>OZ038371.1:181409528-181775008 GCA_964036015.1 Leptarthrus brevirostris | reverse complement strand
GTTAGCTCACTCCACCTGCTCGAGGTGTACGATCATGTGTTTGTGTTCATTGAGAACAGAGCCAACCGCCTGTCGGCTTTTTATAAGTTCTTTGAGAAGAGAACAGGAATCTCAGATCACCTCAAAGCCAACTTTTCGACTCCTGATTTAAGCAAAGTGCAGTTTTTTGAGGTTTAAGATCGAGTTATTTCTCTGGGCTGTTGTCTAGCTCGCAGCAATGCAAAAACAAGACTCAAGTTTCCTCACTTCCCTTACCCTAATTCCCTTCCGGCCAAAACCATGCTAACGCATCAAAGGGTTGTCCCCTAGGATTTGGCCACATCGTATATATAAAAAGAAAGTATTTGACTTTTTATGGAAATTACAGTCAGCTGTTAACAGTGGAGTACTGCGCCCAATCTGGCTGGAAATACTTGGAATAAAAATGCAGGGAAAAAATGTTTTCACAAAAGTTGTCTTATTGGTAGGAACTTAAGGATGTGCATATATTGCATTCGTTGACGTATATAATTTTGAAGTTAGCAAAGGTAAACTTACCGAATCTGTGTTTGAGATCTAACGACGCCTTGCAACGGCACTGGTACTGCATGTAGTTTTATTTTATCGATGTGTTGACGTGTTATTACTAGAACGTGTTAGTGTGGAACTTGCACAAATTGTTCTACAATAGGTCTGTTCCCTGCTTAGAACAGAAAACGAAAGGAAGTGCAATACCGTGTATAAACCTTGTACGTGTTTTACGATTTTTTGTTCGTGGGAAAGGTGTGGGAAGGGAACCCAAAAGTACGCCATAACGAAATGTCAATTTGACGTGGACTTTCTGAAGAATAGAACGCATTCAAAGTGTTCATTGAATAATTTTCACTGTTCAGTTTAAAAGACAACTAACATTTAAAAGACTGTTTTGGTTTAGTTTACTAAGAATCTGAGGTGCTTAATTTGAACATTTTCCGTGATGAAGTGTGCTTTATTTTGTTGTAAAAATAATCGACACATTGGGTGTGAAAAATAATTTTTCAGGGAATTTAAATAATATAATAAGCAATTATACAGCATTTTCTTTGAAATATGTGTAAAAGCTATATAAATATAAGCTAAATTACCAAAAAAAATAACCATTTCTCTTGATGGCGCTGGTTTGTTTACATTTTAGTTTCAGCAGAGTTTTGGTTCGCCTTATTGGTTTCAGCGACAGCTGACAGAAGTTTTTGCCTGAGGGCTCTAATAAAACTTTAAAAGTATTAAAATATTTTTCTACCTTTTGGTATTTTAGGTTTACAAAAGATAAAGACTTCAGAACTGTGGTTAAAATCCATTGGTAGAACTGATTATATACCATCCGATGGTAGTCATGTTTGCGAGGACCACTTCGAATGAGTCAAAAATTTACTACTTCCATGGTGAAAACTGACACATTCACACCTTTCAAACACATAAGGAAAATTCGGAAACTTTTTGAGCATGGTGTTCTGTTCTAAGATTCCCTGATCAGAAATTGGGATCCCATATGTGCGCGAATGTACCCACAGCTGTTCGGTGCTTTTGTTTAGAAAGTGAGGTTCGGTTGAGTGACTGTTTCATAGTGAATTGATTACTATTAATAAAGCACAATTGTGTTATTAAGTATTTATACGGAAAGTTTGTACATGAAAATCGGTGGACCAGACATAATCTTTGACCGTGAGTGGGAATTTCAGTTCGCCGAGTTTCCCACTTGTAACTGTCGCACTGTTTCTTCTAACTCACTCATTATTTGTAAAAGCGATTCTTCTCTGCTACTGGAATTTTTATATTATTTGTTCCGTTAACCATTGAACAAGTTCAATTTTGTTTTTATCCATGATAATGCCAGTCTCGCAATTGTTTCACATTTAATATATGAAAAGTTTCCATGGTTTTGTGAGCACGAATACTGCAATTTTTAAAATCTATTGTAACAGATTTTGGAAAACATTTACTAAACGACTGCTGCAACTTTAACACATTAAAAATAGCGCGCAATTTAAAATGAAACCTCTTGTTAAAACACCCTTTATACTACCCGTTTTCGCCCAGTCGAAAATATCTTAAAAAACTGCTTAAATTGAATTATTTTTTTTAATTAATGCTTTTTACAAATATTATATTTTTCTAGTATCTTATTATATAAAGGGTTGGTTATTAATTTAAAGTAGTTAGAATGCTTCACGTATATAACCACTTGATTCTTTCACGAATTCGGCCTTTTAAGTTCAGTTTTTTTTCTACGATGTTGTCGAAGCCTTTGATGCGTTAGAATGGCATTTGCCAGAAGGGAATTATGGTAAGGGGAATGAGGAAACTTGAAAGCCTTGTTTTTACATTGCTGCGTTCTAGACAACAGCCCAGAGACATAGTTGATTTTATAATTCTGAAAACCCCTCGGGAAGACCGATTCTCGAACTCGGGAACCATGCCTTGATACTCGTGCCGCTCAACCCATTGATCCAAATCTGTCTCCCCTATATTGCTTATAATTTTTTAAGTTTGTAAGCCAAATATTCTTTATCTACATTTACTATTAATTTAACAAATATGCCACTTTTTTGTTTTTCAGGTGTAATAAATTTTAAAAGTCAATTTTTTTTGTTCTAATTTTATTTCTTCGACTGTTGCTCTAATATACCTTCGGTGTTCTTACTACGTTAAATTAAAAACCAACTCTCAATGCTTGGGTAAAATTATAATTCAATTCAATCACACTTTTTTAAAGAAATTTTCGACTGGGCGAACTACTTTGTAAATGGGTAGTATATACAAAAGATATCTACTTAATAGCAAATTCGAAATTAGAAAGTTAAGCCTTTGGAGTTTTATCGAGGCGATTACAGCATAGACGTAGAATTAATTCCAAAGTCTCCTACTTCTGCAATTAGGTCAAATGCAAAAAGACCCTGCGTAGTACAGATTTTAATAGAAATTTATTTAAATAGACTATAAGTGATAATTCTAAACTATGTGGCTTTAATACTAAAATTAAATACTAAATATATAACTGTCTACGTAAATCTATGATTTTTAATGGTCTGTTCTGTTTTGCATTTTTCATCGAAAACTCTTCTTATTAAAAAATAATTTAAAATAACTTTGTACATACATCAATTGCTTTATAATTTTATTAATTTTAATTTTTTATTAACAAAATTTTGTATAAAATCAATAAAACGTCCACATAACCTTATTAGTATTTTAATTATATTTTACAGTTTCAGAAATATTTAGTTCATTAAGTATCGTATAAAAGTAAATACACTGATAATGCTTAAAAGATACATGTCCATATTTAATTAACAAAAACGCAGTATTAGTTAACTTACCGATTCCTTCCTATCTCGACATTTTATCTTGCAGTCAAACGCATTAAATTGATCTTATATTCTGTATTTATAAAAGCTGTCCTGTTGTATATTCTAATAGACGTTGCTTTGAGAACAAATAAAGATTATTAATTTAATAATTAGCAATAAGAGAACATATGAACAATAGTTAAAGTACATTACAAATTATTAATATTTTAGTATGTAACATTAGAAAGTAAATAATGTTTATTCAATTTTATTCTCGAGAAAGTAAACTAAATATTTAAATAAATTCTTAAATAATTCCTATTTAAAGCTACCTGTTTAATTGTGCCTTTAAGCCTTTTCCTCCCTCAAGTTCTATTGGTAGTAAAGGTTTAAAGAAATCAGTTTATACTTTTCGCTGACTAAGCAAGTCTAGCATTGTCAAAAAATAGTTTTTTATGAAATTCATTTGAAAGAGCAACTTCTTGCTGCCTGGCGGAGCACTGTACGTTCGAAATTTGCACCACTAGAACACGAGGAGTGCAGTGAAGCGAAGGTTTTTGAGTAGGCCAGCGCACAGTGATTCTTTAGTGCTAGCTAGTTGGACAAAAACAACCATAAAGGCCATTCTACATCCAAAAGTTTGGCTTAGTCGTCGGCGTGGTCGTGGGCTTCACAGCTCAATTCAACGCTCATATTTCTACATTGGAAAAGTTCAGCGTGATTTTTGACAGGAAATAGGTCTGTTCCACCGATTTTCGTGCACAAACTTTCCGTGTAAATACTTACTCATATGGTGGGAGAAAAAGTGTACACAAACCAAAAAGTCGAGGGAACATGTTTCATGCAAACTCGTAAAAATCAAGAAGAAGAAAATTCACAGAACACACGGAATCTATTTAAACCGCACTTCTAATTATAAATTGTTAATCTAACTAATTTTCAATCATCAACTTTTGCTTTATTAATAACTTTATTCAATCAATTCACTTGACTATGAAACAGGCACTCAACCTAACCTCACTTTCAAAACCAAAGCACCGAACAGCTGTTTGTACTTTTGTGAAAAGAGATGGCCGATCATGCACCAGCTAAAAAGTTTGGGTAAGTTCGTGCAGAAGGGTAACATGTGACGTCACTTTTTTCTCCGCCATTTTTCCGTGCACGAAGCACTATGGAACACAAAATGTGTAAGTTCGTGCACATGCGGGATCCCACATTCTGATCAGGGAACAGACCTAATATATGATTGGAATGTCATTTAAAGTCACTTCATTTTGTATTTGAAATTCGTTTATTTGTGAAAGTATAGTAATAATATGGAAAATATAGAGATAATTCTCAATTTTTACTTTTTTTTACATGAAATAATAATTTTCAAGTGAAGGAATTGGTAACATTGATTTGGGTCATTAAGTTGGCTCGCCCGCTTTTTCAGCGTCGGCTTTGAAATTTCTCAAAGCTGGAACTGACGACCACGCCGACGCCCACGACCAAGCCGGGATGTAGAAGAACAATTCATTTAACACGTAGTCAAAGCCCACGACCAAGCCGAACATTCTAACCTAGCGAAATAATCCATTACTCCCATAAATTGGGAATTCCAGGATTTTTATGTCACCATAGTATCCTGAGAATGAGTAATTAGGGTGAGTATATAAGATAGCATTTGCACAATTGCTGTTGGATTGTTAATTTCTTGAATATTATTTGCAAAGTGTATGCTGTTTTTTTGTGATGGAATCTAAGCTTGAGAGTAAGTAGTATTTTTTACAATAATTATTATTGGGAAAAAAGGTACTGTAATTTTTTGAAAAATATTGCAATTTAGAGATATATAATTTTTACCCGTATTTTTAACTTTAAACATCAAAAATTGACATGTCTCTTGCCACCTCTGTAAATTTTGCATATATGCTAGCCATGACTATCTACTATTATTTAACATAAAAAACCATTGCTACATTTTTGCACATCTATTTTTTTCCTCTCAAAAATTGGTATTCGCCGTTTCGAGGAGGGACATTTTTGACGTATGGATGAAATACTCCATAAAAACGAGGAGGTATTCCGTTTTATATCATCACAACATGATTTTGCTGGAGTGACGGAGCAATCTCTAAGAGAGTTGAAGGTCACATTTCGCAAATTTTACTTTCTGTAAAATGGAATAGATGTGCAAGAAATCGAGAACGATTTCTTACTAAGAACTCGGAGTGGCTAGAAGGGTCAGACATGGTATTTAAAGTGTTTGTACGCCTATCTTTACCATCTTCATCTTCAGATGCCGTACCAGGTCCTGGTAGGCCGAAGAAAGAATTTGAAAAATTATAAAAAAAAATACAAACAAAAACAGGTGGAGGTGGGAGAATATTAGGGACAGATAGCTTCGCAACTAAAGGTAAAAGATACTTCCATCTCGATCAAGCACCCCAGTGTGTACATCTTACAAATATGCACATATGTTAAGATTTTTAGATGACGTGAATAATCCGAATTAGTAGGATAGGATAGTAGTAGTTTGATAGGATAGTAAAAATTAAATATGTTAAATACAGATTTCAAATTAAACAAAATTTAAATGTCTTTAAATTAATTAAATTCTACTCCCTTGACTGCGAATAGCACCTTCAGAAATTAAATATTCCGCCAATTTGTTCCTAATAATAATTCCATCTTTTGATGGTGCGTTGTCGCCTCTTAATTTTAATCTTCCAAAGCGGTTGGAGAATCAGTATGCTTTTGCAGGTAACTGTGCAAGCACACGGCAGCTTTTACAGAACGGCAGCTTTTATAGAACGCCGAAAGCTATTTCTATGCTCTGCCTTACCGAGCTTAATCTATAATTAAACACACTTTCAGTATCGTCAAGTTCGTTATTGGGGTAAGGAGACATCTTTCATCTAGCTTAGGAAACATTTCATCCTTCATGCCGATCCAAATTGCTTGGGTTACTTGCTTTACTATGCACGAAATAGTCGACCTGCCAACTTTAAAGGCATACGACAGGCTACTCATGCTGTCCACAGAGGCCAAATACCTTTAAACCCATTTTTATTACATTGAAATTGGTTCTCTTATATTTTTTTCCCAAGTATTGGTCCCAACATATTATTTAATTCGTCAAATTGAGATAGAGTGGCGTCTTGAAAAATTAAAAAACAAGCTTTTATCTTTGATCCACATTTCGTTATTTAACGTAATAAAAACACTTGTACTGTCCCTATTATGAAAACGTTCACGGATCCATATCCTTTTTCGGTTGTTGCGAGCCGGGACCAATACTGCCGCTGGATGACATAAACCGTACATCAGTTGATGTCAATCAGGGTTACGGCCTCCGCTGGACATTCATCCAGAAGTGCGGTAGAGAAATAGGGGTGGGGGTGTTCTTTTCCTTGGTGCTTGATCCTTTTTTTTCGTCATCGCTTTCACTAAGCAGTAAAATTAATAATGGAATTTGTAAGAAGTAAGTGCTTCTCAAGGAGCTGGCCGGGACGGACATTCCCATGTCTTCAAGCAATTCTCAGGAGTAAGTAAATTAAACAAAAAATCAATCTTATAAATCCTAGCAGGATAAGATGGAAGAAAGAAAGGATCACGCCAGGGAAGACCGCGGAGAGCGAACCTAAGGAATCTGCGCTGAACAACCTCGATCCGGTTAATGTGGACGGTGAAATAGGGATCCCACACCGGACACTCGTCTTCCAGAATGGGTCTAACGAATGTGCAGAATAAGAGTCTAGTTAAGTAGGGATCGTCAAGCTCACTGGCCCACATTTTCACAAAGCTAAGCATAGAATTAGCACTACCTACCACGAAGTCAATGCGGCCGGTCGAAGGATAGACGAGAATTAAGAACCCCCACCAGGTCTTTGACCCGGTCAAGCCTACTCAGCATTCATCCATCAAAAGAGTAGTCCGAGAGAATGGGATTCCTCCTGCGGGTAAAATTCATTACGGTCCATTTGTTAGCGTTAAGGGGGAGACGGTTACTGAAGCATGTCATGCAAAATTATAACTAAATCCTTCCAGAGCCCAAGGAAACGGCAGCAGCACAGACAGGAGCAACCGACGAGCGACACCTTTTCAAGAACGATGAAGGGACGCCATCAGGACAACACGAAAATCCGTCAGACAAGTTCGACAGGTATTCAGTGACAGTGACATCATCAAAGCCTAAATCTTTGGGTTCAAGGGAAGCGCGTGGAAGCTTAGTCAAGTGGGTAAAATCAGCAAAATTAGTATTACAGTCAGAATAATAGAACGAAGTAAAGCAGTCAGCGAAAAAATTGGCCACCTCAGCCGGGTTATTGCTCTCGCGATCACCAAACCTAAGGGAAGAGAAGTAACTGTCGTTGTGTCGTTTAGAGTTTTTAAACCTCCAGAATTGCTTAGGGTTGGAAAGCAGAGTGGATTTCGTATTGGATAAAATCTACTGTAGCACGTCTGCAGATCGACAGAAAACAGAAGGAGTAGTACCTTTTTCAGGCCTTACTTTACAAACAGAAAGTTATCTTTCAGCAGCACTTGGTGGAAGTCATTTGTTCAAAAATGAAAAGGAAAAAACACTTTCTTACTTTACAAGTTTTTGAGGTGTCTAAGGGAGCCCGTAACACATAGAGTAAAATAAGGTGTATAGGACGTTATAGAAGGAGCAGACAGCCAGGTCAATGTCGGGCTCCGCAAGTACATTCGCCCAATCATGGTACAAAAGCCAGTTGTTGAGAGTAGAGAAGTCGGCTGCCTTTTAATTAAAGGAGCGACCCCTAATGGAGGATGGAAAACTGTCGGTGGTCTCAAAACAGAGGAGGACTTGGAGTGCAGAATGGT
Source organism: Leptarthrus brevirostris (assembly GCA_964036015.1). Lineage (NCBI taxonomy): Eukaryota > Metazoa > Arthropoda > Insecta > Diptera > Asilidae > Leptarthrus > Leptarthrus brevirostris. Next base: position 181,766,873 of record OZ038371.1, on the reverse strand, counting down.
GGCTAGACTCTGGGATCAAGGGATTCAGGCACCTTCTCACCAACGAGCCACCCGAGTACGTCGAGAAAACAAAGTCCAGTAACCTTCCCGAGTCGTTCACGGCATCGCTGCATTGCGAAAGACCCACGGAAGCGCAGGTGTCGAGGAAAGATAGAACGTGCTGAGCAGCACACGAATAGGAAGGCAGCTCATCGGTCTCAAAGGACTGAATCCAACCAATAGTGAGAAGGTTAAAGTCGCCGAAAACAAAAGCCTTATCGGAAGGTATAACACTATCAATGGACGCAGACAAATTGTCGGATTGTAGTGACGTACAAGCTTCTCTGAGAGAAATTTATGGTGACGAATAAAAATTCCAGGTGGTTTGAGTAAGCAACCTGTATATCTGAGCAAGGGATGCCGGTTCGGACAGCGCAAAGAAGCCCATCACCAACTGGAGCACACAAACCAGAGTGGCGGTATCGCCGAAACACCAGGTCCAAAGAGCTTGGCATCGGATATGCCGCAACAGAGGCAGGTTTCGAACAGACAGATGACGTCAAAGTCAGCAAAGCTGGAGGCGGAAAATAATTGCGAGGTTTTGGAGCACAACCGGATTATGTTTGCTACTTTCCTGCTAACAAGAAACCGTACCGATCTCCAACGTATTGTGGTAGTCATTACTGGCCACTGTCTCTTCAGTAGACACGCAGAATGCTTACGCATCCCCACCAACGAATTTTGAAGAAGTTGTATGGATGAGATGGAAATAGAAAGCGTTCAGCATTTGCCCTGCAGTTGTCCGGAAGAAGGTACAAAGCTTTTTTTTTAACAGTTGCGGCAGATTCTAAATAAACGCTATACTACATGGAGGTGCGGTCCCTCAGATGTTTTAATACAACGGACCTCTCTTAGGTCTATGTGAGGCTGATCGGATTTCCGATAGTCACCACCCTAACCTAAGCTTACCGTTCCTATCATAGGATAAGGACTGTCTCTTAAGGCACTCCGAGATTCACCGTAAGTACATTTAAAAAAAGCATAGATTCTCTATAAGCAGAGATATTCTGGGTAACGCGTCCAATTAGAATATGTAGTTAGTGTAGTTTTGTTTAAGCATTACAAAACCATCCTATCTACATATTTATAGCAAGTATTTAAAACGCAATAATGCAGCATAAAGTCCAAAGGGAAATGTTTACTGTTGTCTAGAATGTACTTTTGTGAAGTTATTTTAAAGCGAATTTACGTATCTTACCCGATTTTCCGACTGCATCGTCATAATTAACACCCAATTTAGTATGGCAACCCGGTGAACTATGGTTGATCGTACATATTTGACATTGTCTACGCAATTGGTAAACCAATAAGAGTGCTTTTTAGATTCTAAAGTATTAAAAAACAACCCGAAGTTGGTGAATATTTGGGAATTCAATAGAGCTAACATAAAATGTCTCGTTTTAATAAGAGTGTTAACAATTGCTACCTAAACAAACACCTGCCACATTTTGCAATTGTATATTTTTTGAAATTTATTCATTTGTAAATAAAGTGACGCATAATAAGTTTATTTGCTCCACGTTTTTAAGATAGCATATTAAACTGGAAATTATTTATACGGCGATACCGCAACGAAGAAACTTAGTTTTAATTAAGACGTTTGGTAAAAACAACATGAATATATTGCGGCTACTGTTTAAACTCTTACTTTATCCTCTGTTGGGAATAGTGACATTGCAAGAAGGCGACAACTCAGAATATGTGGATTCGGTAAGAAAACTTATGAATTTGACTGTAGATCCCTGCGATGACTTCTATGAGTTCGCTTGCGGCAAATACGACGATCTTCACCCAATTCCAGAATACAGGAGCAGATTAGATTTTCAGCATATGGTGAGTGAAGAAAATTACAAAATTCTTGATCAGTTTTTACGTGAAGATATAAATGCCTCCTTGGAAAATAACAGTCCATCGGCTATAGATAAAGCTAAAATATTCTATGCATCGTGCCTGAATGATGTTGCTCGAAATCGTAGAGGAGTTCAACCTTTGCTTGACTTGTTGAATACACTTGGCGGTTGGCCTGCCCTAGACGATACATGGACTACTCAAAACTTTGATTGGTTACAATTTCTAATCGACGTCCATTTGGCAATTGGCGAAAACTTTCTGATAGAGCTAACTACAATCCGTGATATTGTGCACGGCACCAATGGATTAGTGCCAACTTTTAATAAACCAGTATTCATTTTGGATAATAGTAACTTAACGCTTTTTCGAAATAGAATTGAAACAACCTTGATAAACTTGAATGTAACTGAAAAATACGCCAACGCAACAGCTTTAGAAATTATAAAGTTTTATAAAGATCTGAGTGAAATCGGTGGAAGTATGCAGATAGATACAGTCAGGGTAGAGAATATAACTGAAATGCAAGCGATCGCGAATGAATTTAACTTGACAAGGTATTTAACTGCTATCTACAACAAAACTTTTGAGCCGAAAGATAAAATTGGATGCCACAATACTTTTTACTTATCGAAGTTCCATAAGTTCCTTGCTGAAAGAGAACCAAAGGCAATCGTTACGTACGTTTTATGGAATCTTGTGGATCGATATCTAAAAGCCTTAAATGATAACTTTTTACAAATAGTAGACAACTTCAATAAAAATGTTCAAAGTCTTGTGAATTCACCACCAAAATGGAGGACTTGTGTTGAGATTATTATTGATTCTGCAACCATGAATACGGCTACAGGATCACTTTTTACCAAAAAGTTATTACAAAACAACATGGAAAATATTGAAAAAAATATTTTTGAATTGCTCAATACTATAAAATCAATGTTTCGTCAACATTTAATGAACAGTACGTGGCCAAGTGATAATATACGACAAAAAGGTTTTGTCAAACTGGACAATTTCAATTTGCAATGGAGTGACATAACACGAAACGATAGCGCAATAGATCTGGAGTACCAAAATGCTAATGTCCACTATGATAGATTTTTTGAATCCTACGTAAGCTTAAGGCGACTTACGGTAATCAACGCTATCAGAATGTATAAAACGCAATCAACAGAACTTCAGTGGCCGTTTTCTTTAGTGAATGCAGAAGCTTTTCAAAATAGTTTTGAAAATAGTATGGTATTTCATCCTGGTATGTTGATACCTCCATATTATCACAACAAGTATCCAAAATTTCTTCTCTACGGGCGACTTGGGACAATTATTGCCCATGAGATATTTCACACGTTCGATACAAATGGCGCTTTCTTTGATTCCCAGGGCCTTCTAAAGTTGTGGTGGGAAAACGAAGATTGGGAGGACTTTTTAAATAGAACACAATGCTATGTTGATGACATTGGACAGTACAATATTAGTGGACATTCCCTTGGGGAAATTGAAAATATTTTGCCGGAATTAATTGCTGACAATATGGGTATGAAGTATTCATACTTAACCTATAAGAACTGGCTGCAAACAAATTTCGAAAACAAACAAAACGAAAATTTAAATGGAGTCAATTTAAGTAGCGGCCAGTTGTTTTTTGTTGTTACCGCGCAAACGGTTTGCTCTTCGTTAAGACCAGAAGCAGTTGAATATGACTTTGCTAACGACTATCATGTGCCCGATAGGTACCGAGTAATTGGAATGATGAAAAATTCCAAAGAGTTTGCAACCGAGTTTAAATGCAGTAAAACATCAGTTATGAATCCACTTAAAAAATGCGAGCTATTTTAAAAAATTATTTTAAGCGACATTTGATTATTTTACAGAAATTATATAAATAATAGTTCAAAAATAGTATACATGGTAATATTTAGTCACATTAAATATGGCACACTTTATCACTAAAAACCAATAGTAAGACCAAAACGATATTTTCCAGAAAATAGAACGATTGTAAGTAGTTATTTTCAACATAAGAAAATTTTAATACTAAGAAATATGTAAGTTACGACAACATTAATAAATCCCTTTAAGACTGTAACAAAACGGGTTTTCCTCCTAAAAATAAGTTGGTTTTTTTATATCTTAGTTGCTCAGGAGATGTCCCATGATGCACTGCACGGCGTTTTTTAGCTAGAGACAAATAAAGATGAGAAAAGACCGAGTGTAAATTAACACGCCATCGACCAGAGCTCGTCGAAACCACTCACATGTATTAAAATGTTACTCCATTTATAGGCTCGAATTACAATTTCGACTGATCAGTCGACTGCGACTTTGCTCAAATAGGAAATCCATGTGACATTAATAAATTGCAGCTTCAACTTCTCAGTCGACTGGGACCAAGGTTCTCAGGTCGGCTAGAGTGGGAGATAGTATCGTGGTGGTGAAATTATAGTAGCAACCTGAGAATTATAGTATGCTTGGTAAAAACGACAACTCACCGAGAAAAGTGGTTTTTTAACCGACTTCCCAAAAACAAAAAGGTTCTAAATTCGATGTGTATTTTTTTTTAAATGTCAGGCCGGGCATAATTTCGTTGACCGATTTTGATAATTCTTTTTCTTTGTTGGCTAGAGTATGTTTACCGATTGGTACCATGTCAAAAAAATTGTTGGTGGGGTCGGGGTGGAGGTGAAACCTAACTTTGTAACGCATGGACCGATTTGGATGGTTTTTTGTTGCTGTACAGAGTATGATCCCCCATTGCTAATAGGAAAAAAAATTTGTGGTCAAGGGCGGGGGAGGGTAGTCTAACTTCGTAACGCGTGGACCGATTTGGATAATTCTTTTTACGTTGGGTTGAGTATGTTGATTGATACTACGAGAAAAAAATTTTGGTGGGGTGGGGGTGGAACTTAATTGTGTGGACCGCTTTAGATGATTCTTTTGCTGTTGTATAGAGTGTAATCCGCCATTGCTAATAGGAGAATAATTTGGTCCTTTGGTGGGGGGTGGGGGAGGGGTAGTCTAACTTCGTGACGCGTGGACCGATTTCGATGATTCTTTTTCTATTGGGTAGAGTATGTTCCTTGATTGATACCACGAGAAAAAAAATTTTATGGGATGGAGTAGGGGGTTGAACCTAACTTTTTAACGCGTGGACCGATTTAGATAGTTCGGGAGTAAATTTTTGCTTATTGAACTTTGTGTTTCAATACATTTGGTTGGTTGTGAATATTACTGCGCAAAAGAAGTGTTTCATTCTACCTATTAAAGCCAGTGTTCTTTTAGTGTTCAAAATTATTGTTAAGCGAAATTTATCGTCGGTTAGTGCAAAATGTGCAGTCAAGCAATGTTTACATCTAACTTAAATAATATTGACATACAATGCGTTTCTGTAGATAAAAGGTTTTTCTCACATTCAGTTAGACGGTGAGCCAATAATTGTTACTATAGCGGAACTCGCAACACAAACGCAAGAAACTGATATATCGGCATTGCCGCAATCCTTTAATTTGGGAGGTGTTTTGAAAAAAGATTGCATTGGAAATGCAATTTTATCGTTATATTCAACACAGTTCTGGACAATCGTTCGCAAAACTATCTTGTTGAATTAATTGTGCAGTATTTTCTCAATAATAATCACGGGTTAGTATGTTTCAACTTAATACTATATTGCCAAGTTGTGCGTTTCAGTATTATTGCGGTTTTATACTAGGGCCCCATAAATATAATATATATTTGATTAAATGGAAGTATTCTTAATTTTTATTAGACGTCTTCGAAATGAGATCTTCGAGCAGCTCGCTGACAAAATAGTAATAGTAAAGCTATTATTTTATATTTTGATTAGTTTACTATACATGCCCCCCCCCAGTCAGAAAAAGACATTCGAGGGATAACAAGGCTGGAATTGCCAAAAGGAAGGCTAGTGGACAAATATAGGAATCAGTTAACTTTTTTGCGGAAGGCTAAAGTTTTGCCACCTCGTTTTCAAACGGAAGACTCGTCAGAAAGTAGTACAGAAAATTACCTGATATACAGATGAGGGATCAATGTTCTAAAATTAACTTAGCTTTCCATAGGTGTTTCAGCTACACAACAAAATCTCAATTGGCTTGCAAATAACACCGGGCCGTGGAATGACGTAACATATCATTGGGAAAAATCGTTTTCCCTACGACATAAAATTTTTCAACGTGATTGCACTGTTCAGCAAATATTGGATAAATACCCAATTTTAAAATGCAGCGAAGGATACTTCTTGGTAAAATTTTCACAATAATGTATTATTATAATATTGTTATTATACTACATATTTTGACAGATCGAAAAAGATTTCACTCTTTTGTATCCAGATAAAATCGACGCACTTTTTCTCAAATTTGAAGAGTTCTTCGGAAAATTACTCGAACTCAAAAGAAGTCATCTCAAAACCTCAGATATTGTTCTGCTCGATTGTTTGGAAACCGCGTCTCTTGGAAATGGTAAAATAATAAGTATAACATTATTTTCGAAATAAAAGGGTAACACAAATGTTTCCATAGACACTAAACATTATCTAATGATAATGTTACTAGCTACACTAGTTCCATGTAAATCTCACAATTGTGCTAAAAAGGGGAAAACATTTTCAATTAGCGAATGTAGAGAAGGAATGATTAAACATGTCAAGGTAAAGCAGTTTTTTTATTTTCAGTTATATCCTTTGGATTCCGATCTTGTACTTTAAATATATTTTTTATAACTTTGAAGCTGGTAAAGTACGGCCAAAAATAAAAACTCACGTTTTCAGATGAGATTGAGGAATATATGGATAAAAAGAGAGATGAAATGCAAAAAATTGGCCTTACTGTACAGCCTTATGTTATTGTTCAAGGCTCATCCTCAATGAATATTGAAATCTCGTATGTGATTATCAACTCAACTATTTATAGTGTATCTACACTATTAAAAGCATTAGATTTGTGTTTTAAAAGTTACCATGTTTTACGGGCAAACTATATTATTGCACTTAAAGAGGATTTAGAACAGCATTACAGTAATAGCAGCAAACAAGATGTTCCTAAATTGTTTGATTTATATATTAGTACTTTTCTAGCAAAACAGTATAATAATAACTCAGTGACTAGACATGTGGTACAACTAATTGTGAATGATATTACAACTTCAATTTCAGAAATATTTGTCACATTAAAAAATTAAATATCATCAACAAATAATTTAAGGGGGTCCGCTCATGGTTTTATCGAATTTTTTTTTACTCCAATCGTTAGATTCGTGTTCTGAGAATGTTGTCTTAAAGTTTCAAAGTCTGAATCCGTATAGTTACAAAGCTATCCCCAAGAGAATCGTTGCCGGAAGAGCGAGCGCGAGGCATGCCGCGACTCTTAGGTGGGATGCTAGCCGCCCACGTTCGACGGCCACGTTGGCTATTTCAGTATAGCTGCGATCATTGACGAAAATAGTAATGAATACGTTCAAACGAGTTATTTGAGGAAGCCGAGGGTTTACTCTACGGGTCGGGTATAGCTGATTAACATCTAATCCTCGTAAGTATATTTTTCTCATATATAAAACTTTAAACCCCGTTTTCTCTTTATTTTCTTTTTTAAGACGGTGGCAGGATTTAAAAAAAACTTTTGAATATATTTGAATAATTTTTTTTTATTTGGTAGATAATTTAAATGCCCACAAAGTAGACCTATAACATTCATAAAAATATGGTTTAAAATATGTATATTTTTAGGGCAATAATAACTAGAAAAAAATAGTCAAAAATTGAACTTTTTTTTTAAACAATGGTTTTATTAGTAGATTTTTTACTTTTATGTGATATTATAGGTCTACTTTGTGCGGTAAGGTCTTCCGATTAAGAATGTGTTTTCCTTTTTTGCTTCAGATGAAAACTTCGGGCTGCATCATGCACACCGTTTTAATTTTCTACGGCGAGGCGTTGCTAGAAATCTTATCATAAGTCCGCCATTTTGAATTTTTTTTTACCCACAAAAATTTATTTTAAATTTTGAATCTTCAGTAAATAACATGATGTAAAATTCTTACGTGTTTTTTTTTCCTTACTCCTAAAAAAATTTTCCTTAAAACCACCTTTTTTTTCGAGCAATCCATGAGCGGACCCCCTTAAGTGAGAATTTTGCTCACATTATCTTTCGCAACAGAATATAAAATATGGAAATATTTTGAATATTCTAATTATTTCATAAAGCCAGAGTCTTTTTTATATTGGTAGCATGCCTGATGATTGCAGAACGAATAACAGACTTTCTTTGCAAAAAAAAAATCTGTGAAGGACAAATTATTCTTATCTCAAAGGTTTTAAAATTATACTTAGAAATACCTAATAATTTAGATGTAATACTTCAATACATAGGAAAGGAAAGCTTGAATGATCATTGCATTTCTAGTATTTTTAATACAAAGTTATATAAGTCAATCAAATCAAAAACTAAATTTGCAAATAATATTGTCATACCCTTGCTTATTTATTTTGATGGCTATGAAACTGGAAACCCATTGGGATCTCATGCGCAGTGCCGGTTATAGCATTACCAGCGCCCTGGGCGAGATTACTACGGCGCCAGTATTCGATATGGCCAATTTAGGGGGACAAAAGGTATATTTACAAAGTCAAACAGATGTTTAAAGCAATATGTTATATAAGTCACTGGACGTTCAGTGCACACGTTATGAGTGCAAAAAGTACCGCCCGAACAGGTCCATACACGATTGAAGTGTTATTTATGTGGTTAAACATTCATTCTATGGATCCATCTGCTACTAATATAACAGCTTAGAGTGCAGAGCCTTGCGAGTTTAATAATAATTGTATTTTTTCAACAGATCGGCGAATAAGCAGAGAAGAGCTTTTTGAGATATGGCGTTCTACGAAACGCACAGACCATTGAGACAAATGTCCGAAGAAGCTTAGAGGCAAAAAACAAAGAAATGAGAAAAGTCAGAGAAGGCTATACTTGCAAAAAAAATAGACGTCGTACAAATTACGACGTGATGCGTTACATACTCGTAGCTTCCGACTTCCGACCCTCACATAACATTTTTGAGGAATCTCGGACAAAAAAGAAGAGAAAACTTTAATAAAGATGTTTTATCTTTGTTGTTATCAATAAATTCATTATATTTGCATTATATTACTCCATTAACGATAATAAAAGTTACAATTAATAATTTAGCCAAATGCAATAGTTGTATATTTTTGTCCCCCTAAATTGGCCATATCGAATACTATGCAGCGGTTAGGAAATTTTTCACTTGTATTGCCTTCACAATGTTAGCCGCATGCGCTGGTACTCCATCGTGTTGGTGAGACATTTCCTTAAGATTATCCTTACGGTTCTCCTCTATTAGATCTGGCAGTGTATTGTCCAAAAAGTCCACATAAATTTCACTATTAAGCACTTGCGGCAAAATGAATGGTCCTCCCAAATGATTGCCGATGATACCAGCCCAAAAACCGACACTGAATCTCTGCTCGAATAACGTCACCTTTGCTCTGTGTGGGTTAGTGTACGATCAGGTATGGAGGTTATAGAATTGAGATTCATCCGTCCACAGAATTCGGTCCAGAGAAGCCGTATCGTCAATGTCGCGTTCCAGAAGCCAAGTGCTAAATTCCAGTCTTCTCCCGGAATCTCCTTCCAGTAGTCCTTGGACTGGGTGAAGGTGATATGGACGTAATCCCTCTCGATGAATAACCCTCCAAAACTTAGATGAAGACACTCGTCTCGTGTTCGTCTCAGGGTCTTGCCTCACGATGGTGATTACTTGCTGCTCGGCATCGGCAGAAGTTCCCGAAGTTTCGGGTCGTGTCTCCATATCGTGTGAAGTTAACAGGACGTTTAACGTTTCTCTTAACCTTCGGAAAGTCCGTTAAATACCCCTCTTTGGGGTGCTCGCGGATTAGGGAATCTGCTTTGATATTCCAGTACAGTCGCTCTCTCGTTTCCGTCTAGTACACCATAAATGTAAATAATATCCGTATATTCCTCAAAAGTAAAAAAACGCCCGTACTTATTGATTTGTTTTTCAACAATATTAGGTATTCTTGCTGACTGACCCTTTTTTATAGCAAAATTTCCATCAGGTACGAGTAACAAAACGCCAGGATACATGGATGTGAATTCTGGCTAACGCATGCTAATATCGGCAATAAAACAAAATTACACTAACATTTTTAAAACTTTTTTGCAGCAATAATTAAAATTAATTACCTGTTAACTCAAAACAAACATTTGCGATCCTTTATCTTAAAAATTTTGTTTATTTAAAGAATTTCCTACCTAAAGTGCAATAAAATAGTTAGGTACTCAGAGATTTCTAAGGATGCGGTTTTTCTAATCCTTTGTCTACCTTGCCAAGTTGCACATTTTTGGAAAGGTTAAAAGATGTGCAATCAAATGAAAATAAAGAAGCGGTGTACTAATTACATGAATTTCGGAGAAAATTTGGGAAAATGCTGAATTTTAGGTAATTGCAAACCATTTTCTTTTCACTTTTGGAAAAGACTGTACCTGCAATGGTATGAATTCGATCAACACTGTTGACAATTTTGGAAGAAGTCTGAAGAGCCTGAGGGGTCATTATCTAGACAATTACCAAACAATCAAAGGACAAAAAAAGGACAATAGATTTTAAGTCCGTTAAAAAATTCAGGTAACTCGCCGCATTGAGAAAAAGCAGATTAAACTTGAACTTTTGACAGGTAAATAAGAAAAAGTGCGAGATCAGCCTTAGATTATAGAATAGTTTGTTACACAATTCTGAAGAAATTAGCACAACTCAAAATGGAAGTAATTTTATTTCTAATTTTCCACAGCTTGAGAATCATAGACTTTTTAAATTGAAAACAGCTGATTCTCTCTTGCTTAAAAACAACCGTTTTTCGAATACGTACATATCTAACAGCCCCGTCGAGGCGACAAATCGAATTTTGATCAAAGGCGTGCATTATTAAGACTTATTTCCCACATTGTGTGATGCATTTATTCTGGAAGATAATTTCAGTGCTCTGCTAGTTTTTTCTTCCATCCACACATGCTTTGCGAAAATTATTCACAACAGGAAAGCAGTCAAATTGAACGGTAGCAAGTGCAAGTCAGTAGCAGAGCATCACGCAGTTTTCTTCGTAATCTCTCTTTAGAGCTAAACAATTTTTTTATTTACAGAATTCAGGCACGAATTGTTGCGCAGGGCGGCTGGTTGAACTTGGATGACAGAGCAGAATTCAGCAGAGCCGCCCTTCACCTTGTTTTTGCATAGCTGAATAGAACTTTGCAGGTTTGCAGAATAGCGAGTGGTGAACAGAGAGCTTTCAGCATTGTGGAGTTTCTCCTCTTTGCTTTTGTCAAATTTCCACTTTCGTCCAGCAATTCGTCATCTGTTGTAGTTTCGTCGTCAGTCGCATCTACTCCTTGCTTGCTTCAGTTTGATTGTTTGAACGGTTTAATAAAATCGGAGTTAGTGACGGGTAAGGAGGATATTTTTTGTAATCTTAACTCGCAAGTGGTTTTAAAGTGTACACGAAAAGAAATCGTGGGTAACCCAAGTGAAACAGTAAACACAGCGGACATAAAGACCATTAGATATTGAAAACCGTTAGACGGGTAGTTTAGTTGAAGTTTTATTGTTCATTCGATTTTCAGGAAAAATGAACTGATTTATACCGGGGCAGTTTTCCTTTTGAGACGAAACGTATTCGGGAGTAATCGCGACATTGCACATTTATCCATTTATCCTTCCACCCATTTATTCCCCGGTCGGTTCTCGCAAGTTTTTTGCTTTTAAGAAAAATTAGATGTGTGTAACGGGACACTCCATTATTGTTAAAATGAAAATTATTTATTAAATTCTCTTGGTTGATTGCTTTGTATTTTGTTTGTGTTGATGAAAGTTAGGACATACGATTTAAAGTGGTTTAAAATGCTGAAGCCGGAAAGTACATTTTAAAGACATAATTTGCAATAATTTTGGAAACAGTTTGGATTGAATGAGCAGAAAAGTGCTTTTACGCGAGAGATTAGATGTCGTCTCTCTTGTGCTCTTTGATTTCACAATAGTAAAGAAACCGCAAATATTAAAGTAAAGAAATAGTCAAATTGCGCGTGTAGTGTTCCGTTGTCTTTCATTTTTTTCGTCTACTCCCTGTTTTTTTTCTGTATAAAGTTTCGAGTTAAATTCAAGCAATAAGATTTGCCGGTAGGATACATTGCTTTTCATCACATGGTGACTTTTCCTGTATCTTCTCAATCCTTCTGATAATTTTAATCTCCTGCACGACTCAGTCCCACCCCATTCATCCATCACTTCCATAGCTGTAAAAATAGTTCATTCATTGTTGTTGCAATTGCCATTGTATAACGGAACAACGTGGTTTTTCGGAGCGCAACATTCTGCATACGCCTTTTCTGTAAAGTGCACATTCTCTCAGTGCAGAAATTGTGAAGAGGTGAGGTGAGTTTCGTTCGTACGCCCTCTTTCACATTTTGTGAGAGCGTAGTAAAGGACTTTCTGCAAAGGATTTGTGCCTCAAGTGACAAGACAACGGACCCACCAATACATCTACCAGCAACGGACTGTCACCACACCAAATCATCCGCCAATATGCCATCGCTGCAACAGGTACGTTCATTTAATTTTCGCGATTTTGTTTTTCCCCTGTTTGTCATTTTTTCAGCCCACCCACAAATAGATTCTGAGCACCGCTCTGGTTTCCCCCAAATAAGGGGGTCCTTGGTTGGTTGATAGTGTAGACAGCGAGTGGTCGTAATGATTGGCATGTCTGCAAAAAAAGGCTACAGCAGGGTGAAGGATGAGTGGTTACGTTTGCAATATGCACTGTTGGTCCTGGAACCATTCGCAATCGTACGATTGAAGGGCATCTGATGACGATGATGAATGAGGGCGCACGCGGGCCTGGGTAGCTTTTGGGTGGGTATGCAAATCATTTGCAATTGATTGTAATTTCGTCGATTTGATTTCGTATAGTACTACTCAGTACAGTCGATCGCTTCTCGATGTTCTCATGTTCACATTGCAGTGAGTAATTGCAAAAGGGATGATTGCCCCAATGCAAACTTTCAACGCTACCCACACTTTTCAGTTCACAGTATGAGTAATTCAATTTTTGATGACTTTCCGTATAATATAAGAATTTCCCATTCAAGTTCAGTTTTGCAAGCATTTTTCAATCGTTTCGTTTTCATTAAGTTTTCATATAATTGAAACTTTCTGTTTTATGTGTTGGTAATTGTTACAATTATTTAATTTTAAATTTATTTTGAATTTAATTGATGGTCAGTTTGTTTTGTCAATCCCTACTGTAAATTATGTTGAGTTTTACGTTCATTTTAAATGTACTTCTGCAGGTTAAGATATGCTTGAATTGATTATCTTAATGGTTGTTTTTTACGGCTTGACTTTTCATTGTTATTTTGTCCTTCTAATAAAAAAAGCATTTTATGTGACACTTAACAAATTCTCACGATTAATATTTCAACTTGTGGCATCATCAGTTACATTACCTAAGGCACCAATATCCTAGTAGTAGGCCAATTTTGACTTCGAAATATCTCACTTTTTCTTTGAAATCTAATGGTTACAAACCAGTAACGTTTTAAATAATTATAATATCTACATAGCTTTTTTTTTAAATGGAAGCGGTTAAATGCATTTACGCACCTAGGGGGCCAAAGCCTCCCGTGTACCGGACTCACCTGGCCAATGGCCAGTCCTGCCGGCTAAAACCCCCCTCCAGGAGGACCACCACGGAACCGTCAAGAAGACATTACTAAATAGCTTAAATTTGTAATAATAGTAATAATAATATATTTGTTTGGTTGGTTTTCAAGGGGGGAAAGATGCGTGTCTTCCTTACACTAAGGCTTTTAGTGGCCCGCTGTACGCCCCCTGCTCGGCAGCGTACGCTTAAGTCTACTGTCGAGCCAACTTATCCCCGTAACGAATTGGATAATTCGATTATACCCTGATTTCTTAAATTCTGCTAAATCTTCGCAGTAGTATATTCCTCAGATTCTAGCCCGTTTTTGCGTTAGGGTTGAGCATTGACCAAGAACGTAATACGGTCTCGTCTTCTTCCACACATCCCTTACATAGACTAGTGTTTGCCCTTCCCATTTTTATGGCATGAGCCGTTAGTCTTGCACGTCCAATCAAAAGGCCAAAAAGAAGTTTCAGTTTGGCTTTGTTAAGCTTAATGATCTTTTCAGATTCGTGTGCATTGAGAGTTCCCCGAAACGCCTTTGTATGTTTGGCGATGTCGGATTCTTTGTGCCCTCCTCATTACCCATGCCATGATTTTTTCTTTGATTTCATGGATGGATATGCTCAGGTTGAGCATTATTGGAATGTCATCATATGTCCCCCTCCGCGTCAGCACATTTGCTTTTTCATTACCTGGGATGCCGCAGTGCCCCGGCACGTATATTAGGGTGACATCGTTTTGCCGCCCCAGTTCCGTGTGGGTCTGTTTACATCCCTCTATCGTTTTGGATTTGACCGCGCCGTTAGTTGAAAATTTGATGAACGCCTGGATATCCGTGCACTTTGCAATCCTCGAGGATATTATTCCCCGTTCTATTAGCTGTTTAACTCATATCTCTATCGCTGCGATTTCACTTTGAAGAACCGAGCATGAGTTGCTTACCCCTCCCCATAAATCCAGGTTTCGTTCCTCGCACGATATTCCAAAGCCACGCTCGCATTTGGAGTCGTCTGGGTAAATCGCTAAAGTGTTTTCTTGATTCACCCTATTGTTGATCCATTCACTTTTTGTCGGGAACTGAGTTTTGAAGATTGCCTCCAAATTTGGATTACCAGTTTTGAAGTCCCAGCAATCTTATTTCTTAATGTGTCTCTTGATCGTATTTCCATTACAACTCAGACGATCTTCTCATGTTGGGTTTGCATTCCCCTTACTTTCCACAGTTTATTCATACGTAAACGTATAGCCGAGTTTAGTGCTACGTGTTTAACATGTGGAGTTATATCTAGAATGACCTCCGAGGTCCTTGTCGGTGTTGACCTGGTAGCCCACCTCCCATCGCTTTCCACCAGACTATCGCTCCATGTGTTATCATGGGTCTGATTACACATATGTATATCCATTTTATAATATGTGGTGATAGTCCGCATACCTTACCTATAGCATTTCTACACGTCCAGAAGGCTCTTACCGCTTTGCTTTTCTTCTCGTGCAGGCGCCTAGCCCAATTTAGTTTCTCTTCCAGCATCACACCCAGAAATTTAGCTTCATTCTTTAAAGTTAATCTAGTGTTTCAGATGCACGGGGGGGGGGAAGGCTATCTTTCTTAATTTGTTTTTTATTGAAGCAGCTGAGTTCCGTTTTATTTGGGTTTATCTTCAGTCCGCAATCCTTGCTTCTTGAAGCAGGTATCCCAAGTTTTCTTCAAACTTACCTCTGACAACTATCGCTAGGTCGTCCGCATAACAAGTTACGTATAGACCTTTATCCGATAGGGCTTCCAGTACTTCATGAATCACTATCAGCCACAAGAATGGTGAAAGAATACCTCCTTGTGGAGTTCCTCTATTTACCCGCGCCGTCAGTTGTTCATTTCCGAAACTTGTAATTACTTGGTATTAATATATTTAGCGTAGCTATACATTATACGGCTGTTACAAATTTATCTTCACTTAATCGTTTCTTTTAAATGAACTAAAGTCTTCCATGCATCTTATCACAGCCTACTCTAGATACAAGCCCGGGAAACATGACAGTAATGACAGATGATGCTGTAAATCCTAGATTTGTCAAAATTTTATTACCTTTTTTTGCCACTTACTCATTTTGTCAACACATGTTTCTTGACGTCTACCTTTCCGTCGCCTTGGAATAATTCCATTGTTATTTCAGTTCCAAAAAATTCTTTTGAGTTTTTCCATTATTTTTGACAAGTAATCGAGGATACTTATAGGTCTAAGCTGCACTATAGCATTGCTGAAGATTAATGAAGATATATATTGAAATGGACAAGGATAATTTCTCCATTTTAACTTTACTTGATTTTTCTAAAGCTTTCCATACTGTAGACCACTCTGCAAAAAGCTTGTCTATAATTTTAACTTTTCATATTATGCAACGAAATTAATCGCAAACTACTTAAGTGATAGATACCAATCAGTCAAAAGCAATGGAATAATATCTACACCATTACAAATGAACGCTGGTGTTCCCCAAGGTTCCATTCCCCGACCTTCTATATTTACATTAATGATTTATTCACTTGCGTTAGTCATTGCAAATGTCTACTTTATGCAGATGATGCACTGTTATACCTATCTAGGCCCATTGAACTTTGTGAAGACGTGGTTGCGTGTTTAAACTTTGACTTAAAAGCTATAAATCTATCCTACACGGCTTTATCTGGTAAAACACTTCTGCTACCTATAATAACTTTACAAAAAAAATTAAATCATAATCCGTAAGTCAAATTCAATATCCA
This sequence comes from Leptarthrus brevirostris, assembly GCA_964036015.1. Taxonomy (NCBI): domain Eukaryota; kingdom Metazoa; phylum Arthropoda; class Insecta; order Diptera; family Asilidae; genus Leptarthrus; species Leptarthrus brevirostris. The sequence continues at coordinate 181,750,479 of OZ038371.1, read as the reverse complement.
AGAAAGTCAAAGTTGAAAGTCAAATATCCAAAAACGTAAATACCCACAAATCTAAATATCTAAAAACACAGAAAAATCACCAACCTCTCGTAATAACACCCAAATGCAAGTAAGGAGCTGCTGCTTGATGTTCTGTTTGCGTTCAGCGGAAACAGCATCTACTCGCAACACATTTGGAAGGAATTTTTTTCCAATTGAGTATTTTAGTGACTCCACAAAAATGTTAATAACTTTTGATGGACCAAATATATTGACATGGCTCTTTTTTTATTTGAAAGATATCTTAAGGTTGAATTTTTTTGTTTTTAAGCCATATCCTTATTAAGGAAATTTTTAAGGACGGAGGATAAAAAGGAAAGGAATTTTAAGTTTTAACGTTCATACCTGCCACATTTGCCAACACATTTTTACTTGTCCTACTGTGTTTCCTTGCACACGCGAAAATATTTCAGCCGTTAAGAAAGCAATTTAAAGTTTTTAAAATTGAATTGAAAATTCCACTGCATCTCTGGGCTGTTGTCTAGATCGCAGCAATACAAAAACATGACATTCAAGTTTCCTCATTCCCCTAACCCTAACCAAAGCCATTGGGGATTAGCTGAAACAGACTACATAGAATCGGGTCTCTTTTCTTCCCCTCTCAGTCGCCACTAACATGGGTTTCCTGGGTCACTGCTAGAATCCTAGCCTATCTGCAGGAATCCATGCTGTCCCACCGCGTCCAGTATTCCTTCTTGGTCCATGCATTAATTACAACCTTTACCCCGTCTTTGTCCATACAAGTTATAAAGCTTTATTCCAGAGCCAGGACCAGTAAACTCCTCCGGATTAACCGTAGCTAACCCTTCGGAGAAAGCTAACTTGGCGGAGATAGCCAATTCGTTACCATTTCTGCACCGTGGCACCTGAGGAAGAGCTAGTTATTATTTTGCCAATGGCACCTTCGTCCAGGACTGCTACAGCACTGTCAGCCGGCGCAAACAAGTCTCTATAGCCGCCGCAGAACCTTTCAAAATTAATGTTCATTTCTATTGGTGGACTTAGGGAAAATATAAAATATTCCTTGGTTTGCCTTTTAAAAATAAAATAGAGCAATTTAAAGTATGTATTAACGTAAACCCACCTAGATCCGACCACTGAACTTTTTTCTCGATAAATTCTTTTAATGTGGGAAAGCAATTAAACAAAATCAATCTCCAAAAACAAGCCATAAAAGTAAAATGTTTGTAGAATTAAAAAAAAACCTCTCTTTATATTAGAAATAATTTAAAAAATATATAAATTAAGGTTCTCGAAATGGACGTATTTCCGATCATCAAACCCCTAACTTACCGACCACTATACTAAGCCCCTTCCGACCAGATCAAAGCTACTGCAAAATTCAACTTATTTGTGGATAAGTGAATATTTAAACATTGAAAATGGTTGTAATTCGAGTCTAAAAGACTACACATGTGCAAATAATTTCATAAAATTTAATTATTTCAAAACCATGGAGACTTTTCATAAAACTATTTTCTTAAACTTAACATCATTATTACACAACATTTTAATAAAAGTTTTTAAATTTATAAATCTAACAATACTTATACTTATTCTTTTTATTTCGTAGGATTTTAATTTCGGGGACATCATCAGCCTCTCTATTTGTCACAATCATGGGAGTAGGTCTGTGAAGTTATCCCCCGAATCGAACGAAAATTCTATTTTAATAGCACATTCGTTTGACCAGGGAATGACCATGTTGACCGCCCAATTAGTTTTGTTACGCACTTTTTGAAAACTATTTAAAAAACACAAATCAGGGCTAACTTTACGCTTCTTTCAAATTTCATGAAATTCGAAAATCGGTAGCTACACCGATTGACCACGTAGACCCACCTCCTAAAATTGTTGACCTACCCGTTGAAAAAAAGTTATAAAAAAAGTTTTTAATCATATCCGCTGTTTAATGACTTCTCACTTTGGTACGTTTTTTTTAACACTTGTATATTTTTTTAAATCAGAATTACAAGTTTTAAAGAAAATTCTCCGTCAGGGCTATCTTCACACCCCCTGGAGCCATTATTAAAGCGAAATTGATAAATCAGACACTTGCCCAGGTTTGACCAGCTTTCGAAAACGTTAACCCCCCCTCAATTTGTTGATACACAATCGTAAGTTTTTTAAAATCAAAGTTGCAAGTTTTTTTCAAAATTTAACGCACCATCCCTTTATTCATTATTAGAACGAAATTGAACAATCAGACATTTGCGCATGTTTAACCAGGCTTAGAAAACGTTTACCTACCCTACCCCTAAGTTTGTTGGTCGACAATCGTAAGATTTCTAAAATAAAAGTTTTTGAAAACTTCACGTCCATCAACTTAGCACTACAATTTTTAAATATCAGGATTTGAGCTGGAGGGTTAATTGTCGTAAATTTGTCGCTAATTTGTCGTGAAAGAAAAAATTTTGTCGCGCTTCATTTTTAAAAAATAACCCCTGGTAATGCTAACTTGATATTCAAGTTAGCATTACCAACAGCAAAAATGACTTTTAATCAATTTTATTAACACTTACGTGACTCAATTAATTTATCGCTAATTTGTCGTGAAAGAATAAATTTTGCCGCGCTTAATTTTTTAAAAATAACCCCTGGTAATGCTTACTTGATAGTTAAGTTAGCATTACCACCAACTAGAATTAATTTTAATTAACGTAATTAACGCTAACGTGACTCAATTAGTTTGTCGCTAATTTTTCGTGAAAGAATAAATTTCGCCACGCTTCATTTTTTAAAAATAACCCCTGGTAATGCTAACTTGATATTCATTACTACGAACTAATAGCATTACTACCAACTAAAATTAATTTTAGTGTTTGTAGGGTCATAAGAATGAATATTGCAAGATTTTTTGTTACAGCCACCTTCACTCTTCTTTTAGGGCTGATTTTAGTATCTAAGGTCGAAAATATTGATTTCTTAATTTTATAAATCGATTGAAAAACTATTCAAAAATGTTCACAAAAAATTTTACTCCGAAATTCGAAGTTTCAACGTTTGACTGACAACCCGCTAAAAACCAAATATAGTAGACGTTGTAACTAAACAGAACTTTTTTTATTTATTTTTTTTTAAATTTCGATGGTTGGTCAAACCTGTCTATTCTAAACATACACATAGCACTTACATATCTAAAGCGATTGCTACATTTGACTATCCCGTCAAACTCGAATTGCTGGGTTGGAAATATATGATGGTGATTGTTCTTATTTCATGGGTAATTTTTTCTGGGAATTTGTCAAAAAATGTAATGGATGGTCAATCCTATCCAGTAATAAAAATGAGTAAATAAAGTATTTGGAGGGGGGGGCAGTGGTGATGATCAAATGTGGTCAATCGAATCCAGTATTTAAATTTTCGAATTTTGGGGAGCCAGCTTCACACAGCTGAATTTATCGAAAACCTGCGTTTCAGAGTTTTCTTCGCCGTGGTATTTTTTTAGAGAATTTTCAATGCGATATTCGCGCGAAAACTCCGCGCGCACGTAGCACAGTAAAGTCAACCTGGTGGTCAAAAAAATGCGAAGAAAATTCTGAAACGCTTTTCAAATCATTCGTCGGGCTCAAAACAATCGATCGACTGCATTTCAGAGTTTTCTTCGCCCCGATTACTCTCTACTTAGAGTATTTTAAATGCAACATTAGCCTGAATAGGAGATATAAAGAACCTGTATATTTAAGAAGCTCTTGTTATTTAATTTCTGTCCTAAATTAGAGAGATTTGATGTCGAGATTTCTGAATTTTTTTCCTGTTTTTAGTCTCCAGTTCCCGTAACCCCTTGTGGAGCGAGAGAAAAACTTCACCCGACATTTTCTCTGCAACCCCCCTGACCTTTTTATCGTAATCTATTGTCAGTAGAAAAAAAACCATGGATCACTGTCAGTGGGATTTGAACCTGGGACCTCCTGATTGGTAGGTCGACACGTAATCACTTACTCCACCGAAGACTTTCAATGAGCTAATGGTTGAATTAAATTGCTTTCAGGTTTCTAGTATAATGCTCCTTAAATATGATATTGCTAACAACTTTTATGTAACATACTTTTTGTCCAACATTTCTTATCAAGATTATCGTAGTTTTGTCGACGTAAAAAAGTTTGTGACATGTACACCTATCTCAACTGCTGTACACTTACGCGGTCAATCAATCAATAGCTTTGGCCGACGATGAGTCGCCTATTTACTTACATATTAATAATGCTTACAAGTTCGTGAAGGGAATAAAATATTCAAGCGCATATTTTCCGTTACTAAGGTGCATTTTTTTTATAATCTAAGGATACGTAAAAGGAACTAATTTTGATAGTAAGTAAGTGTTTTTTTGAAAGAAGTCCTCAAGCTATGGCATTGAGAGTGAGATACTTTTTCAAAGAAGAATGACAAAATTCTTAAAGGAAATGTTTCATTTCCAAAACAGGAAAAAAAACTGGGCCCCTTTATTCTTGGAGCATGTTTCGTTTTGAGGTTTTCTATTTACCCCGCATCATTTGGGACTATCAATGTGAATATCCTTGTTTCCTTCATGCTCATTTATTTATTTGTAATTTAATTTCCTTGGCCTTTTTTCTGCTGTCATATCGTGGCCTAAAATGCAAAGACATAAAATTCAAGATTCGACTTGAATACTAACGTCATTTGGAAGAGTAAGGATGGGCCTTTCCGACACATGAATTTTTCTTGTATTCTGCGATTTCGTTTAACGATGTTTGCTCAAATGAGAACATAAAAAGGGTACAACAAGGAGAATATAAAAATGAAAATAGTTGTGTAGAGTCTTAAGGCAGAAGTACTTTACATGCAATGCCACATCTCCTTGGCGGAAATGTCAATGCCTCGAATTACTTTGCGAATTAATTTATTTCCTGCCTCCCGCACTCATGTAGGCTTTTATCCACTCTCTTCTTCACGGGAAAGCATGCGGGCACAAATTTAGATCTAAATGAAGGATTCCTCCCGTTTCGTAAGTGAATGCATTAGTATAGCTCGAAGCTGGTCTGGAAAATAATGACATGCCATAGTGGAAGAGTTAGGCACAAGTCTGGTTGTCGTTCTTTCCTTCTAATGAGGTTAAAAGCGTAAACTTGTGGCACTTCTCTGCTGAAGGATCGGTTGAAAAAATTGCTCGAAGGAAGTGTTTTTTTTTACGATTTACTCTTTACTTTTAAAGTGTTACCGCTTTAATTATGCCTTCCAACACTTGAAGAAAGCATTAGTCCTTTAATAAAGTGGATTGGTGGCCTGTCTTGCTTCGTAGTATTCTGTTTGCCTAAGTTATTTAGAGTGAGACTTTAATAGGAACACTTATATAATAAACTTAATTTAACCATAATGTAAAACTTGAGAACATTTTCAGCTTAAGTTTAGTTGTCAAACAAAGTTCACCAAAAGTGGACACTTTTGGGTCCTTGGGAAATTTCGTATTTATCTCCACTTTCGTTTTGATTGCAGATGCGTAAAAAGCACAGTTTGAATATACAAATCGCTCAACCCTTGTGAAGATTTTTGCTTAATTTTTATTAAATATTATATTAGAAAAACAGCGACCTAGATCGGTCTCGCAGAATTACTTAGTTAACTTGTTACATATCAGAAAATTGAGTTTCCTACAGCCGAAATCCGTATTTTTAAATTGTCTACTGCTTCGATGACTTGTTACTTTTCCTTAAGTGTTCGACACCTTTACCACTAGCAAAGATAATCTATTAGAATAATGCAGACTATACTTCTTTAATTATTCCCCAAATTTTATTGCTAAATTCACTATTTCGGTTTTTTAAGTTCAGTTGCTTATTATATTAAAATTTTTGTAAACTAAATATTTTCCATCTGCATTGACTATTAGTTTAAAAAATATGTCCATGTTTTTCTTTTTGAGGCTTAATAATTTTAAGTAAAATTTTCATTAAATGTAAAATTTTCGGTTCTAATTTTATTTCCTCGACTCTTGTTTTAATTGTGTTTAATTTACGTAAAGTTTGACATTTTTAATGGTAAACGTACTCAGAACGTTTTGTTATACACTCTGTTGCAAAATTATAAATCCACCCTGAAATTTGAAGATTTTCCTATTTTTCAACAGAATTTCAAAAAACTTTCTTCTACAAAAGATTCTCGACAACGAACAAAGTACTTACATTATGGCAAGACAGCAATAACGGTAAGTATTTTTAAATTCTCTGAGTTTTCAAATTTCTGGTGTTGCATAATTATAAATCCACTAGTAAAATCGCATGAAAACCCACTTTATTATAATTATTAATAATTTATTTGACTTTCGTTAGCTTTTACAACTTCAAATATTCTTTTGTTCATACTTAAAATTTAAAAAAAAAAATTTTATAATTCGCCATCCAATTTGCCCCATTCTTCAACGATGGTCTGTTTTAGTTCTTCAACAGAATTAAACGGGCGTTGGCCAGCGTAAACTCTACGGACTAAAATTCACCAAATGTTCTCCATAGGGTTTAGGTCCGGAGAATATGCTGGCTATTCCCAAACTTCAATAACATTGGCTTGAAACCACGCCATTGCCTGTCTACTCGTATGAATAGCAGCGTTGCCTTGCTGGAACATCAATTACTTTTGACGATTGTTATTAAAAAAATTAACTAAGCTGCTTTGCAAAACAGTTATGTAGTCATCACTATTCATACGAGTAGAGGTGAACTGGATTTCAAGGGGTTTGTCTTGGGAAATCGCACCCCAAACCATTAAACTTCCACCCCCGAAATTACGGCGAGAAAAATACCGTGGTTCTTTCCTGAGATCGCGCCAGTACCCATTGAACCCATCTGGACCATCAAGGTTGAGCTTCTTTTCATCTGAAAAAATAACCTGAACACAAATTTCCATTGAAAAATATTGGCGTAATAATTTTTTTAAAAACTCCTTACCGAGGTCCAATCAATACCCATGTTGTCTTCTGCGAATTTCATCCTGGCGGCTTTTTGACGCTGCAGCAATCGCGGAACCATTTTCGCTCGCCGGATGTTGGGATTCCGTTTTAGTGCTCTCCACACGGTTTGCCGACACACATCAACCGAAGAGAGCGCTGCTAGTTGACTACAGCTCTTCGTTGAGTTACTCGCTTCTCTACAAATGAGTCGTTCGTCGCGTTCATTGAGCTTCTTCTTCCTTCCTCGCCCATTCGCGCAGCCATATTTAGAAGGATTACGTATAAAACTACAAACAACCCCATGACTCTGACCGATATTTCGAGCAATTGCTCTTAAACTAACTCCCTCAGATTGCAAACTAATAATTTGTCCTTTCTCAAATTGATTTAAAATTTTTCCTCTCGGCATTGTTAAAAACTATTTTTTTCAGAATAATTTAAGTTGATCACTCACTTTACCACCAATAAAACTTATGCAAACGCTTCAATAACGCCGCACGCAGTGATGGATTTATAATTGTGCAACAGCAGAAATTTGAAAACTCTCAGAGAATTTAAAAATATTTACCGTTATTGCAGTCTTGCCATAATGTAAGTACTTTGTTCATTGTCGAGAATCTTTCGTAGAAGAAATTTTTTTAAATTCTGTTGAAAAATAGGAAAATCTTCAAATTTCAGGGTAATTTATAATTTTGCAACAGAGTGTATGAGTGCTATTTGATTTACAGGTACTTGAAATAATTATCTTGGTAAAAAAATGGAATTAAGTCGTGAACATTTTCGTGCCATGATTTTCTATGACTTTCGACGTGGATTAAATCAGTAATAGTGTGCCGATTAACTCGCTTCGACTTTTGGTAATGAATGGTGCGTCAAGCTACCGTGTTTTGCTGGTTTTCCGAATTCAATCGTGGTCGCACATCGCTATAGGACGAACTTCGTGAAGGTCGTCTTAAATCGGTTGTTGTGCCAGAAAAAATCGATGCAGTTCGTGAACTGATATTAAAAGATCGTCATGTGGCATACCGTGAGATTGGGGCATGCTTGGGCATTAGTTTCACTCGCACACATTCAATATTGCATGAACATTTGGTCGTCAAAAAGATTTGTTCGTGTAGGATACCGCAAAATTTGACAAAGAAATGTTTAAAAAATTCAATCGCGGTGCTTCAAAAGATGTCTATGAAATCTTGACAGGTGACGAATCATGGATCTATGCATATGAATCCGAAACTAAGCAATAATCCACTGTATGGGTCTTTCAAGACGAGCAAAATCCAACAAAAGTTGTTCGCCGACGAAGCACTTGGAAGCAAATGGTCACCTGTCTTTTTCGGACTAATTGGACATGTCGCCACCGTGCATTACAGCAACGTAAAACGATCAATTCTCAATGGTACACAACCATTTGTTTGCTAGAAGTGTACGGAAAAGTAAGGGAAACCAATCACAGAAGACGAATTGTTCTCCCCCACGACAATGCAAGCTCTCACATGTCGGCAAGTAAATTTTTGAGCATTCAAAACCTCGAATTGATGGGTTATCCGCCGTACACTCCTGATTTGGCATCCAATGATTTCTTCTTATTCTCGGAGATCAAAAATAATATGTAGGCGATGTCACCGTTTTTCGACGCCTGAAGCAGCGGTTGATGCGTTCAAATCACATGTGGTGAAAATCACGGAGCGGAAAAAGTGCGTCGAAAATTGCTTCAAACGCAATAAAAAGTGTATTGATATTCATGGACAATATTTTGAAAATTAATAGAGAAATTTTCGATTATAAATATTTATTTTTACTTGTCTATCTCAAAGCTTAAGTAGCAACCCTCGGAGTTTCGGTGTCCTAACTAATTAAAATTAATTACACAATCCTATATCGAATAAGGTATTCGAAAAATATTCTTCTTGAAAAGCATTGGTTTAAAATAAAAGTAAATTCAATCACTCTTTTTTTATGAAGTATTCGACTGGGCGAACTATTTTGAATGGGATAGTAAAATTATCAAGATTAAAATTACCCTTAGTATTTATAGTTCCAGTATTACGTAACGCAATTTTTGAGTATTTTAAACGTTACGTAACACTCAAATAATTATTTTACCTAAAAAATTTAATTATGTTGCGTAAAATACCGGAAAGTAACTGCGTTACGTAATACTTGAGCGCCCCCCAAATAGATGGATAGAAAATAATGTACAATCAAAAAACCTAAAGGTCCTAAAGTTTTAGGTGCCATCTGTAAAATATCATAGTCACGCTAATTTTATAAATGTTACCTGTAGTAGAGGTAGTCACAGTAATAAGCACAATCCCTCTTCATTTATTAACATTAAAAATAAAGGAATTTCATCCACTTGATCCGGTTGTGCAATCCTTCAATGATTTACTGATTAAGGTACTATCTCTTTATAATCTTCGCCAAGTGTTTCACAATCGTCCAATCAGATGCTTTGCTTGTCTACCATGAGGGTTCCAATCTAAATCCTGTAAGCAATGTTGTTTAGCCATTTTCTTTATGTCTTCGATCGTCGATTTCTACCTCGTCTTGACTGCAGCTAAGTGCTGGTCTTCGTTGGTAAAGATCTTCGACCAATAGATGTTTAGCATACGCCGCATAGCCTTGTAGGTTAGATGTTGTTTGATGGGTTAGGTTTTATTTGATGAATAAGATGTTATTTGAAGAATCATTTACATTTAATATAGATTTGTAAGTATTTGAGATTGCCTGTTCGGATTGCTTCACATAATATTTCATTTCTGTACAAAAGAGCCAATTTTCTCTGGATAGCTCTTTAACACCCTCGTTTGAATGCCATAATTCTGAATAGCTTTCTAGATAAAACGCGTTAGGAATATTTACTTATTATTTACACAATGTAAATTCGAGAGTTAAAATATGACTATATCCGAAATATCTATCTATTTAAGTGTAAACGTCCTTAAGGCTTGTTTCTCTGCATACTCATTACGAGGAAAAAATGTATAATATAACTAATTTTCAAACCTTAAACAAAATTAAATTAATCCAAGGATATCATACATTTACAAATTTCGTATTGAAGCCTATCAAAGCACGCAAATCATTTTCAGCTGACAACCAAATGAAGGACAAATTTGGCAGTAAATGGGTCAACGTTTTATTTGTTTCGATGTTAGCCTAAACTGTTGTATTTACAGAGACGCCCCCCTTGATGAACATTTTAGGCAGCTACAATTAAATTTATGAGGAAGATGTATTGCTGACGCCGACTCTTAGTTATCACCCTACAACGTCATATGGAAATTTACTCTTAGTTGCTACACAAGTATCCTTGACCTAAGAATTCTTTCAGAATTTCTGAAATTATATCAATACTATAAAATTCTCTGGAAAATTTTTATCTCGGTTATTTCATAACATACGACTATGAATGCATAAAGACGAGTTCGCGCAATAAAAGGCTCACTCCTCTTTCAGTTGGTTTTAGAAAAAAAATCAAATGTGTGAAAGTTTCAGTTTCTCTATTTAACTGAATGAAGTAAGTGTCTCAGAATAATCAATTTAATAATTTTCCAACTCGACAGGTGCGCATAATAGAATTAGAAAACTCTTCCTTTTCCATGCTTTTGTTTTCACCACACTCGAAATTTTACTTTTCTGCGGCATTTGCTGAAACTTTTACCCGAAAAAGTAAAACAATATCTTGTTAGAACGAACAAAATGCGCGGTTAATCTCATGAGAAAGGAGAGATAAGAAGAGCGTGAAAGGGCAAGAATTGCTCAAGTAGTTCCTTGTCAAGATTTGTTATAGCTCAAACTTCATCGTACGCCATTTGTTCTTCTACTTCAGTTTTCTATTAAGGTTGGAGAATTCAGTAGAAATGAAATTTTCTAAAGTCTCGTATGATCACAAATTAAATTGCATCTAATGCTTAACATGTTATTTGTACCGTAGGTACGTACTTTCAGTTAATGAGCTTACAAATTGGCTTTAAAATAATTATCTCATTTAGAACAACTTAAAAAGGGTGATTTTCTTTTTAAATAAGAAAAGACTAGAATTTTGAATTTTTAATAAGTTGCATTTTGAAATTTGGTTAAACAAATTCAAACATTAAAGACATACGTATGTACATAGCAATCTTCACATAGTGTTAGGAAAAATAATTTAGTTCGTGTTGGGGACTATCGTTGTACAGCCCTTATTCGTCTGAAATTAGATTAACCGAGACGGAGTTGGATCAATTCGTTGAGCCGAACGACTACCATGCCATGGGTCCCGGGTTCGAGACCAAGTCTCCCCTGAGTTTTTATTAAAAAATTAAAATAATCCACTCCGCCTCTGGGTGTTTTCTAGCTTGCAGAAATGCAAAAACAAGACTTTCAAGTTTCCTCACTTCCCTTATCATAATTCCCTTCCGGCAAAAACTTTGCTAAAGCATCAAAGGGTTGTCCCCTACCTTGTGTAAGAACGCGAAACGGGAATACCGCTTAAGTAGGTTGCTGTTGTAATTAATAGCGCACGGTTTTTTTTAATTAATGGGATACGGCATATACACTACCGCCGGAAAGTAAGTGTAAAAAATCACGAATACCATTTTGTACTTACTATAGCAGTGTTTGTAAGGTCGTGTGCAGAAATGACTTGAATGAATTAAAAGATCATTCTGGTTTAGACGCTCGAAAAAAGGCTATTTTTATGAATTTTTTATGAAAAAACTATTATAGATATTGATATATGTTTATTCAGCTCAATAAATACACTATTGAAGAACATAAGAAATATCTGTATTTATAGTTTTTTACACTTTTCAAATATATTAACAATGGGTGAACGGAACTTCACAAAGAGTTGGTATGTCGCTGGCTAAAACACGAAAACCAAAAATATTTAGGTTCAGTATATCAGTGGCTCTAGCGCATACTATGGAAATTAATATTTATTGATAAATAATAAAATGGCGGACATATAAAGAAAATACAAAAAAATAGTAAAAATCAAAAAATCAAAATTTGTTGCGCTGAAGGTATTACTGTGTAGAATATGTGGTTAAAATTATATGAAGATAGGTTTAGTGGTTGCGGAGAAATAACCGCCCCTAATCGGAAAAACATAGTTTTGAGAAAAATGTCTTACCTAAAGTCAATCAGGGATGCCGGCACCATACAAAATCCCTTCATACTTTTTCATACGTTTCAAAGTCTCTCTACAGTTTTAAAATTTACCTACAAAGGTTCAATTCTAAAAAAAAGCAAGCAGTTGCTTTAATGAATTGACATTGACCTCTTGAGTCGAAAGTTTATGAACGCTTTCAGTTTTTCGAAATTTGAAATGGTCTTTGAAAGATTTCTGGAAATCGCGGGTGATATTTACGCTCTGCTTCGAGGGAATTTCGGTTGTTAAATCCGTATAAGAAAATTATTTCTGCCTATTCTTCATTTTTAAATTACAAACTACCAAAAGGACTTCTTTGAAATATTATTTTTACCTAGAGATTTTAGGATTTCCATTCAAAGTACAACAATAATCCTTTTTTTTGTGGAAATGTTTGCAAAACAATTATTTTATGACAATAAACAATTTTCTACCCCCATGACTACTCTACTTAAATTAATTTTATTACCAAAAAACAATTCGGAGGCAGGTAGAATTTTTCCTTAGAAGGGCAGGTATTAGCGGTACGGATGGTCATGTAAGTTGAGAATGGTAAAAGATTTCCAACTATTTTAAATCCGAAAATAACAGAAAATGAAAGAGCAAATTCACAAACAATTTCCGTTTGAAATGAAAAAATTGATTTTTTTTTTCACAAATGCAAGTTTGAAAATACATTTTTTCCAGTAACAAAAAAAAAAAGATTGCAGTCTTTAAGACCATTGTGTTACTTATCAACCGAGATATTAGTAATGTCTATGATACTAAAACTGTAGAAAATATGCGTTTAGTAAGTTAATTTCATTGAAAAAAATCAAACTCCAAAGCTTGAAAAGATAAATCCCCGATACAATTGTTTTCGTTTCTCGCCTAGATCTACCAGTTTCTTCATTTTAAGAAACACCCTGTATACTTACTACATTTTGTGCGTTAAGGGGGGACGAGCACGGTTGAGCACGTTAAAATTTTTCAAACGATTGTTTGTGTTTTAAGGGAATTAAAGAAAACAGGAAAACAATTTTTTGATAAGATTTTTTTCTATTTTTGGTACTTTTCAAGTGACAATTTTTGCTCATAGAAATAGTGAATCCTTAATTGAAGTAAATTTTCTTTCCGGGTTGTAGTCTGCAATTGGGTAGTATCCATGCTAAGTACTAGAATCGTTCAAGCGGATCTCAGAAACAGCAATCTGACCAGATATGTATGTAGAGGTACAGCCCAGGGAGGTGTTATGTCTCCACTCTTCTGGCTAATGGCTATGATAAGCTCCTATTGAAGCTAGAACGTAATGGGGTCAAGGTAGTCGCATTTACGGACGATGTGGTGCTCTTTATATCAGGACTATTTCCCTTTCTTATCAGTGAGTTAATAGAGGGGTCTCTAAGAAGGATCGACGTCTAGGCTACAAGTTGTGGTCTGGATACGCTTGGACCTGTTAAAAGAATATCTCCTCGCACTGTCTATCAACACCAGACTCCAGATGGAGAGTTCTAACCTCTTACGCCAAATCTAGGAAGATATGGCCAAATTATGACCTAAAAAGAACAAGAAAACTCCTAACTAGAACCCGAAGGGACGACGGCGTTGTGCACGGATCATTCGGGCCACTCTGCAAGGCTTGGTACCCCTTTTAACGCACATTCTCGCAGCTGCAGCGATGAGGAGACGAAAGAAAGTCTTTTTCACCTCCTGTGCAAATGTCCAGTACTGGCCAGGGCATTTTAAGTAAATGACTGGTCGTAATTTTTGCCTGGAATTGGGTAAAGTTGTTCTTCCGTCCCATGCCCCACAAGGGGTTACGGGGACGTTAACCTTTTTTCAACTATTATTTTTGTAAACCAATTCCTTCTGAAATAACACTGAACTATTTCTGAAATGCTGTTTAAAGTTAATGAACGATGCTTATGGGGGAAAGAGACAAGCATATAAAACTGTTTCATTTCGGTCTGACTGATTGTAACAACTTCATCTATCCATTGCTTTAAGTCAGTGGTGTGACAACATAACAATTTTCCTGTAGGGGCTCTTTGGTTAATTTAGATTCATTAATTCATCATTAGATTAATTCATCTTTAGAATAAGTGATAGCGTGCTGTCCTTTCCTCATGAGTGTCACAGATTCGCACCCAATGGGAAATGACCGAAGTTTCTTTACTACTGACAACATATTACGCTAAAGAACCATTAGGGGTTGCAAAGTAATAATATCTATTTTTCGGAATCCACCTATAATTATCATGGAATCGACTGAGGTTCTTCTCCCGTCCCATGCCTTACAAAGGGTTGCAAGATACTGTGTTTTCGGTGTAATTCAACACATTCAAGATTTATATATATATAGATTTTTATAAGTGCGCAAAATAATCACTACCGCACATTACTCGTTCCGTGTAATTTATTTCTTGACCTTTCTTTATGCTCCGAATTGTTCAAAATGCAGTTATGGAGTCACCTTGTCTGCCTCTTGTACGTGTTATTTCTCACAGTCTACAGTTTCCCGGAAAAGCGTCGAAAGCAAAATCAAAAGACTGAACCCGGGATATCTGAAGTTGCTGTTGGCAGTGTTTCTATTTTAGGAATTATTACAGGAATGATCCATAAGTTTATTCAGGGTGAATCTTTTGTGGGCTTTTTCCAAGTGAACTTAGCATTAAATTAGCTCCTTCCACTGCGGTTTTACGTAATATAATATATGTTTTATGTAGTAAAGACATACCATAGAAAGAGCTTCGGTATTATGTTATTGTTTATCATGTGTAAATTTTTAATTTAAATTTCATGGGTAGAATCTTGTATTTGACTTTAAAGTTATGTATTCTTTGAAAAGATTTTCTAATACTTGAGAGATTTGTTTGATTTTAAGGCAGTTTGTGTTCAATATTGCTTATCTCCCTTGGGTTAATTATGGACAAAATGTAAGATACGTTTTCATAAAAAATACGGAAATTAGATGGAAATGATGTGTGAAATTTTTTTTCTTATCTCAAAATATTTGGTGATTTTTCAAACCTCACACCTTTGGCGACTTATTCTCGTCTGATTGGGTCAGAGTTTTTTTTCTAACTTTGAGAAAAATAGTCGGCAATATAACATATGCACGAGTTATCATATTCTACCTTCCCTTTTGATCTTTCTCCCCCTCCCATCAATACAGTAATTTTACTTTCTTTAAAGATTGTTCTAAAAAGATGTCATTAGTGAACACTATTCATTAACAAAATTTGAAATTCTTGCCAGAGATGCGCTTTGTCATGCTTTTTTTTCGGAAAGTAGTAGTAGCAGCCCTGTTGAGCGCACTCTAGACGTTTTCATTTTACAAAGGGTGCAATTTTCAAAATTGGGAAAAAATATACTCGTCACTATCACTTGTTAATAGGATTTACCAAAATAGAAGTCCTTAATACAATAATAAATAATAGATAAAGTTATCTTTCCGAAATATATTTATCTCGGAAATAAATTTTAAAAAATCGAAAATTTTTTTATTTGATCTTCTTCTTAAGGACCTGGAGATTACATATTTCGGAGATAATTTCAATTTACAAACTGGAAGCGTTGTTTTTTCCAGAAGTTGGTAATACCAATTGCGAAACATTGCGAGTGTTTTTTTTCGGAACGCAATTTTTCGAAGTAGTGTGTGTGGGGGGGGGGGATTAAGTGACGACTATTGAGCCGATTTGATTTTCTTTTGTTTTATTTTGTTCCGCTATATACTTCCCTATCAAATGACTTGGCGATGTTTTGATTGAACAATTTTCACCTACTTTACATGCGCGTTTTACTCGTGCGATTTCGGTCGATTTCTGAACGCTTAACTTTAATCTGACGCCATTTTGTAAAAAAAAAGTTCGAAAAATGGCTAAGAAAAAATGGTTTTTTCAAATGCATTATATTTGCGCAACCACGTCCACCGTTTTGGATGATTCTTAAGAGGCGCCTGTTAAACGACGTCATCTACGTTATTGTCGACCTTAGAATAAATGTCATTTGAAAATTCCACTTTTTTCCAATAGTTTTGTTCTGATTTTTAAGGTAAAAATTTTTCGATTTTTGGATATTTTTTTCAGAAAACCTTTATTATTTTTATGCACAAAATTTTTTTCTGAATCTTTAACTAAAAATCAAAGCGACACTTTTTTTTTTTCTAAAGTGTTAGGTCTTAAAGTTCAGAAAAAAAAATATTTTTGCCGTCATTAATAAATGTGCAGGACGCGCTGAAGTTGACACCTCAATAATAACATAGCAAACAGTTCCGGCGATTAAGAAAAACTATTTAAGATATTGACTTAAATCTTTCGGTAATTTGTTGAAAACCATGTTGCCGGGTTAGCTACTGTACAATTTTTAATATGTTATCGCTCCTCTTTCTACCCGTTTTTGGACGGAAAAATGAATATTTTTGTGTTTTTTACTAAAATACGCGAAATTTTTTTTTTTAAATTTTGACTAATGTCGACATTAACGAACCGAAGGACGTAATTTTTAACAAGTTGTTTTGAGTATCGATGGGTGCGGAGCTATATAAATAAAAAAAAATTTGTGAACTTTAAGAGTTGTCTAAAGCTTTGTAAGAAGTAAAAATAAAAAAAGTTTTCTGGAAAAAAATTTCCAAAAATCTTAATTTTTTGCCTTACAACCCCTTAATAATAAGTTCCGATGTAAAAATCCATCAAATTTGTTGCCTGGAGTAGGTTTTCTAATGAGATACCATTATAACAATTTTACATCTAGGTAGTGTAGACATGTACCTCAATTTAGCAAAACACATTCCTCGAATCAAAAATCTAACACTCATAATTTGTTGCTAAATAGTTGCTAATTAGTTGTAGAAAAAAATAATTTGTTGCTTTTTATTAAAAAAAAATGGGATAATCTGCTTCATGAAAAATTAATTTACAGAATCGGGACGGTGCCTAAATTATTAAGTGAATTTGTTGCTAATTAGTTGCCGGCAAAAAAAATTATTGCTCTTTAGTTTTTTTTTCAAAAATTAGGTGTTCTGCTAACTTCAGCTGAAGTTAGCAGAACACCTTCATGAAAAGGAAATTTACAGAATCGGGACGAAGTTTACATCATTCAGTGAATTTGTTGCTAATTAGTTGCTGGGAAAAAAATTATTGCTCTTTAGTTTTTTTTTTCAAAAATGGGGTGTTCTGCTAAGTTCAGCTGAAGTTAGCAGAACACCTTCATGAAAAATGAATTTACAGAATCGGGACGATGTCTAAATCATTCAGTGAATTTGTTGCTAATTAGTTGTGCACAACGACGACAAAAAATAATGAACCAACCCATCAGCAGGGGCAGTTTTACCAGAGATATCGAAAAAATTATCATTACTTGGATTTTCGCGTTTTTTGCATAGCGGAAAATTTCGCTACTCCAAATTATTAAAGTTAATAACATTTTTCAAAGAGGAATTCCTACAATTTGTGTATTTATGTTCTCCTTTTTTACTTACTTCAGTTCAAAACTTGAAAAACCAGAATTTTAAGGGCGATGTCCATCACTTCAGATTGAGAATTGTCTTCTGTTTTACAATCCGAGAGCTGTTTTAAATTTGATGGAATTTTTTTTCAAATTAGGACCACGTTACGTTAAATAGACAAATTACAATGTACACTTTTGTGAATCTTTGGTTTTAATAGTACATTTTTTCATTACATATTATATGTCATCGTTGGATAATCAGTATAGGTATGTCATTTAAAAAATACAATGAACAGATAATAAAATTATATTTATTGATTACTTTTTTTTCACTTTTATAATAGTTATACCTTTTCTACGCTATATAAAATATAATAAAAGCATTATAAAAATATCTTTTAAATTACTTTGGGTAGTTATCACTGTTATTACAACAAATCTTTTTTTCATCAAGACTAAGTATGAAAAACAGAAAATCCAAGTTATGATAATTTTTTCGAAATCTGATGGTGTGGTTCATTTTTTTTGGTCGTCGTTGTGCACAACTAATTAGCAACAAATTCACTGAATGATTTAGACATGAACTTAGCAGAACACCCCATTTTTGAAAAAAAAACTAAAGAGCAATAATTTTTTTCCCAGCAACTAATTAGCAACAAATTCACTGAATGATTTAGACTTCGTCCCGATTCTGTAAATTCATTTTTCATGTAGGTGTTCTGCTAACTTCAGCTGAACTTAGCAGAACACCCCATTTTTGAAAAAAAAACTTAAAAATTCACTGAATGATTTAGACTTCATCCTTCTACAACTAATAAGCAACTATTTAGCAACAAATTATGAGAGTGTTAGATTTTGATTCGAGAAATGTGTTTTGCTAAGTTGAGGTACATAGTCTAGACATATTTAGAACAAATAATAAAACTAGAAAATTAATTCAAACTCTTTATTTCCAAAAGTATTGGGGCATTTGATTAGTATTTGGGAAGTGTAAGCAAAATTATAGCGATCTAATTGTTATTAATTCTTGAGTTATTGTTAGTGATTCTTGAGCCATTGATAAAAGTGCATTAATTTTAGTTAAAGGTTTGGTAATAGTCGAGTTTGGAAGCAAAACCGAAAAAAATAGTTGTTTAAAATCTTGTTACTTCGGAAACCTCGGCGCATGAATAACAGCTATTCTTGATCGGCTTTTTTAAATGTACAACCAATTTTAAATCAAGGATCCCTTCTACTAATGCATCTTCACTAGTTCTGGAGTACGGTTACATTTGGGTGGATAGACTTTAAAGGAAAGGTTGCAAAACTCAACCAGTCCCAGGCATCTATATTATTTTCGTCTTCTTTAAATCTTCCTTCTGTCCACGTATTATGTTGTGTAAGAATAAATAGTTATTCACGTCCATCAACCTAGCATTACAATTTTTAAATATCACGATTTGAGCTGGTGGGTTAATTGTCGTAAATTTGTCGCTAATTTGTCGTTAATTTGTCGTTAAATTGTCACTTACGTGACTCAATTAATTTGTCGCTAATTTGTCGTGAAAGAATAAATTTTGCCGCTCTTCATTTTTTAAAAATAACCCCTGGTAATGCTATCTTGATATTTAAGTTAGCATTACCACCAACTAAAATTAATTTCAATAAACGTAATTAACGCTTACGTAACTCAATTAATTTGTCGTGAAAGAATAAATTTTGTCGCGTTTCATTTTTTAAAAATAACCCCTGGTAATGCTAACTTGATATTTAAGTTAGCATTACTACCAACTAAAATTAATTTTAATTAACGTAATTAACGCTTACGTAACTCAATTAATTTGTCGCTAATTTGTCGTGAAAGAATAAATTTTAATGCGCTTCATTTTTTAAAAAATATCCCCTGGTAATGCTAACTAGATATTCAAGTTAGCATTACTACCAACTAAAATTAATTTTAATTAACGTAATTAATGCTGACATAAAGCAAATAATTTGTCGTGAATTTGTTGTGGCCGAAAAATGCAGTATAAAAATATTTTGGGCAATATATTGGCGCTAAACGTAGATGGAATCTTGATTTCCAAAAACAAAGAGGTTCTAAGTTCGACGCGTATTTTTTTTTTGTCTGACCGGGCATAACTTCGTAACGCGTCGACAGATTTTGATGATTCTTTTTTTGTTGGGTAGAATATGTTCATCGATTGGTACCCTGTAAAAAAAATTTTTGGTATGGTGGGGGTGAAACCTAACTTTTTTGTTGTACAGAGTATGATCCCCCATTGCTAATAGGAGATTAATTTGGTCCTAGGGTGAGAGAGGGGGTGGAGGGGGTCGGGGGGGAGATAGTCCAACTTCGTAACGCGTGGATCGATTTAGATAATTCTTTTTCTGTTGGGTAGAGTATCCTCCCTGGTTGATACCACGAAAAAAAAATTGTGATGGGTGTGTTTGGGTGGTGGGGGGGGGGGGTGGAACCTAACTTTGTAACGCGTGGACCGATTTGGATGGCTCTTTTGCTGTTGTATAGAGTGTGATCCCCCATTGCTAATAGGAGAATAATTTCGTCCTATGGTGGTGGTCGGGGAGGGGGAGGAGTAGTAACTTCGTAAAGCGTGGACTGATTTCGATGATTCCTTTCTGTTTGGTGGAGTATGTTCCTTTATTGATACCATAAGAACAATTTTTTAGTTCAATGGAGGTGGGGTTGGCGTTAAACCTAACTTTTTAACGCGTGGACCGATTTGGATGGTTCTTTCTTCGTTGTATAGAGTAGAAGTCACTACAACTTTCAACACTAATACTTTTCAACTTTTTTTTGAAAAAAATATTTTATTTTGATATGATTTTTACCTGTAATTTCCCAGCACTATTCAAAACGTCTATAAGGAACTCCAGAACTATATCGAATCTACCCGGGACTCTAATAAAATACCCGAGTTAGATTTCGACTCAATGATTTTGTCGCGCGTTGAGTAGGAATTTTTCGTGGCGAAATTTGAATTGTCGCGGTCAATAAAAAATTTTTAATTAATAATAAAGCTAATTCAACGTTGCGGCCCGTACTACCAGCCCATCGCAGCGAATCCAATGAACTTAGTAGATTTAGACTCAGGATTTTGTCGTACGTTGAGTAGGAATCTAGATTCCATCTACGTTTAGCGCCAATATATTGCCCAAAATATTTTTATACTGCATTTTTCGGCCACGACAAATTATTTGCTTTATGTCAGCATTAATTACGTTAATTAAAATTATTTTAGTTGGTAGTAATGCTAACTTTAATATCAAATTAGCATAACCAGGGGTTATTTTTAAAAAATGAAGCGCGGCAAAATTTATTCTTTCACGACAAATTAGCGACAAATTAATTGAGTCACGTAAGTGTTAATTAAATTGATTAAAAGTAATTTTTGTTGTTGGTAATGCTAACTTGAATATCAAGTTATTTTTTTAAAAATTAAGCGCGACAACATTTTTTCTTTCACGACAAATTAGCGACAAATTTACGACAATTGACCCTCCAGCTCAAATCGTAATATTTAAAAATTGTAGTGCTAGGTTGATGGACGTTAGTTATTCTGGTTCTGGGCAGTTCCTTTGTTCAAAACCTTTACCTTTAACCTTGCAACCAATTATTTATATTATTATATATTCTTTTGTTATATTATATTTCTTTTGTTTTGTGTTTAGTTATTTTTCATATACTATGTAAGTAACCGTTTGCGGGGCATAAGGAGGGAGAAGAGTTTCCGTCGGTTCGAGACAACGATTACAAGTGTACTACAATTTAAAGTGGATTTCCAATAACTGACATTACTTTGATCCCCCAATAGTCTGTTTCTCGTAATCTGTTGTCAGCAAAAAACAGCATGAATTGCTGCCAGTGGGATTTGAACCTAGGACCTCCGAAATGGAACGCCGACGCGTTATCACTTACCTGCTCCACCAACCACTTATAGACCTCATCAATCAAAAGACTGCACACAATTTCTTCGTCTCCATATCTAAAATCAAAAAAGCATAAAATTATTTTTAATTTTTTATCTATTACGACATTTTGAAGTCGGTGCAAATCAAAGAAACCAAACATTTATTTGTTTAATTTGCACCGACTTCAAAATGTCGTAATAGATATAAAATTAAAAATAATTTGATGCTTTTTCGGTCCAAGCGTTAAAATTTAGGTTCAACCCCCTACCCCCACCTCCATCCCTCTAAAATTTTTTTTCTTGTGGTATCAATCAAGGAACATACTCTACCCAACAGAAAAAGAATTATCGAAATCGGTCCACGCGTTACGAAGTTAGACTACCCCTCCCCCACCCACACCATAGGACCAAATTATTCTCCTATTAGCAATGGAGGATCACACTCTATACAACACCAAAAGAATCATCCAAATCGGTCCACGCGCTACAAAGTTAGGTTCCACCCCAACAACATTGCTTTTCTCGTGGTATCAACAAGAGAGCATACTCTACCCAAGAGAAAAAGAATTATCCAAATCGGTTCACGCGTTACGAAGTTTTACTACCCCTCCCTCTACCCCCATCATAGGACTAAATTTTTCTCCTATTAGCAATGGGTGATCACACTATACAAAAGTCCACGCGTTACAAAGTTAGGTTCCACCCCCACCCCATCAAAATTTTTTTCTTGTAGTATCAACCAGGGACATACTCTACCCAATAGAAATAGAGTTATCCAAATCGGTCCACGCGTTACAAAGTTAGACTACCAATCCCCTACCCTAGACCAAATTTTTTTTCTTCTATTAGCAATGGGGGATCACACTATATATAACAGCAAAAGAACCATCCAAATCGGTCTACGCGTTAAAAAGTTAGGTTCCACCCCAAAAGCAAACTTTACCTGGTTAAAATAGTTAAAAAAATTGAACCGACTTCACAAAAAGCGCTAAAAAGCATAAAATAATTTTTCATTTTGTATCTATTACGACATTTTGAAGTCGGTGCAAATTAGACAAATGAAACAGCTGCAACAGAAGTATTTAATCGTTCTGAAACGTTCAGGTAGTTTTATATATATGAGCCGTTTATTTTGAAAGTGGCATAAGTCACCTTGTGAAATCTGCCAAATCTGCGACTTCAGATTAAAAAAAAAATTATTAAAATATTAATAAGCGTCAGATCTTTAATAGAGTTATGTTCATTATAGAGGTTATTAGGATTAAAAGTTACGACAATAAAAATATTTCAAACTTATTAATATTTTTAAATAAATTGGAACATAAAAATAAGTACCTCCAAAAGTGACTTATGCCACTTTCAAAATAAACTGCTCATATTACATATCTTCAATTGTGGTTGGGTAGTTGTTTTATTTGCTTAATTTGCACCGACTTCAAAATGTCGCAATAGATATAAAATGAAAAATTATTTTACGCTTTTTAGCGCTTTTTGTGAATTCGTTTCAATTTTAGATCAGTCCATGCGTTACAAAGTTAGGTTACCCCTTCCCCACCCCATCCCTAGGTCAAAATTTTTCCATAGAGTAGCAATGTGGGATCATACTGTACACAACAAAAAGAATCTTCCAAATAGGTGTGTGAATTAAGTAATTGAGTAACGCCCCCACCGCACACCACCCCATAAAATGTTTGTTTTTTTAGTGAGGAAACATATTCTATACATCAAAAGAAGAATCATCCAAATCGGTCCACACGTTACGAACTTGGAGACTACCCCTCCCCACACCTTCCCATCCTAACACCAAATATTTTTTTTCATTATCAGCACCAACATAGTTTTTGACATAGTACCAATCGGGAAACATACTCTACTCAACAAAGAAAAAATTGTCCAAACCGGACCACGCGTTACGAAGTTAGACTACCCACTCCACCCTGGGACCAATTTTTTTTTATTATTAACAATGGGGGATGATAATCTATACAACAAAAAAAGAATTATCTAAATCGGTCCATGCATTGCGAAGTTAGGTTTCACCCCCCACACCCCAAAAATTTTTTTGACTCAACAAAAAAAGATTGATCCAAATCGGTCCACGCATTACGGACCCCTCCCCCACCAGCGTTACTACCCCTCCCCCACCCTGGAACCAAATTTGTTTAATTGCTAGCAAGGGGGGTATCATACTCTATACAACAGAAAAAGAATCGTGTATTGTAAACCGGTCCACGCGTTATGAAGTTAGGTTTCACCCCCACTCGACTTAAAATATTTTTGGAATGCTACTAATCGGGGAGCAACAACAAAAAAAAGAATTATCAAAATCGGTCCACGCTTTACAAAATTACGCCCGGTCATACATAAAAAAGTGTCGAACTTAGTTAGAACCTCTTTTCTTTTGGGGAAGTTACGGGAAGAAAAATTCGACTTTTTGACCAAAGAAAAATATGAAAAAAAAATTTATAGCACATTTTTCCTGTTTTGTTTTTAATAATTTTCTAAAATTCAGTTTTGCTATTTTTTTAACTTTGATTTTTTCGACTTTGAACATTACTTAACTCCCTGTGTATTAAAGTATCGCAATTGTTACCAACCAAACAACTACAACAAAAGTGTTTAATCGTCCATCAGGTGAGCTGAAACGTTCAGGTAGTTTTATGTATTATCTTCAATTGTGGTTGGGTAGTTGTTTTGTTTGTTTAATTTGCACCGACTTTAAAATGTCGTAATAGAGAGAAAATGAAAAATTATTTTATGCTATTTAGCGCTTTTTTATTGGAATTAGAATGATAATAATCACGAATATTTATTTTAACATTTGTTTTGCTGAATTGTAATATATAGTTTTTACCTCAGAAACAATATTATTTAATTTTGAATATGAAGACAGATAAATTCTACATAAAAATGCAGCATAAACTGTATACTGGAAAGTGACAGCTATTGGGAAGTTAAATCCTCTATTGTGTTATAAAAAGCGCAAGGGTACAGCCATCTGTTTGCCTGGTTGTAGTATGGATTTTCAATGCAATGTTTTCGATTGTTCGCTTTACGATCACATTCCGCATAACTTGTTGAAGACAACGCCTCAAATCCGTAAATATCTCTACCGATTTGTATCCCTCTGGCTCTTCGAAATATCCCCGAAATGTCTTATTATAAAATCAATAATTACCCACAATTCCACATCCCTCCTCATCCACTAAATAGGCTTCACTACAAATAGGGCTTTGGATAATAATCCATACACAACCTACCTAAAAAGCTCAGTCTAACCAAACAAAGAAACGAGCAGAGAAAAAAGAAGCATTCTGGGTCTATTATTCAAAGCTTAACCTTCCCACATACAAGTTACAAATCCTGGAACCCATTACACGAGTCTCTGTCACCTCAGACCTATCATCATGACAACGCCACCCACAGCATAGTGATAAGGATGAAGGCGGGGACAGAAAAGGATGTTCCGGGTATTGTTTTCGTTAACTTGCATTCCCCACTGACAGCGTATTCAACAGGTAAAATAGAGTTCTGGCAGTTAACGAGTATTGATAAGGCGATGAGAGAAGTCTCTCCGGGCGGATGGTGTCGGGTGCCGGCAGAACCACCTGAATCAACTTGAAAGGTGCCGGGACGTCTCCTCCTAGCCCCCCCTTTAACTCAACATCTGTCCGGGTAAGTGAGCATTAGTAATGAGAAATTCTGGGAAGAAAAAATATTGAGATGTATGAGATCGCAAAGGGAACATGATTCATTTATAGCTCAGGGGGAAAATTGAAATAGCAAACGTCATTGCAGGTGATTTCATGCAAGCACGTGCGTTTAACTTTGATTTGCGGTAGACAGTAGCAGGAGTAGGAGAGTACAAGATAGGTACCAATGCCGTTCATCGACTAGATGTCTACTTGGCAACGAGATATTCATGAAATTTGAATCCACACAGGTACGAGGAGATTACGACGCTTTGCTGCAATGAGATTGTTCTTTCATTTCCGTGCTCCTTCTTTGTTCATATACACGTGATTAAGTTATACATTAAGGATAAGGCTTTTCCAATGCAAACACTTAACATTAGCAAAAATTTACATTTTAAGGCGATTCTCCAAGCTTCGAAGGAAGCTGCTTAATATGAAAATACATTAAAAGCTTTTCACTGGGAGAGCGAACTGTTTGGAGATAAATTTCTGAGATATATTAAGGAAGCATTGCAAGTTTTGGTTTAATTCCAACACTTCTTTTACTACATCACTGCACCGTTTTGCTAGGACACTTTTAATGCAGTGTAAATGCAATGAAAAAACATCCTTTTATTATTCTTCCTAGTTAATGGAGAAATCCGAAATTCAACCCTCAGACTGCAAGCCATTGTAATACTGGTTTAAAGCGTGTAATTTGAAATATCTGCATAGATCTTGATGGAAATTCATGAACATGAAACGCTGCGATAAGATAAAACTGAATAAGCGAGACTTAAATCGTTGTTCTATCTGCTTTTCTTAGTTACACACATAATTATATTATCCTATAGTTCAGTATTGAAATAAAAATCTAATCGTTTCAATAGTGTAAAGTGCAAATTCTAATGTGACTATTATTTTCAATCACGTAGCTCACAAATTAGAAAGCACAACTTTAAGGAATATACGCATACAAGTTTATTCTTTAACAAAATCTTGGCTTTACTCCAAAAGTATTTGAGATCTAGATCTACATATTACCATCTGGTTTATGTGACTATAACTGCTAGTAACTTCGGGAGCATTGCTGCTTGACTCTTCAACTCACACTTGATATACTTGTGGTGTAGGTACAAAAGTGAGGTTGGCTAAAAGGTCAATACAAAATAACGAAGTATTATCGAGGAAACACGTTGAATTTTGTTTAGTTTTCCACGACTATGTTGTTTTATAATAACATAATAATGATATAAGTTAAAGCAATTTCTTCTGTACCTTACGGTCCCGATTGTGGATTTTTTGATTAAATAGTTAAATATGTAAAATTGTTTAAAGAAAACATATTCTAAATTCTATAGTAAAAAATACTTGATTGGAAATTTACTAATAACTCGTTTTCATAAAATCGGAAGATGTTGTTGATCTAACTATTTGGGGAATATTATAAAAATCTGCGATTTAAAGAAATTAAACTTAAACTAACCCTAAAGTGCTTTTTATTAAATCCGAAACTTATTATAATTAACGTTAGTATGTAACAAAAGCTGTTCGACTGTTTCGATGCATGCCAATAACCCCCTTGTAATTCCCTCTTTATGGTGTACTGTAGCCAGTCTCTTCATCATTGATCCCCATAAGAAATAGTCCAATAGGGTAAGATCTGTAGATCTAGCAGGCTAAGGAATCGGTGCACCTCGTCCGAGCGAGCGGCTAGGAAATTTTTTCAATCGGTATTACCTTTCCAATGATACCAGAATGCGCTGGTGCTCCACGGTGTTGGTGAAATATTGCTCTAAGATTATTATCGTTAGGGATGTAGATCTGCAAGTGAAGAAGAAGATGAAGTCTGCATAAACTTGGCTATTAAGCATGCGGCACTTTTCTTAACTTTCGGAAAGTTCGCGAAATTATCCCTCTTTGGAATGCACGTCGATAAGGAAATGTTCTTTCATGTTTCCATACAGCCGCTATTTCGTTTCCGTCTACTGGCCGTTTCATGGATCTAATGCATGACACAAGATTAAAGACCAGCGGCTTAGCTTCTTACCATAAGTCCATAGGAATGACTGAGCGATGGCCGCGAAACTGACAAGCCATACTTTTTGACCAAGAAGTAGGGTTTCTAGAGTTAATGGTTGTAAAGTTAGGCCTAGTAGAGTTAGCTCTTGACTCCACATGAGATCTGATAACTTTTCTGCAGTGAAAGTGGTATGAGCTTGTGATTCTTGGCAACCTTCTTTACATGAAATATTTTTGGTGGGATCCTATTGTTGCAAAGAGAATTATTTCGAAAATAACCGAATTGGGATGTGAAATTTTTCCACATCCTCCATATTTTTCGGATCTGTTGCCACAGATTCTAACCTTTTCTGCAGCCTAGGCAACGTCCCTAAAACCCGAGAGTTTCTAGACCGAAACCCAATGGAAAAGTTCTTCAAGAATTTTATTGTCTCTAAGAAAAAGTAATCCAAACTAAAAACTCTTTGGAAGCAAATTCTGCGGAAATTAATATGATAATATATAGGTGCATGAAGTTGGCCCGGAAAAAGTCCGGGCTGGGCGGTAAAACGTTCCAATCGATAGTCTATGCTAAGACCACATTTTACCCCCAATTGGTTTAGTTTTACCCACTCTAAATTTTGCTTTCTTTGAAAAACAAAATTTCCGGGCCAACTTCACAAGCCCGTACAATTTTCCGGGCAGTGGGGTTTAACGTCGCAATCGAAAGGCCTTCGTTAGTCGATGTTTTTCCCACAATTCATTTCGTTCCTAAAATAAATATTATTTAATAACAAAGTTTTCTTTTCAAAAATATCATAATTCGTTGTAAGATGACGAAGTAAAGCTTTTAAGGGTTGATAGTATTGAGGTACGATAGACTTAAGCGAAAAAACTTTTTACAACCCCTTCGGTAAATTTTACAACCCCCAAATAAAGCAGAAAAAACTGACATACTTTCAAAATCCTTCACAAAGTGTGTAAAATTGAAAGTATTGATCTTTTTTGAAAACGTTTTACCCATTATGAATGCATCCCTAGAAGATATTATCCCTACATGATTTTGTTTTTCCGTCCCTTGAGAATTAGCCCGGACTAGACTTTAAAAATGAGAACAATCGGAGGATCTTTAGGGGTTGAAAACGTATGACATCTTGAGGTATGTATGTATATCTTGAAGTAAGAAAATGGTTTTCTAAATCTCATATTCGTATAAAAAAGATTTGTATTTATCTATATAAATAAAAATGAATGGCGTAATGTGTTGCTAAGCACAAAACTCGAGAACGGCTGGACCAATTCGGCAAAATTTTTTTTTTCAAATATTCGTTGAAGTCCGAGGAAGGTTGTTATGAAGAGAAAAATTGCACGGACAACTTAAAAACCGCATTTTTTTTATCACATTCAAACTGTTCCTAGCAAAGATCGATTTGAGCAATGAATCGATCTCAGATACCCTAAAATCGACTTTCGATTCATTTACTTACTGTTTCGTTTTATTCAAATAAATGCATCCGTATATTTGACACTTTCTCTTTCTACGATATAGTTTAACTTTGACAGCTTTCAGTAGATTCGTAGACAAATAATCGAAAGCGATACGGGCTTATCTCGGAAACAGCTAATCCGATTTCCATGAGACTTGCACGGGAAGGTTCAGTATTTGACGAGCGTAGATTTACGTTGCTACCTCTACTATCTGAGCGCGCTTAAAGAAACTTTGTTTTTCTCAAAACTATGTTTTTCTGGTCAGCGACCGTGATTTATCCGGAACCACTGAACCGATCTTCATGACATTTTAACCTCATATTCTACATAGTAATAGCTTCAGCGCATTCTACAACCAAATCAAAATTTTGATTTTTACAATTTTTTTTGGGCCAAAAACAGTGAAAAAAATTTAATTTTTTTGTTTTTTTTTCTTAAATGTCCGCCGTTTATCAATAAAAATTTCCATAGATTGAGCTAGAGCCACTGATATACTGAACCTAAATATTTTTAAATTTTGTGTTTTAGATGAACCGTTAACAAGTAATCAAGGTCGCCAGCGACACTCCAACTTTTTGAGGAGTTCCGTTCACCCGTTGTTCATGTATATCAAAAGAGTAAAAAACAATAAATACAGATATTTTTTATGTTTTTCAGTGTATTTATTGAGCTGAAAAAACCTTATATCAATATCTTTAATAGTTTTTTCATAAAAAATAGCTTATTTTTCGGGCGTATAAACCAGAATGATTCCTTAAGACACATCAAGCACCCCAAGATGTGAGTGTTAGAAGGGTGTGACATGTCAAATAATCGGAAGCGACACTTATTTAAAAAAAATTCCGAGGAACGCCTGGTACACGCAGCTAGTTATAGCTATATTATATATATATATATATATATATATATATATATATATATATATATATTATATATTATATTATAGCTATAAATTAGATAATGTTATAAAGAAGCTTCGGTTGCACTAAATTTATGCACTAACTGCTATTTTCAAACGATGAAATCGCTTCAGATGAGTTGCTTTGTACGTTCGGACTTTCGACATTTGACCAACCTTCGACATTAGAAAAAGCTCAATAAATGTATGTCTAAAGCGCCTATTTCCAAGTACTGTATTCGCATTTCAGAGGATGGTCAAATGTGCGCCCACGAAGATCACGTAACAAAACTAAAAAAAACCTGACAAGTGGGAGTTTGACTTGCGCACCGAATGGTAATTTCAAAACATTTTTTCAATTTTGGCCGTGACTGTACCTGCAGTGGTAGTAGTGAGATCAATATTGTTGACATTTTTGGAAAGGTAATTAGGATAGTTATTTTTTAGCGTTTGTTTCATGAGGCTGTGTTGGGTAGATGAAGATATAATAAAAGAGTAATGTGCATACCATGGAAAACTGAAATTTATGAATCACCCTGTAACTGCAAAACGGTTGAGCCCCCCCCCCCCCCCCCCCCCCTTCGCCATACATTTTTTTGTTTACTAGGTGAGATCTATCACCCCACTCATTTCAGATCTGAAACACCCTGTATGTTTTGATTTATTTGCGAGTGCCTGTCTTGACAGACAGACAAACGGTTCCTGGTTTTGGGTGGTCAAAAGTGGTCAGTCATAATTTAATAAATAAGAACGAGTTGATATTACATTTGGGAAACAGTGGTGAAGTGTGACCCCCAAAACATTTTTTTTTTTTTTGCATATTTCCTGACCAGAGTGTTTTCAATCAAAATTACTGATGATCAATTGTTGTCACTCTGCGGTCAATCGAATCCATTATTTTGATGTTTAAATTTTTGGGGGCTGAAAATAATTTATTATTTGATGATATACGACAAGGCTTACGTTTTCTCCTCCTAACAATCGTTTGAAATTTTTTTATAACGAACTTGCAGAAAATACATTAATTCCCTTTCCACCAATTTATTGATCAACTTGTAAAAAGTATATTTGCCTCGAATCTAATAAAAGTATTCTTCATCAATAACTGATGTTATTTTCATATTGATGAAGAAAATTCAGTTGTAGCAAATCACCAAACTTCATTTCCTGTGAATGCTCTTACCAATTTCCGGCAGTTTGCATGTTAGTGAAATATACCTTGGAAGATGTACATTGAACTTCATCATGACAGTAAATTGTTTATACTTTAAAATTTCCCGTTTCCGCCTGCAGGAAAGCAATTTTCAGTTAATATTTCCAGGAAGTTCCACCTGTTGGCTTAGAATGTGGGTCATTCTCGGTGTAAACGTAATTCTACGCTTTTAAATGGTGGCATTTTTTAACACAGATGGTAGAAAAAGCTTACAATAAATTAATTAGCGCACAAATTAGAAATTTTCTCATTGACTTATGTTGAATACGTGCATTTACCAGACTCATTAACGTCATAGTTGAAGAAGCTCCGAGTGTTGTTGTTGATTGTTTAAATTGTGCAAAACAACTCCAAATCACCACCTCCATCAATTTGTACTATAAGAGCTTCATTTCTACCACTTTCAACACATCACTCAACCAGGTAAACTCCTAAGAAGTACCTATACTGTGACTTAATAGCGCTAAATGACAAAACACTTGGAAAGGCACTTAACAAATCTCTCATCATTCTACTTCGTGTACTTTCCCTTTGTTTTATGCGCTTCATAAAGGGTGGCAAAAAGCACGTGAGTACGAGGAGGAAATGTCTTCCTGAGTTAAACCTAATCCCGGAGTCTACTTTTAATCCTTATCTGGCGTATCACACGGGAGTTGAGAAGGCGGTTTTTTGGTTTTATATTCCTAAAGGGCACAAGAAAAGATTTTAAAATTGTGTCACCCCAGTTCCTAATACCCTCATTATGCGCCTCGAACGAAGATCACCCATGGAAAGCATGTAGTTAAGGAAGAACTGCAAAAGAACAGCCCTGGCAATTTAGGTTTGCAAGCAAGGTTGGGTTCGCTTAAAGGGAAAGGAATTGCCGAAGAAGGTTAGGTGAAGTGACGACTACAAGGCTGAAAAATAATGGCTATTCCCTTTCTATCCTTCTTAAAGAATGTGTGTGATACGTAAAATGAAGTGATGGCGTGATGGCATTCCCATCCCAGAGCTTTTCAATTCAAGAAGGCATCACCGTCAATAGGCAATCTCTGCCCGGGAAGCTCAGGCTACACAGATCTTTCTGGATGCAGTAGATTTTCACAGATAGTTTGGGCATCGGTACTTGCCTCGATGGAGTGGTGTAGTTCAGTTTTCTTGGCCATTTTTGCTTTTTTTTGTTTGTCCCGATGGGTGGGATTCCTTTCATGATTATCTCTGAATGTGCTGGTAAGGGGGAACAACAGGAGGTAGAATTGAACGCATTCATTCTCCCAAACATTTCCTTTTATAAAACAGCCATAGTCCAGGAAGTAGAAGACATATTTCTACATGCAGAAATGCTGATATACTAAAGCCCCTTTAGTGTGTGACCGGAAAGTTCTGCTGGAAGCATAAGGATTCTACCACATAGAGACTTATGCAATTGGGGTATATTGTGAGTTCTTGGCCTATACAAAAATTTATCCTTAAAGAAAAGCAGAAGGAAGTGAACGCATATATACCAGAAACATTTTCCAAGGATTTCTCAAAATAATGAAAACATATATGGGCGCAACACAAATGCACTCGCGCCACATACATATCTCCAGCCAGGCAGGAAAAACTGCAAGGGAAGGAGCGAGTAATTTTTTTGGTCTGCTTCTGATAGTACGGTGGATTTGTATTGTACACAAATTTGAGCTGTTTTATCATGATCTTTAATGCAAGTATACAAAAGCCTATAATATTTGCTTATCTCTTTTATTCCCCTGGATATATTTCCTCTGGCATTGTGCATTGTTTATACAAATCCCGCTTGGCTTATGATTGAGGGATTGACTTGATATATTCAGAAGGAAGGAAGATTCCGTAATTGCAAAAAAGAGCGACTTTGTTCCTTATGCCTTAGCCCTCGAAGAAAAATCAATGCCAACAGAAAAGTTGTTGAAGTATTATGAAACAAATAAGTGATATCATCACAACCCAGTATCTTTTGTCATAAAATTAATTTTTGTAGTTATTTGAAAGCATAGCTTTGAAATAGACAACTTCAAAGTAAAAGCATTATTCAGTATGATTTTTATGACTTCACAGAAACTTATATGAAAATTAAAAGCATATAAAATCTATTAATACTTACAGTCCCTGTTCACTTTAGTAAGATCCATAAAATCGCTTTTAAATTCAAGTTATTACATAATGTAAGTCATCGGTGGAGTAAGTGATATCGTGTTTGCCTTCCACAATGTGGGTCTCATATTCAAAATCGTAGCGGTAGCGACTCATGGTTGTTTTCTGCTAACAACAGATTACGCTTAAATGCCATTTGAGGTTGCAGAATAATTTCCACGGTCGGAGTCCACCTTAAATTGTAGGTCCGCTGAAGTTCTTCTCCCGCCCTTTGCCACACAAGGAATTACGAGAATTGTTGAGAAGTTATATATTATAAGATCGATTTAAATGTGATTTTATGTTTTATTTATGATTATTTATTTAATTTGCTGCTTAAGTAGAATTGATTACAATCAAAATTAAAAATTTCTTTTAACACTGTTTCTACATCAATTACGACTAAATTTAAAATATTGTTAAAATCCTAATATAATTTCACCCGCTTCCATGACAAAACATTACAACTGTACCTACAATTTAAGGAGGATACCTATTTTGGATTTGGTTTAATCAAGAATGAAACACCTTTGAATGAATCAATTATAAATTTGCTTTGCTAATGGGCTAATTTGGTTGACCTGATCTCGTTACTCTCAAAAACTAACTAAGGGCTTCACTTGCTTTGCTTTACATATCTAAATTGTTTAACTGTTGATTTGTTTAGTTGTGATAAATAATTATAAGTGCTCTTGATCTCGTACTGAATCTATGAACTGTGTGTATAATTACGGAGTATGGAATATTTTTAATGTAAATAAATAGTACTGAACAATTCCGAACCACCGGCCTTATTCTGCAACTTTATTTTCGCGACAAATACAAAGAACGTGAAAGATGTGGAAGGACTTTGTTTAGTTTCGAAATCGTTCTTCTGCAACTTGAGATTTTAGTAATTGTTCGTTCGATGTCTTCACTACATATATCAGAATTCATCGTATCGTGCACAGGATCTTCTACTAATACCTTTCAGGACGAACGGCTTGTAAAGGTTTTTCATCCTCGTTAAACCACTATCCTGATAGTTTGGTGCTATAGTAGAGAACCCCACTTTTCTCACAAGTACGAAGCGACGCAAAAATTATTCCTTTTTTTCACCGACTTCTCAAAAACGAGAAGATTCTAAGGTCGACATGTTTTTTTATTATATTAATGACTGGGCATAATTTCATAACGTGTGGACCATTTGGGTGATTCTTCTTTTTGCGTTCCTCGATTGACAACAATTTTATTGGTGGGTTTGTAACGCATGTTTGGATTTGGATGGTATTTTTTTGTTGCATAGAGTCTCCCGTCTCCCCCTTTGCTATTGTGAGGAACAATTCGAACAATTCGGTGAGGGTAGGAGAATAGTAGTCTAACTTTGTAACGCGTAGACTTAACGTAAAGTGAATAATACGCTCTTCCGCAAGTTTTTATAATTTAAATTGTACAGTCAGATTCGAAAGTCCTTGAATCAAAAAATTAACTTGTTTTGCGCAACTCGTTGACTTATATCATTAATTTTGTCTTCTACACGAATAAGCAATTTTGCGAGATTTTGTGAGCTCTGTTATTCCCTTAAAGAAAAGAAAAATAATATTTTTTTACGAAAAATTCCGAATTTTTATTCATTGTCATCGTATGGGTCTGACTTTCTAAATGATGTGATAAATGATTGCAAATCAAAAGATTGTTAATATTTGACCCCCCATGTCTCCCACCACCCCTCTCACCACTACCCATTCCAAAACAATTTTGAAAATTTAAAATTCTACATATTTTTTTATCAAACCTTGTACACTGATCGCTAGCTTGAAAACAACAATATAAGAAATGAGTCGTCGATGGGGTAAGTGATAACGTGTCGGCCTACCGGAAGTTCTAGGTTCAAATTCCATCGACGGCGACACATGGTTGTTTTTTGCTGACAACAGAATACGCCATGGGGGTTGCATAATAAATGCCAGTGGTTCGGAATTCACTTTAAATTGTAGGTCCACTTGCAATCGTTTGGTGAAGTTCTTCTCCCGCCCCATGGCCCACAAGGGGTTGCTGGAACTAGAGAGAGAGAAAGATATAATAAAAAATCAAATCAATCAAAAAAGAATATAGGTACTACATGTTATTTACACTAGATCTTTATTCAAATATTCGATGGTCTTGTTTTAAAATGAGTTTGTGCTATGTTAAACAAATTGTTCAACGTGGATTAGCTACTCCTGATTTTGCAACAGTTACGGTAAGAGATTGAGTGTGATTGAATTATTCCGCTCAAAAACCGATTAGAATTACTTATTAAGAATTAGATTCCGATTCAAAATTGATATTGCTCTTTTCCAACTCCATTAAAAAATATTAGAGACATGGTGTGCCATCGCTCCCTATTATTTTGTGTCATTTCACAATAGGTTTTATTTGCATTTTCCAACTTCACATTAGAACATTTAATTATCATAAACTGGTATTTAATAAAACAATATTTGTAAAACAACAAAAAGAGTGAGCGAAGTAAATAATTAAAGAGAAACAATTCTCTTGGGTTGATATTTGAAAACTGTAACTCATAAAAAACTGAACTTACTACTTTAAGGAAAACACAGCTCGAATAATTCCAGTATGAAGCCAGACTAGTTCTAGAAGTTAAGAAACCATTCCTTCCAAAGAAGTGAATACTAGTTCTACTTTGGGTGATTTTCTATGGCGCCAACTCACTACATTTACACAGTGGTGTAATTGGAGGTAACCAATAACTGTTTAGTGCATTACTTTCTTTTAATATAATTAGAAAGTGGTTCTCAGATTTATACGAACAGACTAATTCTTACCTATTGCGTTACTGGGAAACTAGTTGCATAACTACACCGATGGGGACTAGTTACGTTAGTCACTGGCTGGATCTATACGGGAAACTACTTCAGGACATGACTTAAAATTAATATTTTGTGAATTTTTGGAAGTGAACAAGTTATTAGTATATGAGTTTTTCATCTTCTTGTAACAGGAAAGGAAGCTCCGCAGACCAATACTTTTTAAATTCTAATGTGAACATTCTTACTCACAGTTCGTCATTCTTACCCCAATAGCAAACGACGTTATCACCCTAACTGTTAGATGTTGATTAAATCGCAAAAATTAACCCTATACCGACAGAGAATCAAAGTAACGGATACATTTACGTTTCTGATGTGATTATACACATCGAGGAATTTCAAAATTGGTTCCCCTCTGCATTACTTTTTGAATAGTTGTGGAACTAGCCCTTTTTCACTAGTAATACAACTATTCTTTGCTTCCCACCAGTTTTTGATATTCCTCCTGGATACTACTACTTTTTACAGTATGTGTACCAATAATATACAAAAGACAGGAAGCGTGTCATCACTGAAAGCGTAAAATTTTTTTTTTTTTAACCCATACGACAAAATCAAATTGAGGAAAAATTCATAAAAATTAATGAAAAATTCCTCTCTTAATCCTGATTTAAATTTTCTTAAGAATTAACTAGGTATAAAGACCCAGCGGGAAAACTGAGACTCGTTCTAGACTAGTTTTGAAGGCTGCCGAATGAAGTGCATGTTGTATTTTACCTTATTTTTAGTATTACTTTATTACTTGTCATTGCCGCAAATTACACACTTCATCCGATTCGACGACACGTTTACAAGTGGAACATCAATTTGGTTTAATCTGTTGTCAGCAAAAAACAACAATGTGTTTCCGATCCTCGTAATGGAAGGCCAACACGTTATGACTTACTCCAGTGACGGTGAAAAAATTAGTAACGACGTCATAGGGAATTGGGGGGCCGTTCAAGTATTACGTAACGCAGTTTTTGACTATTTCTGACCCCCCCCCCCCCCTGTAACCCGCTGTAATATTTTGCGTAATCTCCCCCTATAAACGTTACGTAACACTCACATTATTATTTATACCTAAAAATGTCAATTATGTTGCGAAAAATACTAGAATTAGAAGCAATGTAAATTAAACGAAATTTCAGCCCATTTTGGCCCTAATGTGTGTGCGTGAAATTCGTAAGTAAGTTGCTTGTAGTTTAGGTGGTTTTGCTTGACAGCAACGGTCGGACTCTTAGAGTTCAAACTATGGTTATTTGCTATACATAGACTTCTGTATACTCAGTGACGCGACTCTTTTCGTATGTAAAAAAAAATATGTGTAATGTAGATATATCATATAAACTGAGTCGTGAGTCACGAGTTAAGGGTTAGGAATTTTAATTTTAACAAAAACTTAATCTTACGTAACATGTTGCTTGAACCCCTCCCCTCCCCTATAACGCACCGTTACGTTTCACAAGACCCCCACCCTCCGTCCCACCCAATCTGCGTTACGTAATACTTGAACGACCAAGGAATATGCGCGCAATACTTCTGATCTCACCACCGGGTTATCAGCGACCTTACCGATTATTCCTTCCAAAATTATTAGATAGTGAGTTTTTTGAAATTTAATGTAGTTCAGTGGTAGCTAGCGATATAATTGCTTCTTAAGTAACTATTATACTTCACATTTATTCTATTTAGGTCTAGAATATCAAAATCTGTACAAATAACAAGACGTTATAAATTTATCACGATGAATTGCAGAAAAAAACTCTTGATGGAATGCACTTGTTCCAAGAAGTGTAACAATATCGACAAAAAACTAGAAATGGAAAGGATCCGCACCGATTAACTTACCAAAAAACCATGTGTTGGAATGTAAAGCTGAATAAGTTAAAATTTCTAATTAGAATTTTAACATTAATTTCGTCATAAGGTTGTTCGTCGATATGAAATAAATATAAAAAAAAATAGTTTTTAAAAAAAAAGTTGAACCGACTTCACAAAAAGCGATAAAAAGGATAAAATAATTTTTAATTTTATATCTATTACGACATTTTGAAGTCAGTGCAAATCAAACAAACCAAACAACTACAACAAAAATATTTAATCGTCATTTCTTATGATCCCGTACATAAACGTTCAGTTAGTATTATGTATTATTTTCAATTGTGGTGCTGTAGTTGTTTTATTTGTTTAATTTGCACACACTTCAAAATGTCGTAATAGATATAACATTAAAAATTATTTTATCCTTTTTAGCGCTTTTTGTGAAGTCGGTTCAACTTTTTTTTTAAAAACTATTTTATTTTTCACTTTTTAGTGTCTTCGACTCTATACAATGAAGAAAGAACCATCCAAATCGGCCCACGAGTTAAAAGTTAGTTATAACCCCCTACCCCACCACCATTCCACTAAACTTTTTTTCTCATGGTATCAATCAAGGAACATACTCTACCGAACAGAAAAGGAATCATCGAAATCGGTCCACGAATTACGAAGTTACTACCCCTCCCCCTCCCCCATCACCACCATAGGACCAAATTATTCTCCTAATAGCAATGGGCGATCACATTCTATACAACAGCAAAAGAACCATCCAAATCGGTCCACGCGTTACAAAGATAGGTTCCAACCCCCTTCTCCCACCCCAACCACACCAACAATTTTTTTTCTCGTGGTATCAACCAGGGAGCATACTCTACCCAAAAGAAAAAGAAATATGCAAATCGGTCCACGCGTTACGATGTTAGACTACTCCTCCCCTCGCCCAACCCCCTACCATGGGCCAAATTATTCTTCTATTAGCAATGGGTGATCACACTCTATACAACAGCAAAGGAACCATCCAAATCGGTCCACGTGTTACAAAGTTAGGTTCCACCCCCCCCCCCCCCCCCTCCCACCCCAGCAACATTTGTTTTCTCGTAGTATCAACCAAGCATCATATTCTACCCAATAGAAAAAGAATTATCCAAATCGGTCCACGCGTTACGAAGTTAGACTACCCCTCCCCCCCACCCACACCTTTCACCATAGGACCACATTATTCTCCTATTAGCATTCGGGGATCATACTCTATACAACAGAAAAAGAACCATCGAAATCGGACCACGCGTTACAAAGTTAGGTTCCACCCCACCCCCACCCCCATTCCTCCAAGTTTTTTTCTCCTAGTATCAACCACGGAACATACTCTACCCAACAGAAAAAGAATTATCCAAATCGGTCCACGCGTTACAAAGTTAGCCTATCCCTCCCCCCGCCCCCCACCCTAGGTCAAATTGTTTTCTCCTATTAGCAATGGGGGATCATACTCTGTACAACAAAAAAAGAACCATCCAAATCGGACCACGCGTTACAAAGTTAGGTTTCACCCCCACCCCCACCCCTACCCTACCAAAAATTTTTGACATGGTACCAATCGGTGAACATACTCTACCCAACAAAAAAAGAATTATCAAAATCGGTCGGCGCGTTACGAAGTTATGCCCGGTCAGACATAAAAAAAATATAAAAAATAAAAAAATAAAAAACAAAAAACAAATACGCGTCGAACTTAGAACCTCTTTGTTTTTGGGAAGTCGGTTAAAAATAAAATATGGGGGCATAAAAGCCAGACCGTCACGAACCATGAATTTTCTGGGCCAAAATTCAGTTCCAGAAACTAAAACCTTACAAGGGACAAAAACTTGATGGAAGCATGAAAAAAGTAACTGGTACTCTGTATGGTAAATTATTCATCTAGTTCTAGAATTTCTAGATGAAAATTCAGGTAAAAATTACGGTTCTCAGCAGTAATCGTGTTTAAACTAATAGCTGCTTTAATTTTTACGGAACAGCATCGTAAATTTATGTGAATGAAAAACCCCGAGTATCAGTGAAGATTACTGGGTAAATTACGTTGGAAAACCGTAAAATTTGCCGGTTATTTCACACAGTAAATTTTAATCATCAAAACAATTTTACGTTGCTGTTCCCTAAAGATTGCCTATAAACACATTATAAATTACTGCAAGATCGTAGATTTTATAGTGCAGCTGCTTAATGTGTAGAATGAGAGCTTACCTGTACTTCTACCTACTGTTTAATTGTAAATTTTGACATGCTCAGTGTTAGTTGAACTTTACAGTAATTATTACGTCTTCACGATACTCGAGAGAATTCGCGCTGCCGGTGCCGTTCTCGACATGAAACCAATATCATTGGTAACAGTGCGATTACGAGAGCGAGATTGAGGTGACTACAGTGGACGAGATTTTAATTTTATCATTTTATTGGGGATAATCTTTTTAACCGACTTCCCAAAAACAAAGAGGTTCTAAGTTCGACGCGTATTTTTTTTTAAATTTTTTTTTTATGTCTGACCGGGCATAACTTCGTAACGCGTCGACCGATTTTGATGATTCTTTTTTTGTTGGGTAGAGTATGTTCACCGATTGGTACCATGTCAAAAAAATTTTTGGTAGGGTGGGGGTGGGGGTGAAACCTAACTTTGTAACGCGTGGTCCGATTTGGATGGTTCTTTTTTTGTTGTACAGAGTATGATCCCCCATTGCTAACAGGAGAAAAAAATTTGGCCTATGGTGGGGGGAGGGGGGAGGGGTAGTCTAACTTTGTAACGCGTGGACCGATTTGGATAATTCTTTTTCTGTTGGGTAGAGTATGTTCAGTGGGTGATACCAGGTGAAAACAATTTTGGGGGGATGGGGGTGGGGGTGGAACCTGACTTTGTAACGCGTGGCCGATTTCGATGGTTCTTTTTCTGTTGTATAGAGTATGATCCCGTATTGCTAATAGGAGAATAATGTGGTCCTATGTTGAAAGGTGTGGGTGGGGGGGAGGGGTAGTCTAACTTCTTAACGTGTGGACCGATTTGGATAATTCTTTTTCTATTGGGTAGAATATGATCCTTGGTTGATACTACGAGAAAAAAAATGTTGCTGGGGTGGGGTTGGGAGAAGGGGGGTGGAACCTAACTTTGTAACGCCTTAATCGATTTGGATGGTTTTTTTGCTGTTGTATAGAGTGTGATCTTCCATTGCTAATAGGAGAATAATTTGGTTCTTTGGTGTTGGTGGGGGAGGGGGAGGGTTAGTAACTTCGTAACGCGTGAACCGATTTCGATGATTCCTTTTCTGTTCGGTAGAGTATGTTCCTTGATTGATTCCATGAGAAAAACAGTTTAGTGGAGTGGGCGTGGGCGTGGGGTAGGGGGTTAAAACAAACGTGTAACGTGTGGACCGATTTGGATAGTTCTTTCTTCGTTGTATAGAGTAGAAGACACTAAAAAGTGTAAAATAAAATAGTTTTTTAAAAAAAAGTTGAACCGACTTCACAAAAAGCGCTAAAAAGCATAAAATAATTTTTAATTTTATATCTATTACGACATTTTGAAGTCGGTGCAAATTAAACAAATAAAACAACTACATAAACACAATTGAAAATAATATATAATACGTTTCAGCTTACGGGATCATAAGAAATAAGGATTAAATATTTGTGTTGTATTTGTTCGGTTTGTTTGATTTGCACCGACTTCAAAATGTCGTAATAGATATAAAATTAAAAATTATTTTATGCTTTTTAGCGCTTTTTGTGAAGTCGGTTAAACTTTTTTTTTAAAACTATTTTATTAGTGGTTTCATCTTTTATGTCGTTCCGAAAAGTATCAATTGTATGATTTATTTTATCTATAAACTATTAGCTATTTTTAAAAAAAAATTTAAAAAAAAAATTAAATGGTCGAACTTTGTAAAATTCAAGTTTCAAAAATTGTAATATTTTTTTCCAAAAAAAATTAAATAAATAAATTTAAAAATAAATATTTTAATATCCAAAAATGCATTTACAAAGGTCATTAAATGAAGTATAACTTTGACTACTTTATTTATTTTATTGTAACTTTTTAAAAATGGGTGATGGGATTCGAAGTAGCGCATACCTGCCGATTAGTCGAATTTTTAAAGCCCTCTAGCTCGTTAACCAGACTTAATACTATAAAAACATTTTGTATCTGGATCGAGGACATACATATATAGGTATAAGATAATCAAATATTACTAAAATCGGAAACATCGAAATTTTTTACCTGTCTGCTTTACGTGGAATGCCCCTTATTTCAAATCTAAATTGCGTTTTATCCCCAATAGCAAAGTTTATCATGTTCAGGGCGAGGGGAATAAGATGAAAATGCATATATTCACAGAAATGCATATATGTACATACATATATACAGAGATTGCGACGAGAGCAAGATCGTCCTTACCTTAACGTGATCCGGACGACAATATGCCAAAGTCTCGCTCTTGTCTCGGTGTCGTGAAGCCCTAGTAATTATCGATATCTAATTTAGTAAGTGCTGGCATCTATGCAAATTCATTCTTATCGGATTGTAGGTATGCACATTCGTTTTGCTAAGTCATTGGTATCAGATGTTTATGTTGTTTGGGCAAAATCATAAAAAGGTCATCTCTATCGAAGCAGAGTATTTTTGTATGATTAAATAACAAACTGATATTCCGTTTTTTTAAATATTCAGATATTCTCTCCAATGCGTCATTTCATCTGCTCAGCACTAAATCGATTTTATGATTTATAAATATTTGTTTTCAATTATGCATCCAGTCCTTCCCCATCTCAACAGTGTTTAACAATAGGTTATCGTTGTAACTTGTAAGTGCCCATCGAACCATATCACCATCTCTAGTGTCTGGAAAAAGTTTCGAGATGTTTTCGAGATTACAAGTTGATTACCTATCCTTCCGGTTGAAAAATTGTTGAAGGTCATTAAAAGTTTTCTGCTCTTCCAACAGTTTGCACACAAGTTTTTCAAATTTGCTAAGTTTGCTCCCGAATCACAACAAAAGATGAAACAATTGAAAGATACTCTTCTTATTTAAAATTCATGTACCAATGCAGTTCTTGGGTATCTTCTGAAATAAGATCAGCAGTGTGAGTAGAAAACTTTTGTCCAACTAACTGGAAACGTACAAAGCTTCGAGTTTTTACTAGAAAACAGTTTCTGAGGATGTTCCACTACAAAGTATCGCCCAAAATCAAAGAGATCTGTGCAGTGTGGCTGAAATGAATTTGTTTCTGATACTTTTTATCACCCATCCCTTTATACAACACACTAAAAATTTTCCCATCAGAAAGATTGATTTCGTTTTTGCTTTCTGCGCTGTTCTGATCCTGGCCTGTGTTTGTCCTTATCCAAGAAATTGCAACACGACACCGAAAGAAATTTTCGTTGTTGGACGAAAAGTTTTATCCTACCCTTCACCTTCTTGCTGGGTGAGTTTTGTACGCCTGAAAGAAGAAATCACAAGATGGTTTTAGTTTTCTTGCTTTAGTTTTACACGTCTTCCAAGAAAGGACAATACATCAATAACCAACAGTTTTAGCAACAAACTGTCCCCATCAGAGTTCTCAACACGTTCCTAGGACACGGCACACAACAAGCAAGAAAACCGCCCTCAGGAGTTTCTAAGAGGAAACCAAAACCTTGGGGCAGATGGGTCGAACTCCTTAGTTAATGTTGTTCAACACAAGATTTTGATGGGGAAGAGGACGGTAGTGGGCTGTGTTGGCTACGAAAAACTAACGTCGCTTCCTCTAATTAAAATTCTATGAGGGCGTCGTACACCAACTTGGAGAGATAAATGAGGTGACGATATTAAAAAGCTCTCAACTTGGTAATTTGTCTATGAATATTTTCCTTTTTTGTGCAGTTCTCTCTGCGCTCGTTTTTGCTGTTTTATTGCAGTTAATTAGAAGAAATATTAAAGAACAGTTCAATTCTTGTGCGAACAAGTTGGAAGTTATGAGGCGTCCTCTTGTTGCAAATTTGTTCTTTGAAGTTTGGCACCGTAAATTGTCGCGTTTTCCAGAAACCCGACCGGTTCTTTTTATTCCAATTAAGTTTTAAATTGTTAGGAAGGTGTTTGTGAAGTAAGAAAAAGCAATTGTATATCATTTTTTTTATCTGAATACTTTTACTTTGAGAGATTCTAAATTAACATTTTTACATAGCCGGCACAAATTTGCTAAATGAGCCAAAAAATTAGGCTTTA
This sequence comes from Leptarthrus brevirostris, assembly GCA_964036015.1. Classification (NCBI taxonomy): domain Eukaryota; kingdom Metazoa; phylum Arthropoda; class Insecta; order Diptera; family Asilidae; genus Leptarthrus; species Leptarthrus brevirostris. The sequence goes on along the minus strand of OZ038371.1, from coordinate 181,706,760 downwards.
ATACTCGATATAGAAAAGAAACACATCACAAAGGGCAAAAATAAATAATACTGAAAGGGAATGAAAAGCAATTAATCAGCTTTAGGCGCGAATTACAATTCCGACTGATCAGTTGAATGAGATTGAATTTTAAGTCGAATTCAACAGCGAATCGAAATTTGAAATTAAATTGCAGCTTCAGATTCTGTCATTTTCAGAGATATGAAAGAAGTTGGCCGCAGTCGAAAATTACTTGCCGATATTTGTTATTAATCGGCCCAATATCTCCATGGTGTTATGGGAGCTAGGGAGATCAGCGCTTACTTTAGATACAAGCTCAGAAATTATAACTGTCTTATCCATTTTACTACCAAGCGTCGCCTTGGTAGTGACCTCCGGCCAATGGATGTAAACATCGGTTGACAAAGGCTTGTAGATTAAATTTTATTTAACATGTCACTTTCCATATTGAACAGCTGTACCATAGAACAGCTTTTGCGTTCAATTCAAGTGTGCCTCTGTAGATTTTGTTATTGCGCCATATCTCAGCAGAAGTATTAAATGCCACTCGAGCCTTGTTGATGCGAGCCTGTACATCATCTTCACCTTAGCCATCTGATGTAACTATGCTTTCTAGTTAACAGAATTAATCCACATGTTCTATTTGCTGCTCTTCAAGATAAATTTTATCTTGTCTCCTGGTATCCAAGTTCATATAAGTTTAGTTTTGATAATATGAATCTTAACTATTCGCGATCTTCTCTCTTTTGGGTTAGATAGAAAACACACATCGTCGTCATAGTACAGGTGCGTAATGTGTTTAAGAGGTTTCCATCTAATCCCTCGCGATTGATGGTCACCTATCGCACTACACAATACGTCATCAGCAAAGGGGATAATAAACATTCTTGTCTGATTCCGTTCAGCACTTGGAAGGGCTCCGAGAGTATTCCTTTGTGAAGTACGTAAAATTTTTCTGCTGAGTAGGATACCTCTCCTACGTCAAGCTGCGCGTATGTACTTGAGATCAACGCTGTCAAACGCTTTTTCGAAATCAACGGATATTAGATATAAAGGGACACGCATTCAGCGGATTGCTTGATGATAATTCGGAAGATGTTTATAAATAAGTTTCGATACTGCAGTTAAAAGGCAGATAACACACCAATTGTTACAACTCCTCAGATCGCCTGTCTTGGGAATCTTCACAATTACGTCTGTTTTTTATTCAGAAGGATAAGTATGTCTCGGTTTTCCAATATTCCTGCATTACAGGATAAGAATATCAGCTGCAGCAATGGGATCCGCCATACTGCTGGTGATCAATCCATATTCCCCGGGGGCCTTACCGAGGTCGATCAACTTTATTACATCCGCCACCTCCAAGCCAAGCTCATTACTTGAACAAATCAAACACAAGAAAAGAAAGACCCCACCTTAAAGACTGAGACTTATTATCGCGACCGGATGTTCAGCATATTTGTAAGAGTACCTCAAACAAATTTCAAATTGGGAATATCCAGACATTTACTCCAAAAATATATAATATCTCAATGCATGCCTATGGTTGTGTACGGGAATTAGAAGAAAGTGGGGTCTGTTTCCAACACCAATGCTCAGCTGATCGGATTTTTTTAAAATTTAATAAATCGGAAACAACATTTTTGAATAGTTTTTCTATCGATTTATAAAAAAATTAAATTAAATAAATTTTTCGACCTGAGTTACTAGAATTCCCCTTAACACGATCAGCGTCTAATAAAAAAAAGTTTAATCCGTTTGGCTCTTGCTCAGCAGCATCGAAGGATTTTCTTTTCTTTAGCAGACGCATTCGAAAGAAATCGAAAATTCGAGCAAATAAATATGTTAATTCGATTTAGAATTGTACTTTATTAACTTTAGGAACTGGTGTAAAGGACTTTTTTTTATCCAATTCGTAAAACCGAACAGACGCGCATTTTCATACAGAGAGGATTCATAGTTACAAGTAGACATGATTACACCATATATTTTCAAAAATTGGTATTACCTTTATAAACTCTGCTTTAAATTGTGTTTTTATCAGGGGAAACCAGTTTAGGAGTACGTTTTTGACAAGGAAGGAATGATCAGATTTATTCAAACTTTGGGAATATTTTATACATATCGTCGGCTTAAGTGTGAGGGAACGTACCTGAAAAAACCAACTTTCCAGGAGACGCAAAAAACAGTATAATTTCTAAAAACATCTTGATTTTTGAAATTTTTTTTTTTAAGTTTTTCAGCAGAAAAGGGTCACAGAAAAGTAACAATAAATCGGTTTTTACAAAATTTTAACTGTAACAAAAGTTATGGTATTTCGTATACTGAGCTCAAAAGTGGACTTTTTACTAGATAGCTTCTCTCACACTTAAGCCGACGATATGTACTTTCTAATAAACATTTTAATTTTCTGAATTTTAAAATTATAAAAAATATGGAACATATAATTTGCCGCCCATCGAAGGTCACCATTAGACTTTGCTAATTGCGAACACTGAATTGTCAAACAAATTTCAAAAAAGTATTTTGCAGCCTGGAGGAGCACTGCATGTTTAAAATGTGCACCGCTAGAGGACGAGGAGTGGGGCGAAGCGGGTGTTTTTGAGTAGGCCAGCGGTGCAGAAAACCTTTTTTCTCAAATCATGATTTTTTGGCTTTCCGTACATGATATCTGAAAACCTGTTCCATATAATACAATGATATTTTCAAGGTATGTTTATAAGATGACCTTCCATGTGACACTAAATTTATGAAATTAAATAGAATAGACAAAAAATTATTAGCTTTTTATTTTGGAAAAAATAGCATTTCCTGAAAGCTTCACTTTTAGTTGGTCCAGAAACATATTTTTTTTTCAAAAAACTAAAAAAAATCTGTTACAAGGTAGATAGGAGTATATAAAACTAATGTTTTTGGAAAACTTTGCCAGATTTTCTCCTTTTCCGTGGGTGATGTATAGAGTGGGGAGCCAGAATATGAAGAGCAGTTGCTTGAGCAGTGGTTTAATTACAATTACAGTTGGTCACAAAAATTTGGAAAATTTTGCTAACTTCAATATAATCGTCTGTTTCATTTGAACGCCAGAAATTCTGAAAAAAGAGGTATTTTTAGGTGGCCTAGACTTATTAACCCCCTTAAGCAATGATCTATCTATCACTTTTTATAATTATAGGAAAGAATATTGAAAGAATGTGGTTTGGGTTTGAAAAAAATTACCGAAAACAAAAAATTCAAGCCAGTAATGAATTATTTATCTCTATTGTGAAAATAAATACAAGCCAATCTGTCGATGCTCTTCTTTCTTTCAAATATCTCGTAGCATGTTAGTATTGAGTCAGGTAAGTGAATAAGTAACTACCTGAGTGGCCGCTCCGTTTTACCTGCTGCTTGTTCCGGCACTTAAACGACAGACACGTCACTTAATCGTTCATAGCATCAGAACGAATTGAAATTGTTATTCAAAATTTTGGGAACATATTCTTGAATAGTTTTATTAACAATTTCTAGAATAAAAAAAGTAATTTTTTTCATCTAAACTCCCCCCCCCTTAAGTTGACCTTTTATACTTCCTTGAAAAAGTAACCAGCTTCAAAACTTTTACTTGCAGCCTTTCATTTAGTTTTTTAACTTTAAATTATTATATGTTAGAAAAAAAGCCTCAGCATACTTTTTCTTAAAAAATAATAAATTTATAAAAGTTTTACAGATGGTATCAGAAGGGTTCCCAGGAGAAGTAATTTTGTATAATCCTCTAAATTGCGCGATAAAAATTTATCGAAGTTTTTTTTTTTTGCTAGTCGTGGTCCAATCAAGTGGAGTAGCTCCTTAAAGTACGCACTTGACATTCGATTAAGTCATCAAATTGTTGCATATTTTGGGTTTGTAAATCTATTAGGAACGACCTACCGAACTATACAGTTTTCGGTTTTTAAAAATATTCGATGTCCCAGAACATTTCTTTTTTCTCTTATTTTGTTTTTTTATTAAGTCTGTTTAAGTACTTTAGTAAAAGTAAATATCCTAACAGGATTTTATTTCACAGCTTAGCGCATACGCACTTTAACCTAGAATTATTGAATATACCAAACTTCTGAGACAGACTGTATGCTAGTATACCAAACCAAAAAATAAATTATATGTATTAAATATTCGCTCTACAAATCTCAAAAATACCGCTTTTTAAACTTTCACCCTATTGGTACGCTAAGTAAACAAGCGAACTATTTATTTTGGTGTAGCATAACTTTGCTAACCTTCCCAAAATGTGGTTGGGGAGGGGATGATTTAGCGGGTAGGTTATTTTGTTGCGTTTGCCCGCTACTAAAATTATTTATACAAAGACATAATAAAACCTTACTATAAACAGCATGAAAAATTCTTACACAAAATATTTTAAGACTTTTATTTCAGTCAAGATCACTGGCACTTGCATGTTCTCAAGTGATTTTAATCGTAATCTTTCTCCATATTTATAGCGCATCCGTTAAGTGAAGGTATAGCATGGTGCAAACATTAATTAGTCTGACTTCACGCAATTGCACAATTAGCACAAATTTGCTTTGTTTACAGCACATCGCACGGTTCTTGTTATGATTTGATTACTTAGTTTACCGCAAATCATATCAAATTTGATCCTAACGTAATAAAATTTTTCACCGTCCCAAATTACGTATTTCCAATTTAATGCGAAGAACATTTGTCACTAATATCTCTAACAAGAAGAGACAGTAACTAAGTACAGAAAGCAATAAAAGTTAACAAATTAACTTTGGGACATATTGTCTCAGCCAAAAGTTTCGTGTTTTTTCTTCAACCCAAAAGAGAGGATGAGAAAGTCTTGTAAGTGCATGGCCAAACTTCTAAATTATTTGAAATATGGGGCTGCACAACACTGCGTAATTTGCCTATTATTCAGTCATGCAAGGGGTCAAGTATAGCGAGCTTTTAGCTGAGGGGAGATTATTTGTGAACTTCTTTAGATCGACATAAAAGCGTATATAGGAATATTTTTTGGCATTAACTCAAATAATTTATTCGCAAATATATAATGTTCTCGGTCGCTCTATAAGTCAACTATTATAGAGCTCGAGGGCATCACCGTCATCATCCATCCCACAAGAAGGGAAATGAGTTTCCTCTTTTTAGTAATTGGTCTCCGCTATATACACTATGAAGTAGGCAAATTCTATAGACTTTAGCGTTTTTATTAAGTCATTTATCATCAGATTATTTTTACTAAGCTCGTCCTGTATTTTTATGACTCTTTAATGTTTTATTGGACTATTTTCAGTTCAACACAAATGACTGCCCTAGTCCTGATGCCAGATCGCTTACTGGACCAGATATTCTTCACAGACATTCCATTAACTCGCTATTAGAACAACATGACTTAATTCACCGAGGGCTTGCATCACCAACCGAAGGTAAGGACATATTATTTTTTTGGTATGATTAGGTACTCTTTTAATTCATTAGAATATTTACCTTCTCAATGTTATATAAAATAAAATAATTTTAAAACTAAAAAGGAAACATTTAGGAGAGGGAGAGGATACTATTAATCAATCTTTATTCATTCCTAATGTTTCGTGTTTTAATATTAACACCGGAGCATTCAGAACGCATTCTGTTTTTTACCCCAAGTTGTTGATAGAATAAATGAAATAAAACTGTCACACAAAAAGCTGTTTCAAAAGGAAAGAACAAAAAAGTCATAATTCCTAATAAATACACAGTTTGTTGTTGCATTATTTCTTTTGCAATCGTTTTGATAATTTAAAAAACCAAAACCTCAAAAATTGCTTGCGGAATATTTGCCTTAACCTAACTTCCGCTTTCAACTGAAAAAATATTCCTTTGTGTTTACACATTATTTCCACTTCGTTTATTCCGGCGGATATTCTGTTCTTTCTATTCCTTCCACGGAATGAAAAAAGAATCATTCAAGTCGAACCACATTTCATACAGCTATAATTGGCCGCGACATTCAAAACTTAATTTCCACTGTATATCCCCACTCTTATTTTCTTTAAATGATCATCATGTGGCATTTACCGCTATTAACAGTCGGCCCTCTAGTTAATGCAGGAAGCTGAATATATGTCCAGGAGACATAATAGAACAGATTGTGTCTTCAAATTCTTTCCAGATTTAGAGCATATACATATTTCTTAATTTTTAATTTTTAATGCAACAGATATTTTTATGTTTTCTTCGTGAGACTACCTTCTTGCACTTTGATGTTTCTTTATTTTAGAATAACTTACCTAGAATCAAAGATACCCTATAAAATTATTTTGATTTCGCGAGCTGTATTGAAACGAGCTAAAGAAAGGAGGAGTATCTTTGATAGGTGTATTTTAATTTGGCTTCAACTTTTAATAATTATTAGGCATAAAATTAATTATTATTTTTAGCTTTTTAGCACTTATTAGGGTAAATAGCCATAATGTTGTAACATATGCCTGTAATTTATAAACTATTGAAGGGTGTTCTGGTTCATATTCTTCAAATTTAACCGAATTTCTTTATTTGTTTTCGGTAAAGCGGTAATTTTTTTTACTGGAGACTTTTTTACCAATAATTGCGAATATAAATACTATAAACAAACGTTGTTAAAAATTTCTTGCAAAATATTTTTAATTATTAGTAAAACTTTTGGAACTGCAGGTCGCTTGAGTAACACGTTCGCATTAAAAAATTTAGTATGAAGCTAGAATACATTTAGTGGAAATTGACCGAGTTTTTTTTTCTTATCTCGAAAATTAACAATTTGGCGGCGTTTCAAACTTAAAAATAATTTTTTTGGATATTTTTTTATTTGAAAAGTATTTAAAAAAACCTATAATTTTTATAATGCTCTCAGTCATTTTCCGCGGAGTGTCATAACTTTCAAAAAAAGCTTGATTTTAAAGAAAACTTACACAAAGCGCATTCTACACAAAAAATGAATTACTAAAGTACTTTAGTGTTTATTTATCAATCTATTTAAAAATATTGATGAATTTAAAATATAATTTTTTTTTACGACTTTCTATCATAATAAGGGAGAAAGGGAAATGTTTTAACCCTTTGAGTGCCTACCGGAGATTTTTTCCATATATTAACGAAAAATACCGGCGCTTTTTATTCGGTCTCTACAAATACAAATGCTTTATGTCAAAGGCAATTTCGAAGTATCTTTTTAGAAACTTTTACATATTATATTTAACACCTACTATGAACAGTTATTTGTGGTAAATTTTGCTATATAGAACAATACCACTGTACTATTACTGCAAACTACTTTTATTGAGAAAAATTTAAGAAGAGCATGATAGCGCGTCTGTTTTTTTTTCGCATATGCAATCACGCTCCCCGGTACTCAAAGGATAAAAACAGTAGGAATCCAAAAGAGAAGAAGCAGCGGGGTCATAAAAATACAGGGGGTTTCACATAAGGTATGCCCAAATAAGCGGTGTGACAGATCTCACCTAGCGAAACAAAGAACTGTATGCAAGGGAGGGGAGAAGGAATCTCAAGCGTTTGGTAGTTACAGGATGATTCATAAATTTGCAATTTTCACCATATCTTTTTTTCTCTCTCTAGTTCCCGTAATCCTTTGCGTGGCATGGGAAGAACTTCACTCGATTCAAGACAATGATTGCAAGTGGACCTACAATTTAATGTGGATTCCAGACCACTGACATTTTCTCTGCAACCCCCGTGGCCGTTAGTCAGCAGAAAAAAATGGGATTCTGCTGGTAAAAATGTGATATTGCTCACTAAAATTTTGAACCAAAACGATCGGGGACTGTTTTTGTTATAATGTAGCCAAAATGCAGGGGAGAACTCTATCAAGCGTTAAGGGGTTACAATCCTTTGAGCACTATGAAAACTGTGTACAGGTAACCCTCCAATAACACAATAAATAGGTTCCTAGAAAATGACGTGTTATGTGAAACCCTGTTATATGTAACTCAGAGCCAGTACTAAAAGGGATGTTACGTTCCGAAAACTTATTAAAAACAAATAATTTTTTTAATACCATATGAGAAACTTAATTTTTATTAAAAATATTAATGTATCTATAACACCCGACGAAAAGAAACAAAAAATTTTATATTTACATATTTAATGTAACCTTAATTAATAAATTTCTTCCTCATCACTGCTCGGCAAAATTAAAATTGACCGTTTTTCGGCTGAGCGATACACCTTCATTTTCTGAACTTTTTTCTTCATTTATATTTTTTCATCTTTACCCTCTTTAAAAAACTAATTTAGGGTCATTTTTTGATTCTTACACTGTCGTTGTAGGCTTCATGATATGGAAATAGGCAATTTTGCAGCTCCCTTTTGTATTTTCGGCTTCTTTCAGCGGAATTCTGAATTCAAGAAATATTATGAAAGATTTTTAGCTAAGCTTAGGTCTTCTAGCGTTTGTTTTAGTGTTAAATTACTAAGTTCACAATCTTCATCAGTGCAAAATCAGGTCAATAGTCCTGAAAAACAATTTAATTTACAACTTCGGATGCCATTTCAATCAAATCCGCTTATCTAAACATCTATCTTAAACGTACCCAAACCTTACCTTCTTAAACCTTCACCATCGATCGATTTAATAAGTTTTAATATTGGACCTGGAGCATTATCTATAAGTAATAGCGCCTTGAAGCTCAAATTTCTTTGCTTTAAATAATTTTCAAACTCTGGTATAAAATAATTTAAAAAACAATCTCTAAAAAAATTTCCAATTGGATTTGCTTTCCAAAAAGGAAAAGTGTTTTTATTTAAGTGCAAGGGTACCTTTTTCCTCTACGGATCTTCTCAGGGTGTTGCGCGATGGTCCAATTCAGAGGCTTCCTTGTGAGATATCCAATTTCACACTGGTGTCTATCCCCTCTTGGCTTATAAGTCTGTGTTGGACCCCCGGCTAATGGATGTTAAGGACGCGCCGGAGCCACCGATTGAAAAAAGCTTGTAACTTATATGTTATTTTACAGGTCACTTTTCATAATGAACAGCCGTATAACAGAACAAATTTTACGTTCGATTCAAAAATCCGGAATTTTGTGCGTATGTAAGTGGTATTATTGCGCCATACCTCAGCAAGAGTATCAAATGCTACTCAAGCCTTATTGATGCGAGCCTGAAGATTAGCTTGAGTTTCGCCGTCTGCAGTTGCTATGCTTCCGAGATAGCAAAATTTATTCATTTGTTCTATTTGCTGCTCTTCAAGATGAATTTCATTTTGTCTCCTAGAGTGTCAATATTCATCTAAGCGACCTCGAAAATTATGAATATGACACTAATATCGATCGTTTTCAATTATTTTAACATGTCACTACTTTAGCACATAATCAAACCTAAGTAAAACCGGGGCTTTCTGGAATTCACCTCTCACTTTTTGAATTCAAATGCGAATCTGAATTTGATTATCACTGGGCCGATTTTATTTAAGCCTGAACAAAGACCCTGATTACTTACTTACTACGCTGATCTATAGACCCAAAGTGGTTTTTCGCCTTCGACACTAGAGGATGTCACTGCTCTTGGTCCTACGCGATTTCAATAGGTAGACAATACCTGTGTTAACCCCACATCTGTGACCCATCATTATTTTCTAGCTTATAGTACATGATCTGATGTTAAATAAAACTGTTTAACTTAAAAGTTGTTTACCTATTTTTTATTTTAAACTATAAATTATTTTCACTTTATAGTCATATATAAACTTTAACTTTTGCACGGCAATAGTAATAGGTAGAGCTAGATGTAAATCTTGACATTTACACATTTTGTGATAAAGTTGTGAAATGTGTGCTCTAGGTAACTGGGATCAACGGGTTACACATCAAGTTCTCCAGATGCTCAAAGTGCAAAACCAGAATATTGTATTATCTCTACAATTGCACAAGTTGCCGAAGTTTCAAATAAACACGACAATTAAAAGTAGCTTAAAATAGATTTGCTCGATTTGTTTACATAGTTACAAGTGAAGCTAATAAAAGCGTGTTAATGTTTAAAAAAACTACCCCCCTTCTCCCGACCTTTAATGCAAAATGCTAAATTTCTTCATAGTAGCGATGAGGAAAAATGCTCCACACAACCAAAAGAAAAAACAATCCAATCAGTCTACGCGTTACGAAATTATGTAGGCTCCTCCCTTATTACCACCCTACCAAGCTCAACACCCGAATATTGCATTGTCACCAAAATTGCATTAGTTGCCAAAGTTTAAAGGTAATACGACAATTAGAAGTAGATGCAAACTTTATTACAAGATATGACTGTTGAACAAGAGTGAAACTAAATAAAATCGTTTAAGGTTGTATCCACATCTGGAGCGTGAAAAAAAAACACCAAATCTTAAGATTTTTATCTCGGCAGTTTTATTATAAAATCTGAAAAAACAATTTTTTTGCTCTTGATAACGGTATGCTATTAGAAGGCGCTCCACAGACAACTCTGAAATTTCGAGGTGCTCCGCGGTTACCACGATAGGGCCCTCCCAATAAGATAGAGAGAGAAAAACAACCACAAAAATCCTCTTAAAGTGTAGGTCTGAAATCAGTTCACCTAGTAACAAAAACCGGAAATCAGCAATTTGCCGAGATATGGCGCGCATTCAAATAAAAGTTCAAAAATTCCCTTTTTCCATCATTTTCGAGTGAACAAATTTTGAAAAAAAAATTTCAGAATTTTGTTAACATGAGGAATAGAGAATATATATTTGAACAATATGCAGAAAACTTTGGGCAAAAAGATCTATCAGTTCAAACGTGATCGTAGTAATAGTTTCAAAAAAGTTCGTTTTGAGAAAAACGTTTTTAAAGTTTGAAAATCTATTTTTAATAAAATGCTTCCAAAAGTTTAATTTAAAAATTTCCGTAAACGCTCTTTAAATGATCCCGTTCATTAAAAACAACACGGCTAATAAGCGCGACAAAACGGTTTTATTTTCGTTTTGGGTATTGCGTGTGCGTATTATACCGGGTACCCAAAAAGTTTGGAAACAGTCAAAAGTCTCGCAAACTACGCATCGGATAAAAAAATGAGAAAACAAGTGTCAACTATTTTTTAAAAAACTATTTATTGACACCACTTTTGATCTCCCACACCTTAGTGAGCAAGTTTTAAATTTTAAATGAAAACGGAATCGGATTCTACGACAAAAAATACATCCAGTTTGTCTGGAAAATTTTTTCCGATTATCGCAAGATGTCGGTGTAATAGCGAAAAATGTACTGAAATATGCAAGTTTTGAAATTATCGAATTGTCTCAGATCACACCCCACCTGCCCCCCAGTGGATGGAAAACTGAAAAACATGCATTCAATATTTGAAAGAAATCTATTCAATGAAACCACAGCTGATACCCCTTTAGTCTCCTCAATTGTTAAGCAGAACCTTAGTGTGACAACGACATTTGTGTGGTAACAACAATAACATTTGTTTCAATTTAAAAGTTAGTGACAATCACCGTCAACCCTTACTGTTATTTAGCATAATGAATTTGTCAGAGAAAGAACTAATAGATATCCTCATACTACGAGGGTATGGTGATAAAGCAAGTTCGTACGAAGAAACTGTTCATTTATTTAATGATACTTATCCGGATCGTCCACCCATTGCCAAATCAACTGTTTGTAAAACAGTGAGTCGATATCAGGAAACTGGTTCTGTAAAAAATCGACCATGATTTGAAAGGTCAAAAGAAGCCACAAACGATGATAAGAGTGTGGAGTTTTGTGCAAGCGTTGTTGAAAACTCCATACATCTCTCAAGAAGATTGCCCAATAAACGGGCATATGCCAATGAAGTGTGCATAATGTATTGTTGGTAAGTGGATTTCATCCCTATAAGATCAAATTAACGCAAGAGCTTCTAGGTGACAACTTCGATCGTAGAATAGAATTTTGTGAAGAAATAATGGGACGATGTGATGAAAATGGACGATTTCTTTTATGGACATGTTTTTCTGATGGTCCGATGAAAATCTTCATTGGATAAGAGATTCTCATACACAATATCCACAAAAACTGAATGTTTGGGCCGGAATATTGTGCACCCAAATTGTTGGGCCCCTTTTCATTGATGCGGATTTGACAAGCGAAAAGTACGTCGATTTATTTAACAACCAGATAATACCAGAAATACAGCGCATTGCTGGTATAGCGTTCGACAATGTTTGGTTTCAGCAAGGTGGGGCTCAATGTCATTTTGCATTAATTGTACATTAAATATTGAATACGACTTTCACGATTGAATGGCCACCAAGGTCACCTGATCTAACTCCTCTAGATGTTTACTTATAGGGCCATTGGAAAAACAATGTATACACACAAAAAGACCAGCAAACATTGATGAACTAAGGGAAAGAATATTACAATGTTGTAGTTCGATAACACCCGAAACCTTAGAGAAAGTAATTGATAACATGTACACACGATTGGAACACTGTCAAATAGTTGAAGGACATCAATTTAAACATCTTATTAAGTAGACCAGTAGTTTTCCAATTCAAAGTTCGTTTCTGGCGAAATACCACAATCTAAAAAATTTCATGTTTTATTTTATTTGTCGCTGTAATCGGTCAAGGATCGAAAAATATGTTTCTAACAAGTTTTATGTAATTTGTGCTGTAGAACCCGATTATGCAATAGAATATAGGAGTTTCCGTTTCAATTTCAAATGCGGTGTATTTTTATAGAATTCTTAAAAAATTGTGTGCGTGTTTTTCAGTTTTTTCCTGGACAATTCGATAATTTCAAAACTTGCATATTTCAGTATTTTCTTCGCTATTACGGCGACATCTTGTGAAAATCGAATAAAATGTTTCAGACAAACTTGATGTACTTTTTGCCGTAGAATCCGATTCCGTAATAAAAAATGGGGGTTTCCATTTAAAATTTCAAAGTTGCCCCCGCCCCACCCACTGGGTTGGGTGGTGGGGAATTAAAAGTGGTGTCAATAGTTTTTTTTTAATATTTGACACGTGTTTTTTCATTTTCCTCGGAGTTGAATTTCGTCACGGAATTTTAAATGTGTATTTAGGACGTGATTAGAATACCAAAAAAGCAAAAAAAAAATAAAAATTTCGAAGTGAAAGTTCTAAGGCGATTCAATAATTGGACGAGAATTGAGTGTGAAATTTCAAGGACGCGTCACAGCTATCCGCGTCTCCCTTTTGTGCGGTCCTTCGTCTTCACTCGCATTCGAATTTGGATAGACTAAGTTATATTATTGCATTAGAAAAATAATATATAGACAATTAAACAAAACAATTAAAATGGTGTTTGATACTGAGGAATTGGTAGAGACTAAACGAATTGTACATATTGTAAGTTGTATAACACCTCATTTTTTCGCACTTCTTCAATTAATTTTTCATCAAAATCCATTTTTCACTATCACTCTTTTATTACTGACACCAAACAATTTCAAATTCAAAAAATATTCATGTACCACTTTTAAATAACACTTTTAATATTTTCAAATATCACTTTTATTTTGGCAATACTGAACGTCCGACTGCCAAATTAGAAAATTGCTCTATTCCGACGACCAGTTCGTCGGATGCTGGCAGTTTCAGTTTTGTGCATACCCATTAAACGTACCGCTTTCATATTTTTGACAGCGAAGTTTTTCCAAAGCCGGCAGTCGCAATTGTGATTCATACTTAAGAAGTTTCACTTCTATCACGTGTACATTGCTGCAGGCGCAATTTTTTTCTAATGAGGATATCGCCTCTTACTGTTAAAAAATTGGACACAATCGGCGCTATGAATGTTATTCCAATTTAAAAAAAAAAATTATTAATTGATCTAAGGGTTAACATATATTTTATTTACATTTTTAAATAAAGACATTGTTTACTGTATACTTTCTGAAGAATTTCACCCTTGTGTATAGAAACATATGTATAGTGTTTGCAAATGACACTTTGTTAAGTTCTCTGTGAAAATTGTTTCAAATAATTTTAACATTAAATAATAATGGTTATTCTTAATTAGAAATTTTTCATTTGAAACGGCACCTTTAAGAAAAGTGAAGAAAATTGAAAAGTTTAACATATGTATAAAAAAAAATTTTACTTATAAAAACAAAAACTTTATTGAAATTTTTTTATTAATATGAAAATGTTCACAATCCGTCATGCATCGGTAATCTATCTAGTTACCGTAACCTTGTTGGGCATGGGGCGTGAGAGGCACTTCATCAGATAAGAGACAACAATTGCAAGTGAACTTACAATTTGTAGTGGATTCGTAGGTAGGATTCAAATCTGGGACCTCCGGGTTGGTAGGCCGACAGGTTATCACTTCCTCCAACGACGACTGCAAATAGAAAATAATTACACAGGCCTGCCATGTTTTCCCCCTGGACAATGAATAGTTCTTTCCAAAGTAATTTCTCCCGCTGAAACCGAATTCAGAATTGCTCTATCACGTCAGATTTTTGAGATATTCTAACCTAAAAGTGCAAAAACACTGTTTTTGTCATATTTGAGGTTATCTAGCGCCACGATGGTTTCTTTTTTTTTTAAATGCCGTTGAGTTTGCTCAAATATCTTTTTTTCGCCGATGAATAATGTATTGAAAAATTTGAAATAATAGCACTAACGCATGTGCTTACAATTTGATAGATACCAATATTTCTTAATTTAAAGCACTCAACTTAAAATTCTTTTTCCTGTGATGAGCAAACTTAACTTAAATCTGTATTGAAGTAAATGATATAATTTACCTCTTACCTAGACTACATGAAATAAATTAATTTTGCTTTTAATTTAACCAATTTTAGTGAAAAAATGAACATATTTTGTATATTCATTTTTATTAAATCATTTTTCATAAAATCACAGAATATGACTTTGAGTACATCTTCATATACATACATATTTACAACCGCCAATCTCATTATACGCATCGCATGCCGGCACGTAAAAAGGAAAAATAAAGTTCACATCCATTATTAACGGCAGAACTTTTCTCGCAGGTTACACTATAATGTGCTCCATTTTGTCAAGGTACCTACTTACTTACCCTTTTCAGTAATTTAACTGACAAATAAACTTCCATTAAAGTCGGAAACAAGGTAAAAGCGCTAAAAGGATCTGCTAATTCTTCGGGTAAATAAGTTTCCCCCAATGCAGGTTATTCACGAGAGCCTTCCTTTTTCTTTGCAATATTCAAGTTTTAAGGCTATTTTTCTTCTGTCGATACTTAATTCTGGTTGCCAGCAAAATTCTTTCTGTTTGAATTCATTCTCTGACAATTTATAGTCCTTTTCATCATGCAGTAAATATGAATGTTTTCCCATAACATCAGCCGCAATATGCATTCGCAGATTGTGTTTTGCTCAATTTACCCCCGGCTAGAGTGAGGTATAAAACCGTTAAAAGGACATACGGCTACAATTTGTGCACCATAAAACATAATTTTTAGGAGTTGAACCATATCTTGTCCCAAAGCATATTTGCTTTTGCACAACTAGAGACAGTGTTTGCTGGAATGCTGGATGTAATATCTAGCGTGATCTATGGGTGGCATTTATCACTGGCAATGGCTCGCCGTCTACCAAAATCGTTCGGTGACAACAATGTTGTACCAATTGCCTACACTTAAAAGTTTTCCGTTCCTTAAGAAACATGAGGAAGCGAGAAAAAACCTACGGAAAAGTTACCCTAATAGGCAAAGATTCATTATTGCTCCCTTGCTATTACTCAGCCTAGGCTGGACTCTATCTTCACTTTCTGCAATGAGCAATGGGACGAGAACGTGTTGGCTCCTCTTCACCGAACCAAACGAAAAACTTTTTGCTATCACGCCAAAGTGTGTTAGAGGGACCATAAGGAATTATACTACACATCCTGAATTGTGCTCATACTACATAGTGGCAAGTGCAGCACCTACAGAAGCACCCAGGAGCACTTCTTACAGTGCTCTGAAACCGCACACATAAATTAATGGAGAATTCCGTCTTCCAGTCGGTGTGCGCTAAAATTGCTGCTCAGCTATGAACCATGTCTGTTTTACGGTATCGCAAGTGCTTCAGACTTTGCTCACCGGCACCGCTAGCCCCTCAAGTGGCGAGATGTGCATTGCCGAGTGGTTTACCGCATTTTAATTAATGTCTGTCCGCTAATAATTATTCTAAAACAATTAATTTCATAATCTGGCCGGAACAAATAGTTCTCCTGCGCTCTTTTGATATACATTAGTCATTTGCTAAGCACGAGACCGACTTGTTGTTGCTTTGACTTAAGCTCGCGTGACTTGAAATCTTGGCTATAGTCTGCCTTTGTTTATAAACACAGCAAAGTTGCCACTGCAATGTTTTACTCTAGGAATTGCGAAATTGTTTTCGAACAGACTACTGTTTTGACTTTGAAGTAAGATGCAGAATAAATGTGACTAAACCAAAGGTCGAGTATAACAGTCAACCTTTAAAAAGGTTTTTTCTTAAATTTATAAAATGTACTTCTATGTACAAAGCAGGTAAAATAGGTACTATTGGTTTTCGTCCGAGAATTTAAATAAATTTAATTCTAATGACTACTTATATTATAAACAAATAATGCAGCGCATTCGCAAAAATCAGGGCTAACTTCACGCTTTTTTCAAATTTTATGAAATTCGAAAGTCGGTAGCTACATCGATTGACCATCGTTTGATCACGTAGACCCACCCCCTTAAATTGTTGACCTACCCGTTGAAAAAAAGTTATAAAATAAGTTGTCTTTAATAATCCATATCAGCTGTTCAATGACTTCTCATTTTGGTACCACAACCTCATACGTTTTTTACGGAGGAAATTTTAAATAATTTGAAACTTTGATTTTACTAACTTACGATTGTGGATTATAGATATCTGAGGTCCTAGCTAAGATAGCCGAAGGTTAAGTCTAAACTGTGTCAGTTCCTTCGAGGACTGTGCTATCCATAAATCACAAGCAAACCTTGACTGCAGCAGCAAATCCTCACTTGTAGTAAATAAGGATTAGTCAGTCATTTGCTTTTACGAATACTCTTTACATGATACGAAGTACTCTTATATGCTTTGATTATTTTCGACATATAAAATAAAGGTTACTATGATACGATATGATATGTTTTCAAAGAGTTAATTGAATTAGGTTCTCCTTATGTCAGGAACCTAATTCGGTTTATCAGGAGCTCTAAATAGTTTCCAGTTACGTGACAGATCTGTAAACCTTGTCAATTTGTGCTTTAGCCAACAAATTTGCCTCAACTGTGATATCACAATGGGCCAATCTGGCCCACCTTAACCTTAACTTGCCTTGTCTGTGTTGTTCCCCGAGTTTGTAGTTGCCGACGTCTTTCTTGATCGCCTGTGAAGTTCACGCTGTTTTAGAAACCTATGTTTGATTTTTTTCAGATTCGGTCCAAAGTTCTGTTCCCGGCTTTTTGTGCACTCCAAAATTCCTTTAAATTTTTAACCTCACAAACATTTCGCTGGTTTAGCTTTTGCTGGAATCTTTGAAGTTAAATTTCTTTTAAATCTTGCTGAGTCAAAAACCTCACAATGGAAAAGCTCATTAATAAAAGTGCATGAAAAAAAGACAAAATCTGAGGAGGTATTTCGTCTTCGAAATGAGTTACTTCATTTTCGTCATGCAAACGCGAACGTTCTTCTTTGTGATGATGCGGTAACGTGAACACGAACGTTCCTTGACTAGAAAACATCTAGTAAATTTAAGTCAAAATGGTAGCAAATATTAGAAGTTCCATTTCAAGCAGATTCTGTGAATTGCCACACATCATTTTCGTTTACCATTTCATTCATCGTTTCATTGTAGAACTTTCAACATAGAAAAAGTGAATACATTTTTAAAAGCTTTAAATAATATCTTTTTTTCTTACAGGCGAAACAATGACAATAACGGATTTGCTAGGAATCAGTAATGCGCGAAATGCAGGTCTTGGATCTCATACTGGTTCAATATCTCCTATTCCGCAGTACACACCGCTCACACCTAGTTCTACACAGTCGTCAATGTCTCCCGGCATACATATGTCGTCAGCGAAGAATTTTGACGCTTTTCAGGTAACTCGAAAAATATTAATAATAAATACAAAGCTTTATATCAGATAAGTGTTATTTGAATTAAATTGAAAATTGTCAGGCAGAATAATAAATAAACAATAATTTTTAATACTTTGCAATCGCGAAATTTTAAATTTATTGTTCTTTATCTATAAGAACTACTGATTTTAAAAGTGTGTCATTCTCTGCCTTTTAAAACCTATAAGTATTAATTTTAAGCAAATATTTCAACAATTTCGAACCACCGATAGACATTACTTTGATCTTTTAGAATAATCTGTAGACAGCAGCAGATAAAAAGCTATGGGTGGCGCCGTTATGTGTCTTCAATTAAATTAAAGGTGAAGTTTCGTAGAATCCAAAACATGATTTAAACGCATTCAATAAGGGCACATTTTGGCGGGATATTTAGTAAAAAAAAAATTATTTTATAATTCGTGATTGAAGAGAAGGGAAGAGATGATCGATCGAGTGGAGGTTTTTTTATTAAGAGGTCATATCTACCTGAACGCATCGAAAATTAGCGTTTTTAGGGTGTACAAAGTTAAAAATAAAATCACCGTATGATAACTCGAATAGTTTTTAATATTATTTAATAATTTCTTAAAATTTCAGAATACTCTGCCACTTTTTTTTTATTTTGTTCCAGAAATTTTACACAATTAAAACCACATAAAAAAGTAACTCAAATTGTCATAAAATAAAAAACTCTTTGGGAACTTAAAGTGTTGTGAATGAGTTAATTTTTAACCGAGTTCCCACAAACAAAGGTTCTAAGTTCAACGTGTATTTTTCATTTTTTTATGTCTGACCGGGGGGTGGGGGTGAAACCTAACTTTGTAACGCGTGGACCGATTTGAATGGTTCTTTTTTTGTTGTACAGAGTATGATCGCCCATTTAAATTAAATTATTAAATTAAATACGACATTTTGAAGTCGGTGCAAAATAAACAAATAAAACAACTACTCAACCACAATTGCAGATAATACACAATACTACCTAAACGTTTCAGCTGACGGGATCATAAGAAAGGACGATTAAATACTTTTGTTGTAGTTGTTTGGTTTGTTTGATTTGCACCGACTTCAAAATGTCGTAATAGATATACATAAATTTAAAAATTATTTTATGCTTTTTAGCGTTTTTTGTAAAGTCGGTTCAACTTTTTTAAAAAAAAATATTTTTACAATAAAGTGATCTGTTTTGTGCGTGACAATAATCGCTGCAATTTGCTAAGAATATCATTTTTTAGGAAGGTTCTAGTAACGACTAACTTCTTATGATTGTTTACTGTCTTAAAATACCGAAAAAAGTGTAAGTTCTAAAAAAGAAGGGTAAAGTAAAAGTTTTTATTGTAAGTTCCAGTTTGTTTAGATCTGAAATATTTTATTCTATTTCATTTTATTTCATTTTTAGTTACACCAATTGTTCAAATGCAGATCTTGGTTATGTTTTGAAAAGGTTATGGTCATTCCACTACTTACAGAAACGTCGGAGTTTTCTGAGCTTATAGCGCTTCCTTATTAGTTCAATATTCTAAGATTCACTTTCAATCTGTGTCATTCAGTTCTTCTTCCGCCCCCTACCCGCAAAAGGGTTAAGGGAGTTAGAGAGATATACGAGTAGTAGTTATTCAATAAGGATTTTTTGAGAACAACTTTCTTCACACATGCTGTCGAAATTTCACTTGGAGACGGAGTTGGATCAATGCGTTAAGCCGCACGAGCACCATGCCATGGGCCCGGGCTCTAGCTCGCAGCAATGCAAAAGCAAGACTCAAGCTTCCTCACTCACATTACCCTAATTCCCTTCCGGCCAAAACCATGCTAACGCATCAAAGGGTTGTCCCCTAGGACTTGGCCACATCAACTTCACTGTCAAGTGTATATTATAGATTCAGTCGTCGTCGGTGTAAGAAATCTCATCGTGAACGTCACAATTACGAATGCATTGGCAACTTATGGTTAGTTTGTGCTGAAAAGCTATCAAATCGAATGAAGTTTTTCTTATTTACTGGCAGGTATAGATTACCAAATGGAAACTCTCAATCATTGGTGAAACGAAAACTCACGTACTACAGGGTGTTTCATAGCGCTTGTACAAAATTGAAGAATCTGGTAGATCTAGGTGAGAAACATAAAAAATTGTATGGGGTTGTCTATCTCCTCCCTCCTAATACCTATAAGGGTTTGAAATTTTTGCATGATTTAAAAAACCAGTCTTACATTTTAACGTATGTCTTCTAAAGTTTTAGGCGTTATTAATAACTCAGTTGATAGTTAAAACAATGGTGCTAAAGACTATGTAATTTTTTTTACTGTTAATAAATTTAAAAAAATTGATTTTCAAACTTAAATTTTCGGAAAAAAATCAATTTTTTCATTTCAAAGTAAAATATTTTGAAAAATTGCCCTACTTTTATTTTACTATTGGGTTTAAAATAGGTGCTAATGTGTTTTCTTTCGAAGGAAACTTAAAGCGAACAAAAATCTTTTGTGGTGCGTAAGTTACATGCCCAAACGTACAGCTTATACCTGCCATTTTAAGCAAAAATCAACCTGCCTCCTAATTATTGATCTTTTTAACTTTTTCTGTTAAAAGTTGGTTGGTTTGCGAGATAACCCCCACACCCCATAAAATTTTTTTCGTTTCTCACATAGATCTACCAGATCCTTCATTTTTGTATACGCGCTGTGAAACACCCTGTATACCCACACATTAAAATTTTGTTGCTACACTTCCAGTAACTGTTGCAACAGCACAGCGGTGTTTAGCGATTCTTTGTCGTCTCGTGGTTGTGGAGGGTTTTACCAATCTTGCTTTACGAAATGTCCATCGGAAAATAATCATTGATGTCGAGGAGGAATTAGAAAAACTTTTACTTTTTTTTTACTTTTACTTTTTTTACTTGATATAGGAATATTAACTAAAATTCAATACTTTTGGATTTAAACCCTTCTTCCACTCGCCGATTCAATTATAATGTATATCATAATATACTTTTGATCTTTCTTTTGCGATGTCCCGCCTTTCCTTGATACTATTTAAGCATACTATATAAATATGTATTTGCTTTTCTGTTTCATTTTGGTTTTTTTTTTGATTTGTTTACGGATATAATTTCAAGTTTTTTTTATATATATTTTCAGAGGTACTTTACATACATATAGCAGACGCAAAGGTAAACGACGAATATACGAGTCATCCTTTTAAGGCCCAAAACTTCGAATTTGGTTCTTGGTTGCACTGAATTCCTCTATTCATTTTAACGTTTTTTATCCGAGAGAAGAACTATCAAAACCGATGACAAAGATTGAAAGTGGACCTATAACTTATGTGGATTCGTAATCACCGACGATATCCATATAATTTGTTCGAAGTATTTCTTTTTTTTTTCATTGTTAAAAAGAATCCCTTCAGTTGGGCGGTTGGAGTTTCCATTGTATATGTAGATAGTTATGAAATCTTAGACTTTCATCTGGGCAATTTCATTATTAGAATTTCTTCACTTTGTTCTATCTAGGGTTTGCAATACTGCAGACTTTATTTTCGCGCAGGAAACCTACGGGAAATAAATTATTTCCGCGGGATCCCGCAATATTTCCTAAACCTTCATTATTATGCGACTGATAAACAAAACTCCAAATTCATATTATTTAGGAAATTAAGTGTAAATGGAAAAATAATTATATAGTAGTAATATATGATACGTAAACCTAATACATAAATCACGTAAAAGTAAACCACAAAATCGCTTTACAAGTAAAATAAAAAAATATTTTTGAAAATAATAGAAAATAACTTATCGAGTTTACTGTTTTATCCCCAAGTCTACTTTTTATAGAACTGCAAATATGTACGGCTGCATAAAAAGCTCTTGTCGGAGTTTTAGTATTTAAATATTCGTGAATAAGGGATAAGAACTGGCCTTTTATTTCACTACCTTCATATTTAGCCATTTCAGCCTTAATATTTTTTTACCTTTTTTTTATCCATATTTACCCCGCAAGCGTTCTTTTCTTCTTAAAGTGATAAACGAACACAACTCTCTTTAGGAACTGGAAATGTGTCCACTTACATGCCTACCATAATTTGATCTTTAGGGGTTAACATGCAACAAAGGAAGTCTTCGGAGGCTATGTTGGGATTGCTTAAAAAAACCTTGCTAAAAAGGGTACCTTGGTCAATATTTGAATTTAAGAGCTGGTGAATATAGACCAAGTCAGCCACTTTTCTCAAGTGTTGGCAAACCGAGCAAATGGAGGCTTTCGGTGTAGATCGGGAGTCTAAGCGAATCGTCAAAAGGAAGCTCTCTTAGCGAAAATTAAACAAAATTACGTTGCACCGATTCGATACGTTTTAATGAACAGCGTAATAGGGCGACCAGACCTGCCTCTAGACACAATATAATTAATATACAAAGCAAAATGAAGTTGTACTCCAAGGTCAGTTACGGACAGCATGCGACAGAGGCCAATCCCCGCAAAGTTGTAGTAAAAAACTTGTGGAATGAGGCGCTTTGAAAAGGACATAGCCTAACATTTCTCAAAATTGAGATGTCAGCCAATGTGCCCATACCAGTCCAGGAACATGTCTAAGTCCTTTTTAATAAGAGTGGCGTCACCATTACCCTTAACATAGGAGAAAATCTTCATATCGTCAGCGTAGATCAGAAGACTTGAGTGCGAGATGAGCAATGTCATCAATGGCAACGAACGAACGTAGAGGACCGAGATGGCTACCTTGCGACACACCTGATGAAACCCTGATAGAACCACGAAGCGATATTCGAAGAGACAGAGTGTTTAAACCCAGCCTCTTGAGATGAAATATAATTACGGAGTGAAGAAGTTTACTAAAATCCGTATATGCACAGTCCTTTTGCATGCCTCGTTGGAAGCCTGTAATAATATGGATGGTAAATTTTAACAAGTTAATAATCATTGATCTATCGGGCAAGAACCTGTACTGATTGGGGGAGATTAACGCTGACAACGTTCAATAAGCTGAAAATAAACTATCGATTCAAATAACTTGGTTATGCGGGATAACTTTGTTGTTGGTCTATAATTAGATATAATATTCTAATGGCCCTTTTTATGAACAGTAATTATAAAGCAGCTCTTCCACAATGCAGGAAATTTTTCAGCTAGAAGGGACTTATTGAAAAGAATCGCTAATGGAGTGAGAGGGGCATCAGAACAGGATTTAACGAATGCAGGAGGGATACCGTCAAAACTGGAGGAAAAGTCCGACTTAAGCTTTCTGAATTTGTTCATAATAAGATCTCATGATAAAATTGGATGAAACGGGACGATCCGGAATTTGACCAAAATTATTCGCACACGACTCTAAGTTATTGGAAGGAAACTCAGACAAATTATTCTCTCATATCGTTGATGAATAGCCACTCGATTTCTTTTTCATATTGACGAATTTGCGACACTTATGTAAATGAGTATTTTGGGATTGGAAGGGTGGAAAGAATTTCTAGCAAGTGTTTGAGCGATTGACGAGACCGGTGAACAAACGACTTGCTCAATAAGTACATTCATGCGATAAAGGTATGGTGGAAGACAGGGTGTCCCAAACGTGACGGAAGATCCCTCGTTGCGCGATTGCAAACCCTACTTCTAAAATGAAACGTAGATTTGTGGTGGAACAGGTAGTAAAAACCTTTTCTTGTAATTAACGATTATCATTTAATACAAACGAATAACTGCAAAAATGGCAGTTCGTATTCTAATATGTACTATAATAATAAATTTTGAAATTTCCTTAATGAAGTAAAAAGTATCAGACATATTAGTGGTTTATTATCTTCGCTTATATTTAAACGTTTTAAATTAAAACCAAATAAATATTTTGTAGTCTCTTGAAAGTGAAAACTACGATGTAAAAGCACCACTGAGAACTTGCACACTTAATGAAATTTCTAAACAATCCGAGTAATCAGTGATTAACTCAATTCTACACACTTCAAAAAATTGTTTTTTGCAGTAGAAGCAATTTGTCATCATCGGTTTATTTAATAGGAATTTTATTTCTTAATATTTATTTATAACATATTTATTTGGAACTTATATATTTGGTGTCGTTTTTCAAGAAGTATCATTATCATTTCGAGAAAAATGGATGTAAGTATTGAAAACAACAAACGAATATAAACAAGAATTTTGTCTTTAAATATTGTTAATTTAAATTTCGTGCAAATATAGTCATTTAAATAGTGTAGAAGACAATATTTATTTAGTGCTAATGATATGTAGTAAATAAGAAAGTGTTGTGTGTTAACAACGGACTTGAAGAGTTTCATAAATATAACATACATATACTGATTCGGTGAAATGCTGGAAAGGATTGTTTATTAAAGCAATAAAGGTGGATAGAAATCAACCGAAAATTATTAAAATCAATAAAATTCCCCCATTTCCTTGTTAAAAAAAAATTTATGAAGTTTTGGTTTTGCCTTTTGGCATGAGTATTGCAGAGTGGAACCTACCAAATCAAGGATTTATGCAAGGCTTTCAATATAATGGCAATCTAACATTTAACATTTACATTTTGGGATGTGTGCGTGCGTTGTCATCACCATTTTTTACGGCTTCTTATATTTGGCTGCTGTAGCAAAAATTTTGAGGACATTTGCATCCTTTCCTTTATAAGTATTATTTTAAAGTAATTTGTAGACATAAATTGAAATCGGTCATTTTGGACAATCGTCCCATTTCTACCAAGTTACCGATAATTAAAAGTTTGTCACTCCTAAACTATTCATCTATACTTGAAGTAATTTCTCAGAAATAAACTGCAAACTAATTTCACTTCTAAACGTTTTTGCAGTAAAATTGTGTAATGTCTCCACCGGAGGTTCAATAGAAAAAAGGTTAAAATCAAAAACTGATTCTTTCAATGATGGATTGTTAAACTTACTTTTGTAAAATATCTTGGGTTTTCAGGACCAATATTCCCATTCGAGAAGTTCTGCCTAGAGAGAATGTTAGCGTGTTGAAAAATTACGCCATTTTTGCTGTACAGAATTCGCATGTAAAAGTCATCAGAGGTGCTACACCACAAAATGTCCGTACGTTTTAGCTTTGATGGTGCGATATGTATGAAAAAAAAGGATGACGAATTTATTGCAACGCGAAATGTGTAGACTAAATTAATGCATAAAGAGAAAGAGCCGTTGCGTGTGAAAAAGCAACAGTGGTCTTCCTATTTAGTCAGATTATACTGTGTTTTAAATATCCACGGGCGACCCCATTAATAGAAGTACGTTAATATAACTGAACTGGAACTATTCCTAATGTAATTTTATTTTGTTCGAATTGCAATTTATGGTATTGGTATTGCGTTTCGAATGGAATGGCATTCCCATAGAATCAAAATTAGCCTTAAAAAATCTATCCATTACTGTAGCACTAAAACTACTACAAAGCCACGCTTCTGGCACATGGGGAAAGATGCTTATTAAATTTCTTATTAACGCAGTCTTTCTCTTCTTGTATAAAAAAATTACGCCATCTTTTTAATTAATTGTTAAAAACATAAATTACACTTATGAAATTTTAACTTAAACTATGTATGTCATTACCGATACAGTTCTCGGTAATGCAAAAACGTCTTTTTTTCATACATTCTTGGAAATTTATATCTCAAAAAGTATTCAAGATATTAAAATAAAACTTTTCGGTGTTAATAAGGATGGCAAATGGAAACATAAAAAAAAATCCTTATATTCTGAAACCATGGGTCTCATCACCTCGGTGATGTTTATATGGATTAAATCTCCGACGGGATTTTGGTCAAACGGATTTCTAAAAATCCTTGGAGAAATGTTAAAACCGGACAGAGTTGTCTTCAAGCTACTTGCAATGACTTTTAAATAATAAAACAAATATACAAAATAATTTCAACATATTTATTTCGTATAAATATCAACATAACCTCTACAACGTTTTTTGGTTTCAATAGACTTTACGACGCGGTGAGTAGTTAGCTACTCCTAAAAACATTGTAGATTATCTTGTTTTGTTTGTGCAATCTCTCTTAAGAATTTGTTTATCTCTTGAATTGGGGAATTATTTTCTTTTAAGTATATTTGAAAGTCTAATCATGTGATTTAAGAGCCATTTCTTACTTTGTTTTTGGATTTAATAGATTCAGAAAAGTCTGTACGCCGTTGTTTATACCTCCGTCGAAGTTTCGCAGTTAAGGCCTAGATGCTGGATGTATTTTCCACATTTTCAAGCATGAACTTTAACGATTCTTCAACTGTTCATATTGTGGTATAGTGCAACATTAAATTTTAGTCTTTTTGTTCTCCTAACAAGTATTTTTTCAAATACATGTCGTTTTAGCGTGTCGTGAGCGCGTTTTTGAAAGCCTTCCTTCACCACCTTTCTGATTTCTTGCTCAAATCTGTGTAGCAGCATTTGTGTTCGTGGCTGATCTAAATTTACTGAGGCTATCATTTTCATCGCTTTTGCCACCAACACCACCATCACGATCTTCTTCTTCCACATTGCTTGTTAATTCAAAAGGATTTCTTTGTTGCGTTGATTTATGCTCCTCATAAGCTTGTCATAAGATCAGTCCGTCGTCATCCCGTCGTTTCGATATTCAAGCCAAAGGGTGCTAGACGATGTGCTAAACATCCATCGCGAAGATTTGACTGTTTTGATGCGTTTAAATTTTGTCTTATCTGCGATGTATAATTTAAGGGGTTAGGCCAATCTAGAGGCCGAAAAACGGGCTTTTTTGGGATTTTTTTTCAGAAAAACTACAAAATTCTATAATTCCAGATTATTTTGCGATGACGTCTCGGTTTTTCCAGGGTCCACGGCCGGACAAACAGCTCCTGTCATTTTTGAGTTATGATGAGCCAATGAATTTTTTTCGGTTGTATATAAACACAGCTATAAAAGTACGTAGAATTTTTTTTTCGATGTATTGATTGTTGGCCAAATGGCGCACTTCTAAAGTGGAAAGATGAAAATTTGCCTAAAAAATCGTCAGTAAATTATTAATAACAAATGAACTATGCAATATAAAAAAAATCCTACAATGATACTATACATATATACAATATAGACAATGTATTTTCAAAGATACATTCAAATTCAAGTTAATCGGTTGAAAATTGTCTGAGTTATGTTTCCGGCAAACTTGAAAAATACATATTTGGTTTTTTAAAACCACACTTGCTTTTTGTTCTACAAAATTTATTAATAACGCGTCGCTAGATAGATATTTATTAATAAATTTTGTAGAACAAAAAGCAAGTGTTCTTCAGTGTTTCAAAAAACCAAATATGTTTACAAAATCGTTCTACCAAGTGCCGACCAAAAGTCAATTATTTCAATTGAAAAATACAGTTTTGAGATAAACGCGTTAGAAGTTTTGAGTAGTAGAAAATCATGAACACATAACCAGGTGTCCTTGGAGGTTTTTTCCGGCCATAATCTTTTGGGACATCATTTTTGAGGGTCTAAGGGACCATTTAAAACAAACAAACATCGATTTTTCGAAAATTCTCGAGTGGCCTAACCCCTTAAATCTTAATTAATATTTATTAGTAATGAATAAGAAATGTTGGTAAGAAAATATTTATTAAAATAACTGACACGAGGGTTCTGTTAATTTTATAAAGTATTTTCCCTGACCAAAATCTTATTGCATTGAATATATAAACAATTTAATATAATCTGTAAAGAATGACATGATAAATGATTTCATCAAGCGACATCCGTCTCTCGATCAATGTTATTAAAGTATTAGCCGGAGGGCCGGCTGTACAAATATCCTATACAGTTATAAGGAATGGACATGGTCCATTTGATTTGGTGTAGTAAAAATGTTAACCATTTTACAAATAACTACATTTGTCAATTTTGCGAGGAAACCTTAAAATCTCAGATCTCCTCGAAAATGCTAGGTCCTGAAAATGTGATAATGCGGGATCCCGTGGGATTGCGGCATTGCAAACCCTAATTATAACTGACGAGGGGAAAGGGGCCAACAATGAATCACTTGTTTTAGAGAGTTATAATATTGAACTACATTGATCAAAGCTTAAATTCAATATAAACATAACAAAAATATTAGTAACTCAAAAGGTATAATTATTTTTTGGAATTATCCTCAAAAAAATTAGGTTTTTTTTATGTGAAATGATACAATCTTGTACTGCATGACGGGTACAGTGAATCACCGTCAAGTAGAAGTGGTTCAAGTTAGTGAATCATCATAAAATTTAAGTTATAAAGAATAATTAAGTACAGAATACGACAATAAAACATTCATTAATAGTATTTTCAATTGGCGAGCGCAAAAAATTCTTTACCTAAAAACTTCAGAACACAAATACTTGTCACCATAGACGCTAGTTAACTAGTTGTGAGTTTAAATCACAACAACTTCCGATGGTAAATTCAACAGAAAGGACCGTATTTTATATTCAAACGACGTCTACAGATTCACTGTTTTCGGCTTAACTGTCCACACTAAATGGGTTACAATTTGTTTATTATACATTCTTAAATGCACAAGAAGGCCTATTCTGAATTTCACTAGATTCTCACTTCGATCAAATCATGTTTTTTGAACGGAGTTGTTCTTCGTATTCTCAATTCCATTTGGAACGAAAATCTATACTGCCAATGCCTGCAGTTTTAGATATGAGCCAGTGTGCGCAGAAAAATTTATCAGTTTTAGAAATTTAATTAATATAAAAAAGTGAAGTTTTTTAATTGTGTGAAATTATATATAATTATAAGTGAAATTAATAAATATGGACCGTTTATTTTGAAAGTTGTGTTACTCCATTTTGGAAGTAATTTAAGTTTTATATTCATTTTATCGAGAAAAAAAAATTGATAACTATTAAATTTTATATTTTATATTTGCTATACCTTTCAATGATGTTATCCTTCAGAATAAAAAATGCAAACCTTTTTTATGTCGAAATTATTGATACTTTTTGCTGGCTTAAAGGTTAAATTTTGGCTTATTTCATAAGTGGACTTGCACCACTTTCAAAATAAACGGTCTATAACAAGCTAAGCAGAGTAAAAGGAAAATTTTTGGCCCAGAGCGCTGAAAAAATCTTCTGGAGAAGTTAATATAATTAATATTGCATATAAGTGGCGAGATTTGGTCTTTAACCGAGGACCATTCGCACGATTCTCAATCAACCTAACCAGTGGACTGTGTTTTTTTTATAGAGACCCCACATCTCGGCCGTCCTCATATGATATCTGCTCTCAGATGTTTGTCTTTTAAATTACTGATATGAGGTAACGTCGTATGAGGTCTTCTCCATCCCACTTCTGGCACCAGTTTGTAGGAATCGGAGAAAAAAATAGCAGCTGACAAAATCTGGTCTTGAACCATTATTATTTTATATTTATGTATTATTCTAGTTTTTATTAAAAGTCTGAAAGTATGTACCTGTATAATTTTAACACTATTGGAGCTTTTGAATAAACCTGATTTATCAATTTGCTTATATAAACTTTTTTTATATGAAAATAAAACTTTTGCAAATGCGTTTTATGATATTTAAAACTATTATTAATATTCTTATCTTTATTCTTTTTATAGTTTGACAACATTGGCCAGAACACACCTTTGAAGGTATTTCAAAGGAATCTAAGTTTTGACTGTTCAACGCCAATGTCACCCAGCACGCCCTCTTCTTTGTATAACCGTTCTTTTCATGGTTCTCCCCAAATAAGGTAAGTTGTATTCTTACTTACATAGATTTTTTATGTATAAAAGATTTGGCGACAGAAAAATAACAATTTTTACGCTACTAGAAGAAAAATACATTAGTATAGGCTAGTTCACCACCACCAAGTTACAGGAAACAATTTTCCAAACTCGAATACACCATGTAAAATTCACCACGCTTATTTAATCACTGACACATTTCACCTAAAGCGTTCAGAGAGCCCGCGTTTCGCTACGCCATTCTGGGTAAAGGCTTGGTTTCCAACAACTCGTACCGGGCGTAACGCAGAGTTGGCAAAATTACGTTGACACTTTGCGTCGGACGCAACGTCCTGTGTGGTTTCCAATAAAAAGTTGTGCTGCGCGTAGGAGCAGTTTAGCAAAATTTTAGCTGTTTGATATCTTTTAACGCATGTGTCCAGAAGATGCGGCTATTTTGTTGAACTGGAAGAAGAGAAGGATATACTGCTTTTAATGAGGTTGTCCAGTAGACAACATAAAGAGAGTAAAAATTGAGGGGCTTTTAAAATATTGATCGAGAAACATTTAATTGATAACTAAATTCCGTGTTAAACCTAATTGAAAATGATATTAAATTAGCTCCATGTAATCGAAATAATAAAATAAACATCCAACAACAACTCGAATGACGAAATTCCACAAATGCCGACGCAAAATTGCACCCAGATGAAAATTGTTTCAGTGCGAACGCGACGTAAAACGCTCAGCTTAGCGCTTCTCTCAGTCGTCTCTCTTGGAAACCTTTTTCATGCAAGTAATAGTTTTCTTGTCGGCGTTATGTGCTTTCGACTTTGTGTTACGCCCGGCGCAAACTGTTAAAAACCAAGGCTTTACACGTAAATGCAAGCGTCTTCCGTGAAAACTTGTATCGCCTATATCTCGGCCGTTGTTCATCGTATGGCGATAAAAAAGATACGATCGTAGAGGGAGCTTAAGCGCTACCCCATGACGACTTTTGCGCTATCGTCAACCCTTATCACCGAGGGGGCGGGGGAAACATTTTCGGAACGCAAATTTTCTCGTTGAAATTGACTATTTCCTATGCATATACTCATAATTAGTAATTAGTAACACATAATTAGTATAAAATGGGTTGTAAGTTGGTAATGTTCGTAAAAGTACATATAAAATGATTGGGCACGGTTTTTCTTTCACAAGTCACCTTTTTTTTTTACACATTAAACGTATTGCAATATAACATACATTTTATGTACACCACTGAGGTAGAGCCCAAGACGCATTTTTTTTACGTGGTGTCGCCAGTAGGTATAATCCACGGCTCGTCCTCTTTTACTCTGCTCTTCTTCACAGTGATCTTCTCGTTCGTTAAGGTTTTCCTTTGATGTTTTGGGTTGCATTTTCATCTCCTTCACAATTACCCTCGTTTCGTTGAGTGTCTTCTAAATTGTGCACAGTAGCATTAAAAAGGAATTATGAGCTTAAGTTCATAAATTGTACTTACAAAGTCGCGAAATTATCATAGCACTGTTAAAAACATTATTAATACATAGCAAATAGTCAATTTCAATGAAAAAAATTTGCGCTCAATTTCACAACTGAAATCAATATAAATCCTGGTGTACTCCAAAAGTGTGGTAACTTTTTTTTACGTTATATTGATATTTTTTAATTGTTTCTCAGCAACGACTGTCTGTGTGAGTTTTACATTAAAAAGGACAAAATATTTTAAATTTTCACTAAGGTTGACTCAATTTTCAATTTTACCTTAAAACCGACCGCTGTCTGGAAACACTCTTTTTTCAATACCCGTAACCTTGCCAAGTGAACCTATAATTTAGAATGCTTACCGAACCACCGATATACTCTGCAATCGCCAATGGTATTGTTATCGTAACATGTCAGCAGAAAAAAACCACGCATCGCCGCTGGTGGGGTTCATCAAACCTGTGAACTCCGGGATGGACGGCGGACTCGTTATCCACCGACTGCTGTCAATACTGTGCATAAGAAGCCCAAACACTCATCCCATGTGTCTCGTTATCTTGTATATTATTTTGGCAACAAGATCACTCTGATCAAACAAGCTCAAAACTGCCGACAGCAGTTACCTCATCCCTCCCTCACCCTTTAAACACTTCACCGTTTAAACCTTTAAACCCCCAAACTCCTGCCCCAATACAGCACTGACGAGAGTCTGTCCAAAATCTCTGCAAAAATCCTGAACGTAGCATAACTTCCGGAGTCAAATGCTGAAATAACTAAACCCACCTATTAAAACTTCTATATGTTATCACTTCTGCTGTTATGTAGTTCCTTAAAAATTGTGGTAATATAAAATTTATTTTTCAGTGATTGCAGTAGCCCAGGTACAATTGATCCTTCAATACTGTATAACGGTGTATCATCTAGCCGTTCTAATTCCCCAGATAGCGATAACAGCAATCATTCTAATGTAGACACTAATAACTTGGTCGATATAATGGTAACGTTTGGAAAAAATCAATGAATCACTAAACTGAAATTATTTGTACTATTAGAATATCTTGAGCCTAAATCAGCAGCAAAGTCAACAACAACAACAATTCCAGCAGCAGCATTTAGCCTTGCACCATCATCAACAACAACAGCAGCAGCAACAGCAGCAGCAGCAGCAACAACAACAGCAGCAGCAACAAGCGCAACAGCAACAACAAAATGCTCATTTACAAAATTTTGCGCAAGTCGGTATGGGGATATCAGCAGCCGAATTAGAATTAGCAAAGTTGCAAAATTTCCAGGCCTTAAATGCTTTAAAACTTTTACAGCAAGCTCAATCACCTATTCAAATGCCTTTAATTGGTCTAAATCAACTACTTCAGGGATGCAGTCCGAACCAAGTATTACTTTTTAGTAGCACTAAGTTTCCAAATTCTAAGAACATATAATTTTTAGATAAAAAATTGGCAAATTCAGCAAACTCAAGCTACCAGCAGTGATGCGCACTTAGACAGAGTTGCTAGATTCCATAGAACGTCTGCTGGTAATCGAAAAATGGTTAACTAATCTACTTTTAAGTACTATAATTTTTTTATTCAGCTCTATATGATGCAACATGCACATGGAGTGGCGTTCTTCCACCTCGATCTCATAAAATAATTAACTATTCGCCAAAAGTATTTTTAGGAGGAATTCCATGGGATATCAGCGAACAGTCATTAATTCAAATCTTTAAGCCGTTTGGGCAAATAAGGTTTGTTTCCAAATAAATTATAAAGTCTTTTAATTTACAAGTTACTTTTTATAGGGTTGAGTGGCCAGGAAAGGAGCAACAAGCAGCTCAGCCAAAGGGATACGTATATATCATCTTCGAGTCAGAAAAACAAGTTAAAGCTTTGCTATCCGCGTGCACATTACAGGAGGATAATTCACCTAATGCGGGCAATTATTATTACAAAATTTCTTCCAAACGCATTAAAGCAAAGGAGGTAAGATCTGTTTTTTTTCATACAAAGTTTATTTGAAAATCAATTGAATATAATCAGGTTGAAGTAATTCCTTGGATAATTGCTGATTCAAATTATGTCAAATCAACATCACAAAAGTTAGATCCAACTAAGACTGTTTTTGTCGGTGCTCTCCATGGAAAGTTAACTGCAGAGGGTTTAGCCAATATTATGAATGATTTATTTGATGGCGTTGTCTATGCTGGTAAGTTGCGATATTATAAAAATATATATTATTCAGTTAAGTTTTAAAATAAAATCATAGGATTGTTCGTTCGATTTGTTACCTTGTTAGGTATATGCGAAAACTGTGTTTAGTGAATTAAGCTTACTTTGTATGCATTATATAACACTTTTTTAGCCAAAATGTAAAAGTTTAAGCCGCGAATGTGCCCTAGAATAGCGAAAATGCAAGCCCTAACTTGTGTTCCATTCTCTAAGCCGCTACTGCTCCGATCGTTTTCATATTTTTTAGGAAGGAACTTTTTTTTCGACAATAATACAATTACATGTTGAATAAA
Source organism: Leptarthrus brevirostris (assembly GCA_964036015.1). Classification (NCBI taxonomy): domain Eukaryota; kingdom Metazoa; phylum Arthropoda; class Insecta; order Diptera; family Asilidae; genus Leptarthrus; species Leptarthrus brevirostris. Next base: position 181,672,984 of record OZ038371.1, on the reverse strand, counting down.
TTTGTTCTTGCGTTAAACGGACACCATTTGTCTAAAATCAATTTTTATCTGATTTACTAATAGAATCTTTTTGCGTCTATGACTTTAGATGATTAAACTCGGAAAAATCATTCTCACTGCTCTACAAAAAAAAATTTTCGGGAGAATAAGTCTTACTCGTTTAATTTTTAATATTTTTCTATTTTTCAAGAATTTCAGTAATTTGCTGAATATACAATCATGTGCATGAAAATAGCAGTGTTTGAAATATTTACACGCATTAGACAAAATTTTCAATAAAGGTGATGTGCAAAACATTATATTGTTATGAAAATAATCTTTATTATATATTTCATCCATTAGAATTAAAAAACATAAAATTGTCCGCTGATAATTTAAATAAATAATTCTTAGTAAATTATATATACTTATAAAAGTGTTCATTAAAATAGCAGTCTTTTTGTATTAATAACAAAATAATGAAAAAAAAGGAACAAATAAGGAATTTTCAATATGATTATTTCATAATAAGTTAGTATTTTGTGCCGTAACCATTATTTTTAATAACGGCTGTGCATCTACGAGGCATGGATTCCACTAATTGACGGCATCTGCTTACATGGATAGAGTTCCACGATGACTGAATTATATTCCATAATTGCTATTTGTATTTTTCGGTTTTGCTATAGAAACTGCATTTTTAACATGTATCCATAGATGCTCGATAGGGTTAAGGTCTGGCGATTGTGAAGGCCACACCATAACGTTAATTTTGTTTTCCTCAAAGCACTTTAAAGCCTTTCGGGAAGTTATCTTGCATGTAAGTCCACCGTAAAGGCATTTCTTCCTCAAAAAATGGAAGCATTACAATTTGCAATATGTTTACATAAACATCTGCATCCATTTTTCCCTTAATGCAATGGTTCAGACCCACGCCATACCAAGAAAAACAGCCCCAGACCATAAGACTACAACCGTCATGTTTGACTGTATTTCTGGTATACTTTGGATTAAATTCTGTACAGAACTACTTTTGATTCGTCACTCCACAAAATATTACGCCATTTAGAAGAGGGCCACATTTCGTGCTCTCTAGCAAATAATAGGCGGTTTTTTATTTGTCTCATATTTAATAATGGCACCTTTCTAGGACGTCTCGATCTTAAATTAGCTTTTATGAGGCGTCTTCTTATTGATAAAGTACTGATTGAAAGATTCAGATCCTGCTTAATTTGTGTCGAAGTCTTAAACGGTTGCTTTTTTGAAGAAGTTATAATATTCCTGTCTTCTTGAGGTGTAGTTTTCCTTTTTCCGCCTCGTTTTTCAGTCACATTTTCCCATTTTCTCGCATTACTAATCATTTTGGCTGAACACTTTAAAGTTTCTTGTATAAATTTGTACGTTTTGCCATCTCTAAGTAGCTGCCTGATAAGTGACCTTTCCCCAAGTTGGCAATGCTTTGCGCGGCCATTTTTTCTAAAGATAAACTTTCTTAATACTATACATCATATTTCAGAATAATCCTTACATTGAAATATACACCTATGAAAAAAATAAAGAGTCATTTTCGAATTTTCCAACAAATTTATCAAAGAAATCAAGTAACACTGCTATTTTAATGCACATCAAATTTTGCAGTTTGCTATTAATATAACGGGGAATACCCTAAAAGCATTCTTAATTGAAGTGTTGCCACCACACATTGGTTTAAAACAGTAAAGAGATTAATTACAAGAGATGTCCTTCCAATCACTAAGGGAGGGATGATTAAAATTCACTTTTTTAAAAATTGATTCCGGCACTGCTATTTTAATGCACATGACTGTAGGTGCTTATAAATAAAAAAAAATAGTTATAAAAAACAGTTTAGATTGTTAAAAAAAAATTTGAAAAGCACCTCTTGAAAACAAAAACTACTGTTAATGGATTGAGAATTCATCAGAGAAACTTACCCTATGATTATTTTCTTGAATATGTCGAAATCAATTTTGTCGCCTTAAAATATAAAAATCGCAAAATTATGCCATATCGTCAAGTTCAAGCCTCCTCAAGGATGCCATTATCGCCTCTGCCCTGATATTGTTAAAAGCACCCTTTATATCAAGGAAGGCTGCAAATGAGTATTCTTTCTGTAGTAGCGAATGCTCTTTTAGTGTAAGCATGTTGCGAGAGAGACAACTTGGAAGTATTGATTGTCTCATTAATATAGATATCTGAGAGTCTCTCCAGGGTTTTGAGCAGGAAGGAGTAGACAATGGGCCTAAAATCGTTGGGCTTATAATCGGAGGCTCTTCCTCCTTCACCTTCGTCCATGAGAATGGAATAAAGGTGAGATTAAGGAAGGCCTCATAAATGACCATTAGCCACGGAATCAGTATCTTGGAAGCTAATCGTAGTTCAGCTGGGATGATGCCATCTTATCCCGGTGATTTATAGGGCTTGACGCTTCGTATCGCCCATTTCAGTTTTCATTTTTAATTATTAAAAAAGCCTACAAATTTTTAGTATAATGCTCTACTGGGCAATTCAGAACAATTTCCTCCTCTCTAATAACCACTAATCAAAATTCCAACAAAAGGGAGTTAACGCTGTTATGTTCTTTAAGATATCGTTCAGATGTCATATGCGGGTTGACTTCGTATGCAATCGTGTTTGATTTCCTCAGCTCAACGCACTGCGGCGCCATTTGCGGTGTTCATGTATATACGCTGCGCAGAAGCTGCTCTTCTGAATGTATTCACATGCTAACGCGCTGCTAGACAATTGTTTTTGACATAAAAGTTATAAAAAGGAGATGTTATTTTTTGGCTGTTAGAAAAAAAATTGGATTTTGTAAATGCTGAAAGTACGCGAGAGTTAAGTTTTCTCTTATTAACTGTAGTGCTTACAGATCAATTCAAAACTCGTAATAGTTGACAGCGCCTAGTTGCCTAAGTTCGACGTGTAGGATACAATTAAAAAAATTACGTATGAAATAGTTAAAATTATAAAACAGGGAAGTAAAAATAGCAGTGTCAGAACATACTCTTACGTGTTGGAATCAAAAGTATGTTCAACGATGGCAATGAATATATCGGACAAAAGACACAATTGCAGTTTAGATAATTTAAATATTTTACACAGAAAATAAAGGCAAGAGATTGGATCACCGAGCTATAGCTATAGGCAAAAATATTATTAATGAAAAGCTAGATTTTTTTAGTGCCGTCAATTTTAAAGTCTTTGTTCAATGTCTGTCCAACGTACATCGGTAATTTAGGTTGTTCATGTAACGTTTAGTGGCAACTAAAATCTCTCTGAAGATGGTCGGATAAACCGAAACGCTTACGTATAAGACTAATCTATCTATATATACATATATATAAAGAAAAGTCCTGACTCACTCACTGACTCATCAACGCCCAGGCTAAACCCTTGGACCTAGAAAGCTGAAGGATATTTCGAAATTCAACCTCTAAAAGGGGTGGCGAAGTTTGTACGGGGAATATTTCATTTTTGGTCGGATTTACTTGAAATTTGGTCTTAATGATCATTGATACAATTAAACAAACACGTATTTTGGCAATTTGTTAATTCAGTCCCTAATGTGGTGAAAAGGTATGCCGATGACGAAAGATCCGTGACAGAAGATCCGCTATAAAACGGCTCTAAAAACATCCGCGGACAAAATATCCGTGGGACAAAAAAACGTTTTATAAATATACAAAATAAACAGCTACTTTTGTTAGTTAATAAATCAATCAACAATAAACAATGATTTAAAAAACATGTAATATTAATTTGTTTTGCGGATATTTTATCGTGCAGATATTTTGTCCTGCGGATATTTGGTCCTGCGGATATTTCGTCCGCAGATATTTTGTCTAGCGGATCTTTTATCGCGGATTTATTGTTGGGGAGCCGGTGAAAAGGGGACATATTTTGTTCGTGGTCGGATTTACTTCATACTTGGTCTTAATGCTCATTGATACAATTATTTCGCTTCTTCAAAGTTATATGACCATTATCATCCACCAGAGTTGGGCGCGCCGCCCAACAGTGGTCCCTAATGTTTTGCTTCAAAAATGGCTAGAAAGCACAAATCTTACTAAAATACGAAAAGAACCTCGAAATTTCTGCCACCGAAAGAAAAAGATTAAAAATACATTAAGCAATTTGTGCCATATAGAACGATAGAAAAAAGTTTGACACATTATTGCAAATAACAGCAACGGAGTGTAATGTAAAAATAATTAAAAACAACTTATATTAGTGTCAATTTCATCTTTCGTGGTCGAGCAACGCCGGGCACGTGCACAGCCTGTGTTCAATAAATATAAAAATGTTCCACAAACCGATAACATCATTAATATGAGCTGTAATTTTATTATTAATTCTATTAAATACTGCAATTGTCTATTAAACTCTGTACTAAATACAAAAACATTTGTTCTTTTAGTCTATTGAAGTTTATATTTATTTTATTTATTGCTTCTTTTAGGCATAGATACAGACAAATATAAATATCCAATTGGCTCTGGGCGTGTAACGTTTAACAATAATCGATCATATATGAAGGCTGTATCTGCGGCTTTTATCGAAATCAAGACATCAAAGTTTACGAAAAAAGTGCAAGTAGATCCGTACTTAGAAGATTCACTTTGCTCAATTTGCGGTGTTCAACATGGTCCCTACTACTGTCGGGAGCTTTCATGTTTCAGGTAACTATAAAAATTTTGCCTAGCTAAATAAAATATATTTCCAATTGTCTTGCCGTTAGATATTTTTGTCGCTCATGTTGGCAGTGGCAACATTCTTCTGATGCTTTTAGAAACCACAAGCCCCTAACAAGAAACTCAAAATCACAACAACTTGTTGGAATTGGACCCCAATCAAGTTCGTCTAATATCTCGACTCAACAATCTCACCAATCGCAACCACCGTTACAGCAGCCGCAGCAACCTCAGCAACAACCACAGCCAAACCCATCGATGATAAACAAACAACAAATCCAGCAGCAATAATTGTTTTTTCTTTTTATACTATCAGTTATATTTTTCTCCTTTTGTTAATGTTATTAGCTAATTTTTTTATAGCGAGCACATATACTGCTTTTGCAGTTAGCGTTAATATACCCTAATCCTCATAAGTTTCCTAATCCGATTAACCGTGCTAAGGTTCTGGGAAGGTTTTTCCTTTTTTATGCGGAACTTGTGAGGTGAATGTGCACCTAACATTTTTACTGTCGTCACCCACACTCCTACCGATGATGCATTTCAAAAAATAATTTTCATTTATATGAAACGATTGGGCAAAAAATATTTATTATTTATGGAAAGAAAATTTCCCTTCGCTATAATTTTTATACGTTTTTGAGGAAACAACAGTCCGTATCAATATTAAAACGCGCTTGCACAAAAATTTTACGATAAGTTAAAAGTAAAAATGCTAGTGTGAAAAAAATTTCGTAACTCACCTAAAAATCCTTTAGGTAATTATTAACTTATTCTCTCGAAAAAAAATAAAAAATTTTTAGAGAGATTAAATTTATTTATAAAGTTTTAACAAAAACCTACATGTTGGAACTTGACAAAAATTTCTTTTTCGAAAAGATAAACAAAAATATTTAATTATATAACTACTTCGATAGTTTATATAATCGAAATTCTATTTGTAATTCTTCGTTTTTTTTTAAGACACTGGGTGACTTTTTCGAAAGTAAAGTGCGCAAATGACTTCTCTAGTTATGTCAAGAAAAAAGTAGTGCCCGTAAAGTTCTTTATCAGTAAAAGAAAAAATATTTAATATGCTTATAAGAATAAATGTAAAAATTCAGTTCTGAATTTTTTGACATAGCTATCTCAAGAAGAAATTACCAGAATATGTATGAAATGACCAAGAATTTAATAAATGCGGGAACCTTTCCCGAACGACTTAGCACGTTCCAAAATCAATCTAAAATATGTCTCTTTTACAAAAAAAAAATATATTGAAAATACATTTACAAGTAAAAACACGGCATCAGAAATATTCAATAATCTCATCGTCTTTTACACGATGCTCAACTATAAAAATATTCAGCGATACTATATATAGTGATGTATATTTTCTTATAACCGAGAGATTTATTTTGCGAGTTCCTATTGTATACATAAAAAAACATTAATTATTGAAAATTATTGTTGATTTATTATCGTTGCAAGATTATTGCTTCTTTACTTTATATTTTAATTGTGATGCAAACGATTATTTTTCTTATTATTTCGTTGTTATTTATATTTATTTAAAGAAAAGTTTTTTGTTTCTTCTTTATTTTTTAGAGCATATTTTTCTTTATATTTTTAGTTTGAAAATGTTTTTGTTTTTGTTATATTTTCGTTATGAAAATAATAAAAAAAGGTATAAAGAATATATGTAATATTATATACACAAAAAAAAAATGCAAATAAATAATTTGATATTATAACAAATTAAAGAAATATATTTTTATATTAAATAAAAGTATGTAAAATTTAATAGCATTAAAACCAAATAATGCTTGTCGAAACATACATAAACAAATGTGTACTATTATGCTGGGGACACTATACAAAATCTAAGAGATTTGCAAGAGCTGTAATAATTTACGGGACTGATTTGATTTATTAATACGCTATAACAAGAAATATGTTTTTAATTTGCTTTCTAAGGGCAGAAATCATTAATGATCTGAAAACTAATTCAAAAGAAAATATATAAGTAGTAGGTATACAGTTTAAGAAAACTAATGAAAACCTTTTTTTTACATACATCATATAACGTGTGTTTAATTGAAAAAAAATCTAAAGTTTGTGAACATCTACTTAAATTTTATGCTACTTAAGACTAGAATAATAGAATGAATGCAATTAATGATAAAAACTAATAAGAATGAAATTAGTATTTAACATTACTGAAATTTCAAACTTTCAGTTAACATTCGTAAAATATTAACAAGGGCGAACTAGTAAAGAGACCATATTAAAAATAGAAGCTATGGATTGGAATTCAATAAGAATCTGGACTTTGTTTGGTAAGCTTTAAAGATGTTTTTTTTAAATATTACAAAATTACCTCAGCAGTTTGCTCGCTATAACAGATTTGCGCCAGGCTAACTAAAGTGGTAACGAAATCTAAATTGTTAGGGATCAGAAAATTTAATTAGTATTCAATGAACTTAAAGATCAGAAAATTTAATTGGTATTCAAGGAATTTAAAATGGGCATGCTTAGTATTATAAAGGGGACATTTATTTTTAAATATGTCAAACCGTTGGTGCTACTTTAAATTTAGGTTCGAAATACCTAGAAATATGAAACAATTGTCGAGATTAAGCAAATACTATGAGCTGAAACGAAGAAAGGTCGTAACGGACCATTAACCTCGCATTTCTACAATTAAATTAAAGCTCAATATTGATGTTTTAAATTGAGCTTTCTCGTGTATTTTTGACGTCTTACTTTTTTGCAAAAAGTGGATTTCGGTTGTCAATCATTGCAAGTCACATATTTACACATACGATAAATTCCATTAGTCCAAAAGTATCATTTATATATATATTACCAGTAGATATACTTTACAACCACTTTTCTTACCATAATAATTATTATTAAATAAATCATAAACGCTTAGTAGCTATAGGAATAAATAAAAGGACGCTAAAATGTCTCAGAACAATATAAATTTGTTGGTTAAGAGTATTAAATATACTGAGTTGGCCATTCTATTATTTTCGTAAAAATCGTTGTTTTGCATTCAGTGTAAACATAAGCAATGTTAATAATTTTTGAAACAAGCAGATTTGTCTGTTTTCAATTAGTTGCTGCTCCCTAATTTGTCTCCTTTTTATATGACAAAAAATTATAAAAGTTTTCTTCATATGTAAATTTAACGTATGCGAATTAATAAAATATTGTACTGCCTTACGTAAAAGAAGTTTAGTATACTAAACATATTTTAATATTTAATTTGACAACTCTCTCTTATCTCTTAAAGGTGGTGCTCTAAAAGTGAATCTGCTTTCTAATATTTCCTACCTATAATAAAGAAAGTTTTACTAGTCTTATTGAATTTTTTATAACAAATCTTAAGTGTTCTCAGCATAAATAAAAATTACCAAAAATGAATATTTAATTTCATTTTAATATGCAAGCAATCAATAATCAAATTTTAACGAGGTGAAGGATGTGTGAAGAAAATAAGATGTAAAAATGAAGATTTTAATTGTAAACTGCAAGTTAGCAAACCTGAAAAGCATTTTTAAAATGAATACCAATAATTTTTTAAAGCATAATTTCTTAAAACAAAAATATTTTTAAAAGCATATTGAGCTGTTAATAAATAATTTACATTCAAATGTCATTTACAAAATATATTTCGATGAAACAGCAATTTATATTTGAAAATTTTACATACTTAGTTTAAATGTGGTGCTGGAAGATATCTTTTATGTGCCAAATGTTTTATAAAGAAATGTTTATATGTATATTTTATGTACTGTTTTGTCGCTCTAAGATGATTTCATTTTTAACATTCCTTTTATGAGTAAGCCTGTTTTACGCATTATTAACAATTTCATTCCATTATTTTAAATTGATAATTTTTAATAATTATTTATTTTAATTTAGATTTCATTTAAAGTAATAAATTGCTATTCTTTGAATTTTTTATTATTTGATATATTTTGCAGAACCAAAACTATCAACATGGGTGAAGCACAAGAGGCTCGGGCAATTATTTTACTTTCTGAGAGGCTATGTATGTATGTCATTAATTCTGAACACAAGTGTTTTTTTTAGAAATTTATTAAACAAAAACTGCGTTACAATTTAAAAATTTGAAGTAAATTTTTTTGTTTTAACGGCAGCAACGTGACTTTCCTCAATTATCGTCTAATCGGGGGTGACAGCACTGTAGCGCATGGGTTGTTTGCTCTGGAGTCAGTCTCTGTTTAATGACTTGCTGCTCTAGCTCAATCCAGATAGGGAAACAGTAGAAATTGTGTTCAATGACATCTGAAAGTTGCTCAGAACGGATCTGACTTGTGTTCAATGAGCCTAAGCTAGCTTTTTCTGCAAGTTTGAGAAGAAAAGTAGACGGTTAAATTGACACAAGTCACATTTTCGGTATCGATATTACCGATTTATAATTTGGAAAAAAATTGCATGCTAACAAAAAGCACATTAAGAAAAATTTGCAATATTTTTTGAGAAATTTATTTTGAAAAGTTTTTTCTTAAATACTAAAAGAAATTCATGCAGGAGTAGTAGTTTATTAATAAAATCAAAAATAATTTTGAGTATATCAACCATTATTCGGTTAAACGTTTCTTGATACCCACATCGAAAGCAAGCAGTGATATCATATTCCCAATGTCTTCGCTGCTATGCTTCGCAAGCCAACTTCACCAAAAATCAAAGGGTGAATTTCATCATACTAAAAAGTAATTAATCAACAACAGCAATACTAGTTGTTGATGCCGTAACAATTTGGTAATACTTTGTGTACCTAATCAGTATTTTTGTTTTTAAAGCTTGAAAGTGTTGTCGGTGCAAAAGTATAAATTTAGTTTTTATTTGTGGTGGACTTGTCCGTTCATGTAGAAAAACAAAATTAAGAACTTTTACTTTTTGGTCACGTTGATTTTCTCTTTTGGTACTGGGGTGGCAGCATGTAACTCGTATTGAGTTGACTAATTCGACCGTGTTTTTATACTGTAAGCGAAGAGTAGTTTATGGTTGCAGAAAATGATTCGGAACAGCCTTGGCAGTTGACAATTATGGGAACATTTCAGCAGAATCATTGTTTGAAGACAAACATATTTATTTGAATGAAGACACACAGTATCAGGACTATTCCAAGATCATTTGTATGAAAAGCAAGCTATGCGACAAATTTGAAAAGACAAAAATTGTTCTATAATCAGGAGTGGAACTTGAAGAGGTTAAGAAAAACCCGATTCAAGTTAATTTTGGTAGCACACATCGCTTTAGAGTTATCGTTAATGGAACGTGAAAAAATATTTGTAACAGCAAAATATGAATCTTCATGTCAAAAAGTGGAAAAATTTTCAGAGTTAGAACCGAACGGGACTAGTGAAGCCATATTGTAACAAATGATATGATGTGTTTTTGAAAATTAGTTGAAATTATACAAAATTTCCTTTTCAAATAGAAAATGTCCTTTTCAAATATATTTATCTGTTTTTAAAATAGTGTCTCAGAAAAAGATGATGTACGTGGTCAAAGGGTTTTATTAAAAATAGAACAAAAGATTTTAAGGAGAAGCAACACTGAAGCATAAAAAAAAGATTTTTTTTCTGATTTCGATATGGAGGCCACAACAGCTACTTTTATGACTTCGTCAATCTGTCTGTGTTCGCATCATACGGAAACCTCTAAACATATTTAAGTAAAACTTGACATGTCGATAGCTTATGTCCTTCAAATGTCTTTATTCACCATTTTAATGAAAGCAACAAAAAACTTTGGTGTGTGTTGAAACCAAGTTAGCCGGTGCTCTCAACATGTTGAATGTTTGAATTGTGAGAATACTATACAACATAAAAATGTATGTGGACATAATAATAATAATAATAGTAATAATATGTGGAGAAATATACATCAAAATTGATGCAAATATGAATTACAATCTAAAAAAATACTGTGGTGTAAGACACACCTAGCACCCCTTACGAATGCGGGTAGGAAAGGAGTGACATGTAAAAATAATCGAAAACGACCGATATTAGTGTCTTTTTAAACTTGAAAAATACTTCTTTTTTCACGCAAAAAAAAAGCTCTCGACAAAGATTTCTGTTGGTTACCGATTTTTGAACCTAAATTCTGAGATATAAGCGTATAAAATTTTCAAAAATGCACAAAATGTGCAGGAAATATACACATAACCCGAATTTTGAAATTAAAAAACTAAAACACTGTTTATACTCGAGCAAGGTAAGAAATATAAAGATTTCTTAACACGATCGGCGTTTCTAATGAAGAAAAGTTAAGCTCCTTTGGCTCGTTATCAGCAGCAGCACCAAAGGGTTAACTTTTCCTGAGCTGCTGGACGCCTTCGCGAGAAAACGAAAACTTGATGAAACTCCACAAAATTCAACACCGATATTTTTACCGCAAGGTTAGTGAGACAGTGTAAGTGATCATAGTTTGATACAGCTGTCTAGATCGCTGTTAAATTTTGAGGAGTTTCATATAGTATTCGTTTTCTCGCAAAGGCGTCCAGCAGCTAAGAAATAGTTAACCCGTTTGTGCTACTGTTGATAACGGCCAAAGGAGCTTAATTTTTCTTCATTAGAAACGCCGATCGTGTTAAGAAATTTGTATATTTCTTACGTTGCTCGAGTATAAAACAGTGTTTTGGTTTTTTAGTTTAAAATTTTGCACAACATTAAAAAAATTATAGTAAAAATGGTCTCCTAACATTGTTAACTTTTGGAACTTTTACACATACTTTTTACCAATTGAGGTGAAAGTTCAATTTTCAGAGAAAATGTAACATACTATTGCGTATAAGTTCATGAATAAAAAGCATGAACAGAAAAAGCATGTTTTTGAGCCTCAGCAGTTTTTGGCACAATTATTTATGGGGTGATATAACTGTGGAATGTGGAATTATAAAAAAACGAAAAACCAAGTGGTTTAGCGGTTTGCAATTTTTGAAATTCAGCACTAAAATGTGTAGGTACTTGCCTTTTGCTGGTTGAAATCTAGTCATTGAAAGTTACTTTAAGTGCTTTCGCGCGACCTGAGACAAGTGAGATAACTGAGAATTTTCAGTTGTCTCAGTTGAAATGTGCTTTCGCGAAACAGTTCATTTTGAGCAAAAAAAAATTGCTTAGTAATCAAAAATGTAAAAATGTGTAGAGGTTGAATTTAACAAGTGTGTTTTCAATCGGTTAAAGGGGAATGCCAACCGTTTTACTCATGGCAGTCCAAGCCAGGGTAGGAATTCTCAGCCAATTTGTTTGTCTCCAGACAACCAAACCGTTTCAATAAATAAAGCGCATGCCCAAAAAATTTTGTGGCAACAGAAAAAAAATTTCATAGCAACGAATAAAGGTGTCAAGTTTGTGCGCATGATCTGTAATTCTCCCATGCCGTTCCCCGGAACTTGCATCTAAATCATTAGTCGCCTATTTGGAAGCTGGCGTGTGATTTTGACACTTCATAGCGCTTGGACTGCCATGAGTAAAAATTTAGTAAAACGGTTAGCATTCCCCTTCAACCGATGGAACACCAACCAACCAAGCTCGTGAGAATTCCACCAGGCGATGCGGATTTAGATGCAAGCTCCGGGGAACGGCATGGGAGAATTACAGATCATGCACACAAACCTGACACATTTATTCGTTGCTATAAAGTTTTTTCTTTTTGGTACTTTGAGTGGAACTATGTATGTTTCGAGCACTAATTTTCGGTTTAACAAGAACTCGATTTGAATTAATTTTGGTAGCATACATCGCTTTCGAGTTATCTTTAGTCAGTAATAAATGGAACGTGGAAAATCCGTATGATCTGCCATGAATTCAATTAAGAAGACTATATAAATAAAGACACTCTATTTTATTTTGCACATCATTTGCTTGATAAGCAAACTTTGGTCGCTCCCAGTTTTTCTGTCACTTCGAAATCGGCATTAGTGCTGTTAATTTTTTCGAAACTAGTACAAAATACTAGAATGAAAATTCCTACTATGCCTTTCATTTGAAACGAGAAAAAATTACTCGAAAAGAGGGTAGAAATTCTTAGAAAGCTGGTGCTTTCAGCCAAACAGGTTGCCGTGTAAGTACACAAAAATTTCTAAATGTGTAGGAAATGTATTTAGCATGTATATATGTATTCAAACGGTTGGAGGGGGATGGCAAACAGTTTTACAAGATGTTTACTCATAGCAGTCCAAGCGCTATGAAGTTTCAATTTCGGAGGAAATTTGAGAAAATGCTGAAAGGAAAGATAATTGGGATAGTAGTTTTTTGGCGTTTGTTTGACGTCGCTGAGTTGAGTACATCAAAAGTTAAAAATAAAATAATAAAGCGCATGCTATGAAAATTGCAATTAAATCTATATTTCTCAAACGATTGAATTTGCCCCCCCCCCCCCCCTCTCCTCCCCCAGACAATTTTTTGTTGGCTAGGTGAGATCTATCACCCCATATATTTTATAGATTTGAAACACCCTGTATTTACTGACATTGTAATGACTTCAATAAACCACAAATTACCTATTCCCTCTTGCCACAACGCAGACCCACACCATGAAGCAAAAGTAGACTAATTTGCTCACCACGATGAAATTCTTAACTGCGATTCACAATGCGAAATTCATAATACTTACGGGTCAGTCTTTAAGATTATGCATAGCCACTGCAATCGCCTTTAACTAAATAATTTTTTTAAATGATTCAACTATTCAACTATTTTACATCGCCGATACAAGGAAAAGTTGTTTTACTGCACAAGGTTTTATTTTCTCTGATGCTCCAAACATTTGGTGACAATGCTCGTATAAATTTCAGATTACTGTCAACAGGCTTTTTAACGATTCGCCTTTTCATTAATCTGCCTCTGCCTAAAATTTGGGATAAGATTATTACCGTGATTTGTAATTTTTTTAAACCTTAGTACAACTGAAGGAGGGTGGTAGAAAAGTTGTGAGCAGAGAGGAAAATGGAAAATAGTAAATTTAAGGCTAAATATTAATTAAATATCACTCATTTGAGTGAATACTTTTTTTAACAGGTTTGCAAGAAGTTTTTAATAAATTTCAATTTAAATATTATTAACTTATTATTAACACCGCTATAGCCGCATTGCCAAACAAAATGGTAAATTCCAGTTCGTTCGTATTATATTAAACATAATAATGGAAATCGACTTGATTCCCAAACCAAAGAAGAAACCGGGCATTGGATTCGATTCATTTTAGAAGATTAAGTGTTCGAAAGAATGAACTCACAAAGAATTTAAGAAGAATTGACCTTTGGATTATAAAAAAGGTGGGTCTTGCCCGAGCTAGAGTATTAAAGTTCCAATTTGTAAAAACCCATGTCTAAAGAATTAAGACAATTTAGTTGTAACGAAGGTTTAATTTTATGTTTTTTGTTTTGTTTTTAATTCTTATTAAGTTTGTTATATTATTATTTTCATTTAGTTTATATTTTAGTTCTGTCTTTTTATTTACATTCTGTAACACAAGCTTCCAAAATAAAAAGAAAAGTAAGCAAATATAAATATTAGACTACAACATAAAATTCTAATGCTTCTGGCTGGCGCTTTCAATGTGTGTTTTAAAATACGTAAATTCGTATACGAATTTAAGACAATATAAAAAAGATGTAAACAAAGACATATATATTTTTCTAATAAACAAAACTATATTTAAAAAAACAAATAATATAAACGAATAAAAGCGCATTTCATATGTTAAGAGATCCAAAAAAAATGTACTTAATTGATCAAAATATTCACGAAACCTGACTACATGTACGATCAGGTAAATTTAAAATTTTCAAAACTAAATACAACACTGACACCAACTAAATCAGAAATTTAACCAAAAACGAGATTCAGATTTGACGAATAATTGATGTTCATTATTTCAGACTGTTCCAATAATTTTCGATTCACTGCAGAAATAACGGCTTTGCAATGTTATAAATATATTTTTATTTGTTAATTCACAAAAAAAAACGACGACTGATAACAAGCGAGCTTATATAGAAACAAAAGTAAAATAACAAATTAGAAAAACTATTCTTTAATGTTGACGTAATTAATGTGAATCAAAAAAAATTGCAACTGCCTTAGCTTTGAAGTACAAAGATTCATAGATCGTTTTTGTTGATTGGAAAAAGTCGTTTTGTTTTCGCGTAGGAAAACCAAATTTTAATATATTCTTGTCTGTAGAAAAGATTTTTGAGATTTTTTGAAATGTTGTCATGCCGGGAAATACCTACAAAAAGATCTATTAAATAAATTGAATTAAAATATAAAGCAAAAATATAAGTTTCTATTTATAATGTATGTTTCAAGTCCGTTTTTTTTTTGTTTATAAAATTTATAATTAAATTTAGTCATATCGGTCATTTAGCCTGCAAAAATCTAATTTCTTATATTAATAATGTATTCTGTCGTGTTAAGCAAGAGTGCAGAATCTTTATATCATCTAATGTGTTGAGATAATTGAATTCCTGCAATTCCTGTTAAAGTTAAAAGGGGGTCTTTGTACTTAAGTCTAACTTTTTATTATTTTTAAAGGCCTTAAACAGCAGATATCTTTTTTTGGGTTTTATTATACAAAAAGCGCGTATAATTACAACTCGGTTTCGACAAAAAGTGCAAATACTTCTTTCTTGCTTAGTACGGCAGTATTTCTTACAAATATTAATCCGATTTATCATTAAAAACTTCGGCCTGAAACAATACGGTCTATTTGTAAGTGATTTATCTCGTACCTATCTATTGAAAGATTTACAATTCCCTAATACACATTTTCTTATACCTATCTGAATTAGAACCAACTCCGTCTGATTTGTATAATGACTGTAATCTCTTTTGAAATTATTTTTGGCTCTGAAAGTGTTCTAATTGTAGATGTTTCGATATTAGCATTTAAACCCCAATATAAAAGATAGTAATTTATTGATCTAACCCCAAAAAGAAAATTTCTAATACAATTTTTTCATTATTAATTTAATTAATTTTTTCATTAATTGCAATTAACAAATAATAATTTTTTAATCTTTTTCTCGCCGTGACTGCCGAGGTATGTCTTAAGGCCTTAACACAATGCAGTACCTAACGCCAGCACAAGCATTGACGTTTGATGCTTGTTAATTGAAAATCTATGAAACAATATGGGTTATCACAGAATGACAATACCAGCAACAGGATCGATATTCTTGTCGAATTCGAAAATAGTTTGAATTTGGTGCTCGGTGCTGTCAGTTTTCAAGTCAAACTAAGCGGGATTTTTAAAAATAAAAGTGAAGCTCGGAGAAAAGTTAATAGAGAGAGAGATAAATATAGAAAAGTTAATAGAAATTATTGGAATTTACAATACCTACCCACTTTAGCAACATGGACGGAATTTATTGTTCGAACTTCTGCCTAGTCTTCTGCCTTACGATGCTGTTTTTGATACTGTTTTTCGAGGATGAGTCGTAGGGACACCAATAATGCGATTGATATGCGGTTTTTTGGATTCAACTCGTTTATTCTTATACTTTGAAATATTTTTTTGAAATTTTTATTGTTTCTGGTTTGACATTTGTTCGACCTTTTTGTTCGATTTTTTGAAGCCAACAAGGTAGAAGAAACCCCCTTAAGGGAGACTTCTTCCTTGGAGCACCATTTTTCAGGTGCTCATATTTCTGTTTTTATGGGGAAAACGAATAAGTATACTGTGTTTTAAAAAAAATCCAAATAGTGGCCATAGGAGGTCCGCGAAAAGAGATCTGCAAATTTATGGCGACAAACGGCTCACATCGCTGCCCCCTCCCCGTTAACTTGAAACAAAAATTAAACACATGAAACCAATCAGAATCCCCCTGGGCCATGGAATGACGTACGATTTTTGTGTAAAAAAATGGTGGAGATTTGAAAAAGAAAATTGGGTTTTCCGGTTTTTTTCTTATAAAAGCATTAATAAAAGATGCAAAATTTAAGTTATTGAAAAAACTTAACTCATTCCATAACTTCATGTTTTCCGAGTATCTGGCAAATTTTCAAGTCGATCGGTCAAATACAGTGGCCGGGAAAGTGTAAGCCATTTTCGTGTATATAGATTAAGAATTTAAAAAAAAAAATCGATTTTTCGGATGTATCTAGTAGAAGTCTACCTTAAGACAAAATTTCTGCTCGGCCGATTTTATTTTTATAAATTTATTTGAAATGCTTGACGGATACTAATTCTGTTATAGCTTAGTTCACTAGATGCGAGTTTGTGACAGTTTCCGCCATTTGATACCGATCCCAGTACCAAAATTGGTGCTGCATTGTGGGCCTTTAGGTCTATTCCTCTGAGTTTCGTACCGAAATTTTCTGTGTAAGAGCTTACTTAAGTGGAAAGAGAGAATTTGTTCAAAACCAAAAAAACCGAAGGAGCGAATTTCATCAAACATATTAAAAACAAGAAGAAGATGCGAGAAATAACATTTCATTAAACCTTCCAAGTATGTTTACCAGCTAAATTTCGTAATTTTTCAAGTGAGAGAAATGAAATAGAAAATAAGCAAATTCGTGCGCACTTGTGCGAAGAACATCCATTCTTAAAATATGAATTCCGTGTATTGAAATTGATAAGTCTATTTGAATATTTCAAATGCTCAATAAAGTTTTTTCATATATTTAAAAAAACCATTGGAATCATCTTTTTAATCTAAGCGAACCTACGACACAATGAATATGAAATAGCTGAACTAGTTGATTAGCACGAATCTTCTTTGGAATCTATAGAGTTGCGTCGCTTTAAAGATATACCACAAGAACAATAAGTGTGTTTGTGAACATTTTATATCGTCAAGTAGCTTCGCGTTGCCCCGCTTAATCCTCCTGTGACAAAATTCAGTAAAAGCAGTGGATTCCAAAACGTATAACTACCGCTTGACCCAATGTTCAGCTTCGTAGTTATACTCTGAACTCAGCGCTTTACTTAAAATAACAGAAGTTAAATAAAGTTAAATATTAAGCGTCTTGGATCTTCTGCAAATTTTACCAAAATATCAATACTGTTCAGTATGTTTTCAATCTTGAGCTTAGCCACGTTTTTACGCACCGCAACGTAAAGAAAGACCTTTCGATGGTGCCTGTGGTACATGGCTGGGATAGAGATATTCAATTAAGGCTTCCTTTTCCATTTTTTTATCACGCCAAAAGTTATACCAAGGTCGTCATTCGAGTAAGTGATAATGTGTCGGCCTACCGAACCGGCGGCAACCCTGGTTATTTTCTGCTGACAACAGATTACGATAAAAAGGCCACGGGGGTTGAAGAGAAAATGCCACGGCTTCGGAATCCACTTTAAATTGTAGGTCGAATTGCAATCGTTGTCTCGAACCGGGTGAACTAGAGAGAGAGAGAACCGTTGTACCATATTTCAGTTTCATCAATAATATTTTCAATATTGTAACACTTCAACGATCCTTGCATTTTTAAATTCATTAAATGTCATTTTTCACATTGAACCAGGGTAAAAAACATAAAGAATAAGCCTGTGGATTATCATGCGGGATATAACTTGTTCCAACAGATATCGCTAAATTAAACATCTGAAAATTAACAGGCCTAGCATAAGTACTAATGTGTTACATGAAAAGTGTCAATAAAAAAAATTATTAACCTTTTCACAAGACATCATGGAGGTGATAGGATTTATTTTTTCTAAACAGAAATGAGGGAATTCCAACTTATTACATTTTTCTTCATCTATATATGTATATAACAAAATCGTAAGGAGGGCAAGGCGTATAGTAGTTTAAAAGATATCTATATTTAACCATATTTTCAATAGTTTTTTACCAAAATAGTATTGGGAATTATGTTAATATTTCAAATGACTTTATAGTGGCAACCACAAAATGAGAGAAAAGACTGTTGGTTGACACCTTTGTTGTTTAAAGAAGCGATTCGAGACAGTTGATTGTCATTGTAAATTTTATGAAATCTAGGTATTAAAAAAGTTAAATTAAATTTTTGTTATCCAAAAGCTCGGGGTAATGAAAACATGCATTCCACGAGAAATTTCTGACCACTCCAAACTATAAAAATGGTGTTTTGGTTGTATTAGTGCGTCACAACAGGTGAAACCGGTTTAAATTTTGATGCACATTTCTCTCCAAAGTGCAGCACATTTGTAAAGATTCCTCCTGAGCTTCTGTGCTTGGTACTGCTCATGTACCAATCACGGGTATTCTTCTTTAGAAGAAGAGATGTTTATGTTTTTTTTTACCTTTTATGAGGCTGGAAAATCAGGCAAAACGTGCTTAGTCTTTCTTTTTGCCAAGTCTGTTCCTCTGCTTTAGAAACTGGAGAGGAGACATAAGTATTACCACTATAGGTTAGGTTACGGTGACGGTGAAAAAGCCTCGCTTAGACCACATCGTCCATGGCACGACCACGAATTAGACGTCTTGAGGTTTCGTTTTGCGATCGTCGGAGAGCTACCCTATTAGCATCAGAGCACCTATTAGCATCCATTGCGAACTTTAAAATTTTTTTCATGTTAATTTTCGAGGGTTCCTTTAAGCTCTCAATAAAGTGGTTGCTCAGTACCTCTTGTCTTTTCCTAGCAAGCGCAGGACAACGACGTAGGAGGTGCTCTGCAGTTAATTTTTTTTTTGGGGTCCTGACAGTGCTTGCACACCTCAGAGTCTGAAATACCAATTCTTAGTGCATGTACCCCCGTACGACAGTGATCGATGTAGATACCAGTTAAAGTTCAACATTGAGACCAAAATAGGTTAAGTAGGCAACTAATTTTCTTTTCATCATAGGTACTCCACATGATCTTCGCTATTCGACACGATTACCGCTCTAAGTTGATTTAGATATATTTATTAAAATGATATATTTTCATTAAAATATCCCATTTAGATCCTGGCGACAACCATTGCTATTGAAAAAAATACACACGGTACTGCCGATACTGAAGAGAATACTAAAGTACGTCGCTAGTTAATTGTAATCCCTCACTCCTTATGATTTGGAGAATCTTCAAGTGACTTAGTCCTCAGCCATTTTTTTATCTTGCTTTATTCAGGTTTTTAGTCTCCTTATTTGATATTCTGCTTCAGTTCCAGAATAGAATTTTATTCGCTAACTCTATAAAAAAAGGCGTCCTACTGCAGAATCTTAAACGAAATTTTACTTATTTATCTAAATGTTAAAAGCAGCTAAATTATATTGTTTTTCTTTGCCGGATAACAATACAAACATTTATGGAAACTTATATTGTAAAATGAATTTACTTGATATCTGGATACACTTTTCAAAAATCTCATCGAATAATTTTTTTATAATTTGCTACCCCATACATATTAATATATGCAGTGTTTCGATTTTGAAAGTAAGAAAGAACAGAAGCCAGATAAGAACGTGTTTGGACATAAAAAAAAGGCAAATTCACGCTAGACATTGTTATTGAAAGGAAACTTTGCTTTCTTGACTACATCAAAATGTAAACATGAGGAAAAAAACATTTGCAACAAATTAAGGGAATATTTGAAATAAGAATTCTAAATGATATAAGAAATACTATAAGTGAATGTTTTTTTAGAACTATTAAGTAAATGAAGTTTGCCTTTTAAAAATCAAATAAAATGTTAATGTGAATATACATACATATTTAGGAAAAACGTTGTTTTCGTTTTTAATAGGCGTAGAATATCAAAACTGTTATTTTAGTTTGATAATGTTGTTTTAATCGTGGTTCCAAACATTTAAGCAAAATATATAATAAGCGAAACTAAAAATTTACTAATTGTGGTGCTTTAGCAGTAGCCAAATATTAAAAATACAAAAAAACAAACAAAATGTATTAAATGAATTTTTTATAAACAATTTTAACATTATTATTCTTTTTGGAAATTTTTTGCAAGTAATTGAAGTATTTGTAAGATTTCGTTATGTATTATAAGTGGTATACATACAAACTATATAAAATGTGAATAACTGTTTTTTTTTATATATTTGTGGGCTGATTTTCGCGATTTGTAGCTTTGAAAGCAATCTAATTTCATCATATTGTAGTATTTCAAATACACTAAATTACAATTTTTAATATTATTTTTAAAAAAAGATACTACATAGTTGGATAATAAAGCGAGGGAAACAATATAATAATATACATTTTAACACAGTAAAGAATTCCAGGATATTTTAAAAACGTAAAATTTGGCTATGAATTTTAAGTTTGTTTTTAAGAAACAAAGAAAAGTATATTCTAAAAAAATTTTTTAATAATTTTTAAAAAAAATAATTGATTTTAATTTTAAACATATAAGGACTCTGAATTAATCAAAAGTATGTATGTATCTAGTTATTGAAACGAGTACTCATCACTACTACTAAAGTAACTTTTAATATTTATAACAAAAAATTATTACTCAAACACTCGACCAATAAATAATTACCTTAACAAATAATATATTTTAAATATATGAAAATTATTTTAACCCGTAAGTAATGAAACTCGATACTAAACAATGTACGGTAAATAAGTTCTTGATTTTAATTAGAGAAATGAGGTTTTAGGTGAAACAATTGTGGTATTATTCATTTTTATTCAGAGAATTTTATTGTATCTAGTCAAAATGCAAGTTCTTTTGGAGTATTAATTAAATCATAAAACAGGAAAAAGCTTAACACTAAAGTATTTAAAAAAGGCTGATTTTAATGCAACATGCAATTGATTCATTTTCTCTAACAAATCATAATTTATTTGAAAAACAATTTAATGAAATATGAAATAATTTTTTTCAATGCCAACTTTTCATTCAAATGACTGAATTACAAACAATTATAATAATTTAATTTATGAAAAATATATTTAGATAAGGTTAATCAGCCCAAATAAATTACCTTGCAATTTGCATGGGTTAACATTCCGTAGAATTGAAGAATAGAAGTGAATCTCTCGGCAGCATAACTACTATTACCATTTTATTAATAAATTTTCGAATTTTCGCCATATGCCCATGTACTGTTTTTAGGAAATACTCAATCATATTAGTTAGAATTAACACCTTTAAAACATATGAGAAGTATCTGTTCAAAAGTGGTTAGTACATTTCCAGCATCTTAAATTATTATTTTTTTATTCGACTCGAAATGGTGAAATTTTTACAGATCCGATAAAAAACTTGACTTTACTTAATGAATTTGGTCAAAATCCCTATACAGGGTTTTTCGTACGCGGGGGCGGGGGGGGGGGGGGGCGGAGGGGCCGTCTATCTTCACCCCCTTACCAATTATAGGAGTTTGAAATTAACCAGTTTTACAAATTTAACGCATATTTTCTACATATTTTGTACTACAGACCTTATTAATATCTTGTTACGGCTAAACTTAAATTTGCAAAATACGCACAAAATTTACACTTGACCCGAGTGAATTTGCGAAAAATCCAAAATAAACTTATAAACTCGAGCGATGTGAGAAATATAACAAAATTTCTCAACACGATCAGCGTTTCTAATAAAGAAAAACTAAACTTCTTTGGCTCTTCCTCAACAGCAGCACCAAAGGGTTAGTTTTTCTTTTGCTGCTGGACGCTTTCACACGAAACCGAAAACTAAATCTTAAGCCAGTTAATTTAAACATCGATCTGGACAGCTGTATTATATTCTGATCACTTAACTGTCACACCACTTTTGCGGTCAAATATTTGCATATTTGGGTGTCGATAATACCAGCCCAAACATTGGCGCAGAATTTGGGCTGGAATGAGAGCACCCTTTTCCTATGTGGGTTAGTATCCGATCAAATATGGAAGTTATGGAAGTTTGTGATGCCACCACTGGTGAATTTCTGATTCACCCGTCCACAGAATTCGATCCAGAAAGGCCCTGTTCTCTATGTCGCATATTACAACAAATGAAGTAGTCCTTGTATTAACTGAAGACACTCCTAATCGTGCTCGTTTCAGGGTCTTGCTTGACGAGAGTGATTATCTGCTGCTCGACGTCGGAAGAATCTTCCGATGTTTCAGATCGCAATTCTGTGCTGTTTGTTACACTTCCAGTTCCAGTTTCTCTTAACCTTCGGAAAGCCCGCGAAAAAACCCTTATTTAGGGTGAAGGTTAATTAGGAAAACTCCTTTGATATGCCAGTACAGCAAAATTTCCATCAGGTATCAGTAAGAGATCGCCTAAATACTTGGATGTGAACACTGACTAACACAAGTTAATAACGACAATAAAATAAATTACACTTACCTTTTTATAACTTTTTTGCAGCAGTATTAAAATTTGTACCCTAAACAAACATTTTCCACCCTTTCTCTTTGAAATTTGGTCGGTCTATTTAACGTATTTCTTAACTCTCTCTGGTTCCTTTAAACGAATGTGGGGCATAGGGCGTGTATTACATCGACTCTCCACCTGGTCCGGTTCTACGCCAACGCCTTCAACTGTGGCCACGACTAACTACAGTGCAATAAAATAATTAGATAGTCGGAGCCTTCTAAGGAAGCGGTTTTTTTAATCCTTTCTCCTGAAATCTTGTATCTTTTTGAAAGGATAATAAGATGAGTAATTTAATAAAAATAAGAAAAGGAGTATTAATTACATATATTTCTGGCTAGGTGAAATTTATCACCCGACTTATTTTGGCTTACCTTTTGGGGCTTTTCGGGCTCGACGGATTACTTGACACTTATTTTCAATCACAAATGTTCACAGTTTTACTCACTTAACTTAATTAGTTCATTTCACAATTTCCTTTACACGTTTTCTTCACTATATAATGTTTCACTTTTCTAATTAGCACTTACCACTTCACGGGTTATAATACAACTAACTCTTCACAGTATCACATGTACTACTCGCAGTCTAAATCTCGACTAAACTAACCAGGCTGCTACTCAGCCCTATTTATACTAGTTCTATATATATATACTATATACTGTATAGTTCTATATATATATATATACTATACTAGTTCTAGATGTTTTCGTTGTACATTTTCACCACACTTATTCCCCAAAGGTTCGAGTTGTTCTTGCCTTTTTTTTGGAATGACATTTTCTATTCTTTCTATTTCCCTCTTCGTGGCCTACCGTGTGCACGTTACACTACCCCCTCTGAGAACTATTTGTCCCGAACAGCTTTCATCCTGTACGGCCTTTCTGCAGTTCTCCTGTTTTAGGCATCTCACATTGGCCTTTGTACGTTCTGGTAACTGCTCCTCAGATCTTAACTGATTTTCTAATCGTCCATCGGATTTCTATTCTTCGAACAAATAATTAAGGTCGCCTCTGTCAAATTCCTTATTCTTAGCCCTCTCTTAACGCTTAACTTTCACATTTGAACGTTCTTCTAGTTGGCTGTAGTTTAATTAAAGATCACTACAACACCACGAAAGCCACTTCTGCTGAGAACGTAGACTTTTAATACATTCTTCTGCGTCTTTCAATTTCTGCCGTAGTTGAACAATCTCATCTTCCCCAGCACGATTTAGGGTAACATTTCCTACCATAATAGGGTCAGTTGGCTTGCTAATGTCACTTGCTTGAACTTCTAGTTCCTTCTTTAATTCATGCCTTTCTTCTGGTGAAGTTTCCATATCCTTATCGAAATCTTGCAATTCTTGATCCACAGTCCGGAGTTTCCGCTTTCCTTGGCTTGATGTCTGCTATACAATCAGTCTTCTCGCCTGGTGATGCAATTCCACTTCGCCAGCGCCGTTTTCTTAAAACACCTCCATCACATCGGGCACTTTCTCTTGGACCGTTCTTCCCTGACAAATGATAAAGAATCTTCCTTCTACAATCGCTTTGCAGGTGACCTTCTTCAACGCAGGACCAGCATCTGTCTTTGCTATAGGGCACTTTAGCTTCGTTGTTCGGGTCGGTATGTCTCTTAAATCCAAATTCTTCTTGTTCCCTTCTATTGAACTTTGCACAACCAGTCTTCCTCGTATCATTTCTCGGAAGCGTTGATCTTCTTTGATTCCGGCAATCTTGTCGGCGATGATCCTCCTGGCCGCATGCCCAGCATCTACGACGATCACGGTTGGGTATCGATTCGGTAACAAATATCTCTTATTTCGATTTCTTCTGTTTGGTTTGTTGTTGTGCTGCCTTCCAAGATAGAGCGTAAGCCAGAATCTAGCGTTTCAGCCAGTCCTACTACTTGGTGCAGGTCACGATCGGCAAGTGAATTAATAAATGCTTCTCTGCTGACCTCGTTGACATAATCTCGGCTAAACAAGGGAAAAGTCAAATGTGTCAGCCTTTTCATGTCCGCACGTAACTGCTGCAACGTCTTTGCAGGGTTCTGTGTTCGACTCCGTAGTTGAAGACGGTAAACCTCTTGCATGTGCTGGTCTTCGAATACCATACCAGACCATCCCGTAATTCTAAAGCTTGTATTAAAGATGTATAACAATTCTTCTGCTCCGCCTCTAGGTGCCAAAATGAAGGCTGTAGCTTTTTTGACGTCAATCCAGAAGTTTAGTGCCGCTGCTATCTCGGACTGTAGCCTGTATGTCTGCCAGAGAATTTAATTTAAGTTGGAGGATGAAGTTTTTTTCCTTTACACGTCTGTTAGTTAGTTAGGTAAGTTTTAAAAACTTCAGTCATTTAGTTCTAGATGTCTTCGTATTTTTACCACACTTATTACCCAGAGGTTTGAGTCGTCCTTGTATCGTTCTTGTGTTGATTTTTGGCACCTGCGCATTACACATTTTCCTTTTCGTGGCCTACCTCGTGCACGTTACAATATGTTCTTTTAGAATCCATGGTCAAAATTGAGATTTTTCAATCAGAATACCCAACAATAGCTGTGTTCCATTGGGCAGAGTACTCCGGCGTACACCCATCTACGCTCAGCTACACTAGATGATAAGCAGCAGTAGTTTCCAAGGGTACTTACGCTGATTTTTTCCGCTAGGGTTTTCTGTTTCAAAAGCTCTCAATAGGTGGCTTTTTGCTGTTTTATGTTATGACAAATATTAAAGGTGTTTAAAAAGAAGCATCTGCTTCCCGTAAATATCAAAAAAGTTAAAAATTTTTCCAAAATTACTATAATTATCGCGAAACATACCAAATTTTTCACAGCACATCAAAAAACCGCAAATACAATATATAAAATGCCAAATTTGACAGCGGCTAAACCTACTCGGGTAAAGAAAAAGCGTTCCATTGGAGAAGTACGCCGGAGTACTCTGCATGGCCCAATGGAACGCAGCTATTATTAGGAGAATAAGAGAATTCTTCGTTTTTTCATTATTAGAATGAGGCTTGAAAATAAGTCGAAAAGTCAGAATTCTGCATCCTTTATGGGTTAATTTAATAAGACCATGTCGTACAAAAATACCATCGATGCAATCTTTATTTAAACCTTCCAGTATCTGCGAAATCGTTAAATATTAAGGTGCTATTTGATTAGGAATAAGTAAGTGTCTTAAACTTTAAGTACATTATATAAATTAACGCTTATAAAGACGGAAGGATGTTGATACATATATGGCCGGATAAAAACAAGTGGTGCTCATAGTAATACGAACACCGCTTTATAAATTTACTAAATTCGTGTCACGATGAAGACTTTTGTCTGATTGGTGATAATTGGAGATATGGATGATTTTCGTAGACCCAAGTATAGAGTAACATTAAAGTAACCCGGTTTACCGGTGAATCGCGAAAAATTCCCTCAAATTTTTATAGGTAATTCGCGATTTTTTTAACAGTACTTGCTTAAATGTAAGTCGTTAGTGAAGTAAGTGCTAATAATGTCATAAGGGTCTCATATTCGAATCCCACCGACGGCGACCCGTTGTGTTGTTGTTTTCTGTTGACAACAGATAACACTAAAAGGCCATTTGGGGTTGCAGAGTAATGTCACGGTGGACAGCAATCCATCTTTAATTGTAGGTTACCTTGCAATCATTGCCATCAAAAAGGTTTATGTTCTTCTCCCACCCCATGCTCCCAAGGTGTTACGGAGTCTAGAAAGGGAATTGGATAAACGAAATATCGTAATATAGTGTACATTGCCATCATTGAACACTATAGTCAACTATATAATACTTAATTTATAGTAGATATAAAGCTTATAGGTGGAAGGTAAAAGATCTCTACAATGTTTCCTTTCAGCGGTGATTAATAAAAACGTATAGATAAAAGGATGCATATAATTGTTAATCCTCGAGTTTCATATTATTTGAACCAAGTGTATTCAGGATTTATAGGCTTTATGCGAAATTTATAGTTTTTATATGATATTGTAGGTCGACTTGTAACCGTTGTCTCAAATCGGGTAGAGTTCTTCAACCGCCCCATGCCCCACAACGGGTCACGGGTACTAGAGAGAGAGATATGACAAAAATATATACCCACCATCCAAAAAGTATTTAAGTCGCAACACTAATTTATGTGATGATGAAATCCCGTTCGGACGGTTACCATGGAACGTCTAAATCTGTAGAAATATATATGTATACAGGGTGCGGCAAAGTCCGCAGGTAGGTTTTCGTGAAATAAGTTTCAGACAAAAGTTGCTCGGCTTTAAGGGTGAAATCGTTTGAACACAAAACCACTTTACCCCCTCTCGGAAGATGGGGGTGACTTTGAAATTTCAAACTGGAACCCTCACTTTTTATCGCGGACATTTGCCGCACCCTGTATAAAAATCCTTTTTTTTAGCGGGAGAGGTGAAAATCTTCTAAATGACACCGGACAGCCCGTACCCGGGTCCCTTTTCATCCCCTCGCAGTCTCCCTTAGTGGGGCAACTGAGATTCCAGTTATCCCACTATCGCCACTAAACTCGGTTTCCTGGCCTCTCTGCAGGAATCCATGTATGCCCCACCATCTCCAGTGTTCCTTCTTGGTCCATGCGTTAATACCAAACTTTACCCCTTCTCTACCTGAAGGGTAGGTATGGGTTCCAGGCCTTAAAGCTTTAGTCCAGAGCCAGGACAAGTAACCTCCTTCGGATTAACCAGAGCTAACCTTTCGGAAGGCAGGTCTGCATCTTCTACTGGTGCGTGCACCGCGGAGATAGCCAATTCGGTAGAGTCTACCATATCTGCCACCGCCGCACCTGAGGAAGTGCTAGTTATTATTTTGCCAATGGCAACTTCTTCCAGGACTGCTACTGCACTGTCGCAGAACCTTCGAAAGGTAATTTTCTTAAAGCTGCTTCTGTTGTTTTGTGGGTACCGTGGGTATAGCCAACCTGTTAGGGTCTACTATACCCTCCACCTTCACTCCTGCACAATTGCCTGAAGAATCGCCATTCGCGACCCAATTACCCATGGGTCCTGCATAGGGGACAAGCACACTGCACAATCTTCGAGTTAAGGGGATTTTTTAAGAGGTTATCTCCTCCCGCATTAGTTACTTGGCTACGTTCTAGGATGCATTGCCCGGTTGCTACCAGTTTGAGGTGCAAGTAACACTTGAGAATTGAAAGATATTAAACACTTCTTCAATTAAATTAATTTCATGGGCTTTGGTCATAAATGGAAAACGATTGGCTTAAGTTTTTCTTAGACATTTATTTTGCCTTAACGTTTTGCTCGTTGTCACAAAGCATCATCAGAAGGTCCTATCTAAAAATTGTACAGCACATTAAACCTTAGATTTTAATTACACACTCTGCCAAACTTACTGCGTTAAACTTAAATAAAAATAACAATTTTTCAATTTTTTGTAAGAGTCACACATTTAAAACTAAAATAACTCATGGTTTTATACTTTACATGATAATAAATTAACATTACGTCACGATTTAAAACCAAAAACTATACAACTCTGATATTTGGATATTAAACACTATTAGCACAACAGTTTTCTAACGATAAACCTAGGCACTCGAAAAACAGACTCACTTTTTTAATTTACGTATTATTACTGTTCCGGTTGGAGCATAATGATAAGAATAGGGGTATCGTTAATTTTATTTTGAACTGAAGTTGTTGTTTTTTTTCATAACTTCGCTTTAGAATTAATAAAAATTAAGACCCCAAAAATGATGCATTCATTCCGTTCCTTACCTTCGCATATTTGCACAAACTCAAAACTATTTGGTTCGCTAGGTCAATCTGTCACCTTTGCGGATGCGAAATTCTTGATTAAGAAATGATTATATAATCACGCATTGAATGAACAGAATTAAGAAAGGATAGGATTTGGGCTGAAATTATATTGTTTTGAAAATGAAACAATTGCATGATAAACTAGTAGTAGTTCTTAATTAAAATATAACACTAAAAACACTAAAAAAACGTTTTTAAAATGTCAGTCAAAAACGACTTAAAAGAAAAAAAAACAAATAGTAGATAGACGCTATATGAAAGTGTTATCGTTATTTTTTAACAAATTTAACATTCAAGAGCAATGTATTTTAATTTTACTGAATACCTAGTTAAAATAAGCGAGTTATTGTCAACAAAGTAAAATCGTGGGGTATTTTAATAAAATCAAAACAGTTATTAATAAATTGTATACAATATAGTGTTCGTATATTATTATCTTATATCAACAAATATATTGTACTTGTATTATAAGGGAGGAACACATTACATATATTTACTGGTTATTGTATTTAAATTAATATTATTATATATATATACACATTTACAAGTGGGATAATGCTGGAAAAAGGAAATATACAGTATTCTAAAATATGACAATATATGAGCCTGTATTATACATATATATCAAAATAAAAATGCTTTACTGATATTTAAAATTTTTGATTGACTTTTAATGATGTTAAAAACTTTACCTTAATTTATTTCCATCAATGAGTAACTTCTTTAATAACAATTTATATGCGAGCGTAATTAATATCAGCAATTGCACTGACGCACAAGAAAAGGTTACTTTCACGCTGATAAAACTCATATATATAGGGAAATAAATATAGGGGAATAAATAATGGTTTTTTGCGATTTTCTTAGCAACAAATTAACATTTTTACAATTTTCAAACGGCATTTTGTAGGTTTTTCTATTCCCTACAAAGTGATTACTATGAATTGTTGCTCAAGTAATTCGTTTATCAACGAAATTCAAAAATACGCGAAAATTTGCAATTTTTCTACTTTAATTGTTTATAACTCGAAAACCGCAAAGAATTATCTGTAGAATTTATATAAGGGTTATTTCTATAAGCTTATATTACATGAAAACCATGTCGGTTTGCTGGATGAGTGAGTGTCAACCAATATTTATTTACTTAAGCTTAATGCAAGCTGTTACATAAAAAAATACAAAATAACAAAATAAATACTACAAACTCAAATAAACAATAATTCATAAAAGATAATGTAAGCTACAATATGAGCTATGATTATGATAAATATAAACTGGGAGGAAGGAGAATTAGGAAAGGCGATCAAGATGGACGGGATAAAGATATAAGGCTTTGTGAAGGGATGATTTACTCAGATGGAAGTCAAAGGAGGGAAAGTCGTTGACTTTTCTTAGCATCCTGGTAATTGGTTCGCGTTGACCGTAGTTCGTGCGATGGCGGTCGAGTCGGAAAAGGGGAGTGGACCTAAGGTTGCGAGGGTTGGTATAGATGGGTAAAGACTGCAGGATTGAAGGGCAGTCTATGGCACCAGCTAATAGCTGATGAATGAAGAGAACGTCGGAAACATCACGACGTTTACTTAGGGGTTGTAAGTCGATCAGTTTCAGACGGTCTTCATAAGGTGGAAGGTCGAATCTGTCTACCTACGGAAGATCACGTAGAGCAAAGCGAATGAACCTACGCTGGACAGATTCAATTCTGTTAATGTGGGTTGTTCGCGTAGGTGACCATACCTGGCTGGCATATTCAAGGAGAGGTCTAACGAAGGAAATATAGAGAGATTTGGAAACATAAGGAGATCTTCCTTTGAGGAAGCCATGCTGGGAGAGGAAGAAAATAGACTTACAGTGGAAGAACATAGAATCATAGACCGATTTTTCGAATAGTTTAGGTATGGATGATAATTTAGCAATGGGTCTGTAGTTGGATACATCGTTCTTGCAGCCTTTTCTGAATATGGGAATAATATAAGAGTTTTTCCATAATTGAGGGAAAACCCCTTGAGTTTAACTAGATGCATGGCACACTTTTTCAGGACGTGAAAGTCATCTTCAAATCCGTTAATACTGGCGGCGATTTGTTCGGGGTCAGGGTCGAAAGATGTAAACGACGTTTGAGTGCATTTGTCCAAGAATGAAAAGTAGATAAGGTCAGGTTGTAGGGAATTGACACTGAAAGATTTACTGAAGAAGTGTGCAAAGAGGTTGGCGATAACGTGAGGATCAGATGAAGAGGTATTCTCGAGCTTTAGGGTGGAGGGGTAACCATTGGATTTCTTCTTAGAATTAATAAACCTATAAAAACGCTTGGGGTCGGATATGAGGCTTGTTTCCATTCGTTGGAAGTACTCATGGTAGAGGGTATCACAGCGTTCAGAAAAAGAGGTGTAAGCAGACAAGTAGGAAGAATAGTCAGACTCAGTCTGGGTCAGAAGAAAAGTTTGCCAACGTTTATTTCTCCTGTTGCGGAGAGTGCGTAATTCTTCGTCGTATCAAACGGGGAAGGAGTAGCAGCTTTTACGAGGAAGAAGAGGGATAGATTGTGTAAGACAAGCGTGTATTTCCTAATAAAACGCCTCTACAGCAACGTCTATTGGAAGATGTTGAGGGATAGTGCCAATGTTGGAGTTGAGGAGCAAGTGATTTAATTTTTCAAAGTCGCCTTTACGAAAATTGAAGGAAAGAGAAAACTCGGAGCTTGAAAGGGCGTGAGGGTGTTCGTAGGACAAAACGAGGAACAGGGGAGGATGGTGACGATCGAGAGAGGAGAGGAGATGTTTGGTTTCCGCGACAGCCGAGTTAACTGGGTCTGAGGAAAAGATTAAGTCTAATTGCCTGTCAAGAAAGTTCCTGACTCCACTAACTTGAAAGAGACCAGAAACAGAGCTGATCGGTAAAAAAGGCTTCTTTGGCGGAAGAGGGACAGACCATTGCAATAATATTTTATTTTCAACACTGAAAATGACAACAAACCAGGCATTAAAAATAATCATTATTTTAGTATTTTGACATAAAAAGTCGCAAGGTTCTTTGATTGAAAGTTGAAATGGTCCGTACTGCTTAATTCGAACCGAATCTCTGTAAAGTGTATCCTTGTTTCTCAAATAATCTATTGCAGAATTACAAATTGTTTCTTCATCAAAACGCAAAGATAATAGTCTGATTCTAATTCTATAATCAAATTCTATTGTAATAAATCTCTAATGCTAAACTAATTAATTTTAATGTCATAATGCTGTCTTGTTTGCAACTATCTCTCTTTTATTACCTACATATTATCACAATACTTGGCCAGACTTAAACGGTCTGGCTTCTAATTTAACAACCGAATTATGGTCTGGCAAATTAATTTTATATCCTTGATAGCTCACTAACATCATATTAAAATTTCAGCCATACTGAAATGCTTTAAAAATAATTCTTTTTAATTACAAAAGAGTATCTGGCAAATCTTTATCAACAACGAAAGTGTCTGGCAATAATAAATTTGTGTTGCTGCAAATTATTAAAAACCAATTAAACAAAAAAAATATTGTACCTAAAATGATTTTAAAATTAATATTTTTACCTTTATTAGTGTTACGCTCGCAGGTAAACGCAACCTCTCGTGATAGTGAAAGAGAGCGGATATCTAAAAACCAGCCTATCTGAAATTCTCTGTCGAAAACGTTGCCAGCTCTTATACTATTATAGGAGGGTTCTTAGCCTGTAAATAGTTTTTGCCCATCAGACGAAAGCTTCGATTTCACTTCAATATATCATTCCTCAATAGCACGCAATATTTCTGTGGTCACAGGGAATAAATTTATAAGTCGAAATCGCAACTTTTCAGGGCAGCATTTTTTTTACTTTTGAACAATTCCTGCAAATCCATTTTTGGGAGAAAATACATTTTGTTGATAACAATGTGGTCAGTGCGTTCAAGACATTCGAGATGACCACAGTACACTTATCGCATTTTGGCCATTTTTCGACTTACCAAGTTATTTCCTGTGACCAGATTTATTATCCCCTAATTTATCTTCTTGATTCGCCCCAAATGTCTCCGCTCCTTAATATTTATCCAAACTGTCAACTAAGGCAGGTGGGGGAATCCATAGCTTTGATTTTCTGCATGTGCTTCATCGACGTGTGAACACGCGCATTATCCAGGTCGGAAGACCCTTTACTTGGCAACAAAGGATCATTTTGAAAACGCATTACTGCCGCAGTAATGCAATGTTCAAACTATTACCACCAAGCTCAACATTGCAACACTGTGCCAGTAATGTGTTTTGGATTTCACCCAAAAGTAGACATAAATAAAGTAAAAGACTGCAAAAGCATTTAAACTTTATGGCTCGACCGTTTTCAGAATAATACCATGATGATGCTTTTGGAATGCCAAAAATTTTATCCCATATCCCCATTGTGACAAGCGGGTTGGATCAAATCTATCGTTTTTTTACGATGTAACCGAAGCCCAGGGGAATGACTTGTTTTTGCATTGCTACGAGCTAGACAACAGCCCAGAGACGAAGTGGATTCTTTAATTCAATTTAAAAAACCCACGGGGAGACCTGGTCCCGGACCCGCGAAACATGGCATGGTGGTCGTGCCGCTCAACCAATTGATCCAACTCCGTCTCCGTTTTGGTCGCTCCCAATGGCTGGCACGCGATTCTGCTTCACGTCCACAATCTCAGCTATCTTCCTGATCTTCATCCCACCCACTTAAACAAAACGCAGTGGTCAACGTTTAGACAATTTAATACTAGGGTCATCTTCGGTGATTTCTTGGTTACGTTCAATAACTCAATTTTTACTGTTAAAAAGGAGAAGACATTCCTTTAGCCCTGATTCCACATTCTAATGAATTTACAATGACGTCAACTAATTCTTAAGACTTAAGGACGGCACGGTGCACTATTTTTTCCATATCGCATTCTCTTGAAGAGTTGTCTTACAACAAGATCTACAAGTCGCCCCCACCCCTGTACTCTCCGGGTCAAATTTGGACGTACCGTCAAATTTCGGGAATCTTTTCTTAGCAGAACAACACGAATGTGGAACAGTTTACCATCTTCTGTTCTTCCCTCGTCTTATGAGCCTGAAACTTTCAAACGGGGCATACATGGACACCTCCTTCACTCAACCTCCTAACCCATTTCCCTCAACCTTAATTTCTTTCCTGCCAAGGCTGTGCTTTAGCATCATAGGGCATCCCCTGAGCTTTGGCAACAATATATAGAAAAAAAAAACTTAAAGCCATACAACATCGGAACAAGATATAGTAAACAAATGAAAGTTTTCTAGAGCAAAAGAACACAACTTTGAAATAAGGGTTGTAAGAATTACAAATTTGGTGAGTACCTTTTTGATTATTTACTGGCTACTAACCTGGATGTAGATTGAACCTGCCGTAAGCAGCCGGCGACGAAAGGAACTCCTAGATTTGATTCTGGCCAGTCGGTTTATCTTGGAAGCTATTAGTGGCTGAAGAGTGTCGTTTAACCATCGCGTTCGGACTATAAACACATTATGTTCAATATTGGCGAATGTGTCAGAGAAGATTAACATTAAAGATTACATGTACCTTAGACTTCATTTATTTATTTGACAAACAGATTCGCCAAAACTGGCCACTAAAATAAGAAAATTGTAGTAAAACGTCATGTAGTTAGCTTTCAATATATTTTCTCCTTGGTGAATTCTGCAATAAAGAGAAGCCTGGGAGCAGCCACAGAGGCTTTAACTCCACTGGAGCAGCTAAAATTAGCTATTGCTCCAAAGCGAATGGAATTAGTCTCGCGTAGAGCAGCCGTTTTCAGTTTAGGATTAATTGATTTATTGTATTAAGCTACGGTTTATATACACATTTTACTTACCCTAAAATGCTTGTGCTAGAATGTGGACTTTGACCACATTCATAATTATTAGAGAAAGTATCGGAACAAATTTCAAGTTAGTAATTTATGGATGGCCCAAGTGCTTTGAAACAACGCGATTTCGATGTCCGCCTATTGATGGGTCTTTTTTTATACGATGTGGCCAAATCCTAGGGGACAACCCTTTGATGCGTTAGTATGGTTTTGGCCGGAAGGGAATTAGGGTAAGGGAAGTGAGGAAACTTGAGTCTTGTTTTTGCATTACTGCGAGCTAGACAACAGCCAAGAGACGGAGTGGATTATTTTTAATTGCTTAATAAAAGCTCACGGTCATCTGGTCTCGAACTCGGGACCCATAGCATGTTGGTCTTGTCGCTCAACGCATTGATCCAACTCCGTCTCCGTTGCGTCATGCTTTTATTTGTTTACCTAAATAAGTGTACTCGCTTGGTTTAAGCGTAAAGCTTTTCCCATTGAGTAATATCTTTGTTTATACACGACTGCAGCGTCGCTGACCGTAATTAATTAACGTAGGTCAGGAAATTATGTACAGCACTTAATGTGAGGCGGGCTTGATTTATTTTAAGAATTGCTTTGAGTTATTTGGGGATTATTTATACGGCATATTACAAAATACAGAGTAAAAAATGCATACTAAAGCTAAGCTTATTAAATAATTGGCCGGAATATGGAAAAAGACCGTGCCCCTCAAGGACGGAAATTCCCACTTGCGTCACTCAGCAAGTCAGAAGAAGAGTTAATCGTCCACTGTAGCAAATCTTGCGTTTCTTTTCAAGGGAGTTGCGGGAGATCAGAGTGAGCATATCAGGATAGGAAGGAAGGAAGAAAGGCTCATGGCAGAGAAGGCCGCGGAGAGCGAATCTAAGGAATCTGTGCTGAACAGCCTCGAACCGGTTGATGTGAACAGCGAAATAGGGATCCCATACCGGGCAAGCATACTTCGGAATGGGTCTAACGAATGTGCAGAAAAGGAGCCTAGTTAAGTAGGGATCATCAAACTCTCTCTTTACCACCTTATCACGAAATCAAGCATGGAATTAGCTCTTCCCGCACACATGGTCCTCAAAAGATAGACGGGAATTGAGTATCACCCCAGGTCCCCTGCTCAACATACTACCATCCAGAGAGTGGTCAAAGATTTTCTGCGGGTAAAAGTCATTACTGTACATTTGTTGGAATTAAGGGAGAGACGAATATGTACTGGAGCACCAGTCAATAACAAGATACGACGCAGAAAATGTTGGCATCATCGGCATAACACAAGATTCTGGAGCTAGTCTGGAGCAGCGATCTCGTTGGATAAGGCACCGCAGAACAAGATACGCTGAGTGTGAGCGGACAGGTAGGAGAACAGTCAATCAATTAGAAGCGGCGGAAACCCGAGCAGATGAAGCTTGTGAATGAGAACCCCATGGTGAATTCTGTCAAAGGCCTTACTTAAATCAGTGATTATGCTATGCTGCCCTTCGATGAGGCTGTTCTTTTTGGCGACTTTAACCTTCCCACTACTGGTTGAATTCAGTCCTCTGAGACCGAGGAGCTGTTCCCTTCCTACTCGTGTGCTCCCCAGCACGTTCTGTTTTTCCTCGACACCTGCGCCTCTGTGAGTCTTTCTCAGTGCAGCGATGTTGCAAACGACTCGGGAAGATCATTGAACCTTGTCTTTTCGACGGACAGGGGTGGCTCTTCAATGAGTGAGGTGCCTTACTAACCTGCTCCAAGAGTCCAGCCACCATACTGCACTCCAAGCTCTCCTATTTTGAGGCCCCTGACAATTCTTCCTTCATTGGGGGCTGCTACATCAATTTCAGAGCGGCCACTTTTTCTGTGCTCAATAATTGGCTTTTGGGCTACTGGGCGAAAGTATTTGCCGAGCCCGACATTAAATAGGCCGTATGCTATTTCTATGATGTTCTGGGTGCGTTCAAGAAGTCAGTTAAATGCGCATCCTCAGCATACAATCGTTAAACAAGTTCAATGCCGATGCTGACGATTGTTTTTATTATTTTAATTATATGAAGAGTTAGCTGTATAAGTTCTTATGACCTAAAAATATTACTTACCCTAAAAATGAAGCTTAAGTTTCTACGACAATTAGAACCGAAGATACAATGATGTAAAGAAAATAATTAAAAACTTCAAAGTTAATCAGTTGAGAAATGTAAAATGTTTTGAGCTGCCTCTAAGAATTAAAGAATAGCTGATGCTTTATAGCTGAAAAAACTCTATTTTGCTTCTTTTGTGACTAGAATTCTACAGATTTTTTGAACAAACGGTTGATAATTAGACGGTGATAAAATAAACAAATTTTGAAATGTTTTAGGACTTTTTATTTTTTGTTCGTATAAATTAACAAAGAAAAACCTTGTAATGCCTGCAAATTGATTGAGGCCACCTAATATTTTAAACCTCTCCTTCGTTCTCGCCACTTTGCAATAGTCCAGTCAAAAACCTTTTTTTTGTTTTTTTTTATACGATGTGGCCAAATCCTAGTTG
Source organism: Leptarthrus brevirostris (assembly GCA_964036015.1). Taxonomy (NCBI): domain Eukaryota; kingdom Metazoa; phylum Arthropoda; class Insecta; order Diptera; family Asilidae; genus Leptarthrus; species Leptarthrus brevirostris. The sequence goes on along the minus strand of OZ038371.1, from coordinate 181,635,846 downwards.
ACAACCCTTTGATGCGTTAGCATGGTTTTGGTCGAAAGGGAATTAGGGTAAGGGAAGTGAGGAAACGTGAGTCTTGTTTTTGCATTGCTGCGAGCCCAGAGACAGAGTGGATTATTTTAATTTCTTAATAAAAGCTGACGGGGAGACCTGGTCTCGAACCCGGGACTGCAATTGCTGCATTTACGCAATACTTACGTAAGTAATATAATCAAAAATTAGACAGAAATGTATTCGGGTTGAGTTCATTCGTCTCAATTTAATAAGCCATGAGTATCACCGTTTCTAGCATAAACCAATTTTAACTATGATGCAAACTACTTCATATAAAATAAATATTTAATTTAATCAACAGTATTAGACAGAGCACGCAGTGCAATGCATGAAACTATAAATTTGTAAATACAAAACATTTAATATAAAATTTAAATTTCCATAGTCTCCTACTGTTTAGCGGCCCTCTTTTTAGCAATTAATTGATATATACCCAGTGCAGCTGACAAAGTTCCAAGCATGCCGACATGCCATGTCTCCAGTCTACCACCCCATAAATAACCCTTCGGTAGAGTACTTACAGCATGAGTGAAATCCAATGATAGTCGAACTATTGATACAATCTCCATGCGTTGTTTTTTAAGAAGCTTTTCCAGAACTTCCCTGAAATTTAAAAAAGGATAGATAATTATTACGTACAGTTGTATATATAGTGTCGGTCAAAACTAAGAGAACTGACGGAGATGTAATAACTCAGTTTTAATATCTTAAGGGGGTCCTCTACTCTCGAGGCCTGAAATGGAGCGGTTTTTTTTGGGAATAAATTGCGAAGGATCTACTGATTACATTAAAAAAATTTTTTTTTATTTCGAAGATACATGTTTTGACTTTTCAATTTTTTTTTTACGACGAAAAAAAATAACTCTTGCGACCTTGAAACGTCATTGATGACATTGATGTTGAAACTGCATGGGTCCCGCTTAAGCAAAGTTGTGGCCAATTGGGTAATCTGTAATCTGAAAATTTAAATTCTTTGTAATCATAGTTACGTTGGCTATGTTTTTCCGTGACAGATTTTTTTTATTTTGCAATTTGTAAAAGTTATGCAACAATTTGTAAAAATTTCCAATTTTTACGTCATCAAAATGGAACAAAATAAAATTTTGAAAATCGTACACGGGAAAACATAGCGGTATGTTTTCTGAACAATTGAAAAAAAATTATTGAAATCGGACCAATAATTTTATGAGAAGTCTTACTCGGCAGCTAAAAAAACACTACTTTCGGGAAAACGCGTTTAATGATAAATTACGGTGTATAACATGATTGTAGTAACTTACGAGTTAATCTGCTATACCGGGGCCGTAGAGCTTATTGGTTGCCCACATTCTTCTCAAGAACGCACCGGTAAATTCTTTAGACAATGATTTTTAACTGGACAAGCGCCGTCGTGGCGCGCCGCGCTTAGTTTCTCGGAAACGGCCGGAAGCGGGTACCATTTTGTTCCCAGAAACATGCAAAGGAATGTGATTTTCACGAAATCCTTTCTGCGGCGTATTCTCAGATACATATAGATTGAAATAAAAAAAAAATAAATCGATTTTTTGAAACCGTGAGTGTAGATAACCCCCTTAATTACATAAGGATGAAGAAATTCGAGTTCACTGGGAAAGCCAAAAGAAAGAAATCTTCTCCCTATGTCCAGGTTAGAAGTAGAGAATCCGCTCCCCCGTGTTTAATAGAGAATTAAAAACTCTCAGGAATAGGAAAAATTGACTCTGGAAAAGGTACCGGCGCCAGTTCATCTGCCTTTTCGTTTCCTGGAATGTTCCTGTGGTCGGGAACCCAGAGAATGGTGATGTTGAGTCTACCTCCTAGAGAGGCAAGTTCCTCTTTACAGTCTCTGACTAGCTTTGAGGAGGTAGTGGGTGACTCAAGCTCCTTTTTATGGCAGCCTGGCTGTCCGTAAAAATACCAACGTTCGTCATTGGAGATTCACTGCGACCGAGCAGAGAGCATGCCTTCAGAATCGCAGACACTTCCGCTGGGAATACACTTGCGTTATTCGGCAACCTAGAGGACTCCAATAGTTTAAAGTTTCGTAGAAAACAGCCACTCCGACACCACAGTCCATCTTCGAGCCGTCGGTGAACAGGGAACCTTAGCTGGACCAACCATATATTTTCTCTCGCCAAAAATGTGATAAAATGCTTCGGTTTTCTACAGAGATATAAGAGATACTTCACTCCAAGTCCCACATCAGGCTTCGACTTGAATATAATTCTCATATTTGGGCAGGAGCCGGACACACCGCATTGTCCGTGTTAGAGAAAGTGCAACGTAAGGCTTTTAAACTTAGTGGTGATCCCTCAATCTCTGAGAGCATTGACTCTGTGGAGCATCGACGGAATGTCGGCTGTCTCTCATTCTTCTCTTACTATTTCCACGGCCATTGCTCTACCGAAATTACTAGCCTGATACATTGAATACACATCACAACGCGCTATATTCAAGTCGCTCCCACTCCTATACTCTCTACGTCAACTGTGGACGTAACGTCAAACTTCGTGAATTTTTTCTAAGGAAATCAACACGAATGTGGAATAGTTTACCATCTTTTGTTGTTCCTTCGTCTTATGAGCCCGAAACTTTCAAATGAGGCGCACATTGAGATCTCCTTCATTCAACTCCTTAACCCATTTCTCTTACCCTTAATTCCTTTCCTGCCAAGGCTGTGCTTTAGCCGCATAGGGCAACCCTTGAGCATTGGCATTAACATATAAAAAATATCCTTCTCAGTTTGTCAATGAGTTAATAATTTTACTAAAAAATGTTTTTAATAATCTTTTTTGATTACGTTTTGTCGTTGGCGGAATGAATTGCATAAAAACTCTACAACTGTGTAAAATACATTTTTATATAAACATACCTCGAATCTGGCGAACTCGAACAATTTTTATGCTGTTCCATCATTGTGAAATTACGAACTGTTCTGAAAAATAGGTTAGTTAATGGTAATTCACATAAGAAATCATAATTATGATGTGAGCAGACTCTTTTACTCACCTCATTAAATTTAAGTAGATGGATAAGACCCAAAATGTTGAGCTAATTGTGTCCCATTTATCAGGATCCTTAACATCCAGCAATTTATATTCTGCAAGCCAACATATCTTTTCTACTGGATAAAATAGGTGATCAACAATGTTCGCTACTACACCTAAACATGCCATCGTCTTGTCTGGTTCCTTAAAGAATAGACTTATATAAGGGGAGAAGACACAGTGACGAGCAAAAGTGGCTGTAGTGCTAAGTGTTTTATAACATATAAAAGTTAAACATAAATTCCTTGCTTCTGTATTTTTGCGAATTACTTACGTAGTAAACATTTTTAGCAAACATTTATATATTGTCAACAACCCTTTCTTTGAGTAGGATAGGCTATTAGCATACTTTTTATCTCTATTATAATATGGAAAAATTCAAAATGGATAACATTCCATTCATGTAGCATTCTCATTGATATTTCGTTGAGCTTGAATCATATTTGAGCAACTCTCTTTTCAGGAAAGCTGTTATTTCGGATTTAAAGCCTTTGTGCTGGCTATTGTAAGACGTTAATATTTTCATTTTTCAATCAATTTTTGAATATGCTGTCTTTGGATCTGCATCGTGTTAAATTCTACCTCTACTTTAGTCATGTCGTGTTTTTCCAAGTTTATATTCTTGAGTTGGTTTGCTCTTTTCGTAAAATTTCGCCCATCTCTACATAAATCCCCATTTAACTATACTTTTCGTTTTTATCTTTTTCTATCAAATTTTAAATACTTTATGACTTGAAAGACTGTATTATATTTATGAATTCAGTTTTGCTCGTCACATTATATATATTGTCTTACCTTTTGTCCCCATCCATATTCCAGAGAATATTGAAGCATAGGAATATCATCTATTAAGCGCAAAGTAGCACGGGCTTTTGATATATTTGAACTAACAATTCCAAACTTTTTAGCGAAGACTGGATTACTCTTAATGTTTAATCCGGAAACTAACTTTGAACTATAACAAAGTGCTTTCATTACCTAAAAATAAAATAAATAAAATAAGTTCCGTTTATCTATGAAAAAGACAACTAAAATGTAAGAGGGTTTTACTGCCTTCCATTGCAATATAATTACAAATAACAAACTTAAAAAAATCAAGCAAAGATATAATTTGAAATTTAAAAACACTAACATCTCCAGACGCACAATACTTCACATCTTCGAATCGGACGTAAAATCTGTCCCCTTGTATCTGTACGGCTGCTCAACATAAAAAGGAACCACAGAAATTAAAGGAGCCACAGAGAGAGAGAGAGATAAACGTGACAACGATGACATTTGTTGGCGACACAATCGTTTTTTCCAATTTAAAAATATTTTTGCGGATGATATAGATGCTCTTTTACCTTTTCTTCGGGCCCCAAATGGATAATCTCCTGTTATTTACTAAAAGTTCTCAAACATTATCTGGCATCTTTATACACAATTTGTATAATGTAGTAGGCTGAACGTATTAAAAAGCATGAAAACACATTGGTACGCATCAATTTGGACAAAAATTACCGATAATAGTAATTATAGTAAATGTATCGCGAAAGCACCACAATATCGGTTTGGTTAAAAATGTTTTTTTTTTTACAATGTTGCTAAGGCTCAGGGAATACCCTATGATGCTATAGCACAGCCTTTGTAGGCTAGGATTATAAGGGAAATTAGTAAGAGGTTTAATGATGGAATTGTTAAAGTACGCTCCGCTGAAAAATTTAAGATTCGTACGACGAGAGAAAAACATATGTGTAATCTGTTCCAAAAAGATTTGCAGTACACGCTCTTATGGAGTATTGCTGTCTGCTTTATTTTCCCATAATATTCCTATGCCTCCATCCCTCTTCCTCAGCACGCTGTTACCACGATTTTAACTCAAACATTTTTTTATTTTTCCTCGTGGCCTACTGCTAAAAGATATAATCTGGCTACACTAATTGTGCTTTCCGGTCACTCGAATTCGTATTGCATCGGAGAACTTCGCATGTAAAACCACCTACCACTGAGTGCTGATGCGGTCGACCAACAGCATCTGGATCTGGCTGCTGACAGAATCAGTGCCTCTTGGTTTCTCGACCAAGAAAGATCGAAAGGATGGTTGTACACGGTTTTTGGCGAGTTTGTAAAATTTGGCATCATAACTTCCCATTTACCGTGTACTGCCAATCTTTTTGGAACAGGGTATAGATAAACTGCTTCACATTCATGTTGTTCTGCTTAAAGGGGGCATTCCCGCAAAATAATGGGAAAAGTAGGTGTTTTTCATTGATATTTTTCGATGACCATTGGTGATAATTGATTAAGGTTTTTTCCTTTTATTGAGATCCTCATTAACTCTTTCAGTTCCCTATGGTTGCTTTGATTTTCTCTCTCGGCAGTCAAGAAGACGACGTCGCTCACAGGCGCCTTTTAAAGATCATCCAAAACGGTAGGAGTGATTGTGCAAATCAATACATCTGAAAAACTGTCGATTTTTTTAAATTTAAAAACAAAAAAATAAAATGACGTTACCGTTTATCAAAAATTTATTTTTACAAAATGACGACCGATTCATGTTAAGTGTTCAGAGACAGAAAACGCATGTAAAGTAGGTGAAAATTCTTGAATCACAAACCTGACACGTCATTCGGTCGAGGATTATTTAACGAGCAAAATGAAGGTTCGATCCAAAGATCCAGAGTTTTGTGCGTCTGCAGATGTTAATTTTGCGTCAGATCGCACCAATGAATGAAATGATAATTTTTTCTGGGATGCCTTTCCTACGTAAAACTGCAATATATACTGGCGATCAACGCTCTTCATGAAACGCCTTCTTCGACGAACATTAGATGTAAAAGGGACCCCAAAGCCTGTCACTCCCTCTTTAATCTCCTTCTCCTCTTGTTCTTTTTTAGTTATCCCTTAAGGAGGGATAACACAACCCTTTTTCGCCACAGGTACGCGAATTCGAATTATATGTATATGGCTTGGATGACCAAGAACCCGAGCCACAAACCGACGAGTTAGGACATGTTGCCAGCTAGGCGTGCCACCTGGAAATCTCACGGCAACTTCACGTTGCCCATACCGCGCACACATTACAATTTATTGAAAAAAATTCTTGTTTACATTTGGTCCGTCCGTCCATTGAAATTTGTAGCAGTTTTATGAGGTCAAGCACTTTTCAGATCTCATCAATATCTAGCGCAGACTTGATTGTTTTCAGAATTTTAGAATCGTACAAAAGCGTATATTGTCCTTTTTGGCTACCTTTTTAAGTGATTTCCTGATTTCAATGAAAATTCCCTAACTATTAAAATTCCCTTACTTTTCCCCGTTTTTTAAAAAGTGGCCACTCTGTTATAATATTTCTGCTGCCAACCACGTCAAGGATATATCAATTCTTGCTCTTAATTTAAACAACATTTTAGTTCCCTCAATTTCGGATAACGCATAATACATACAAAAACGAGTTTATTCCTGCAACGGAGACGGAGTTCGAGACCAGATCTCCCCGTGAGCTTTTATTAAGAAATTAAAATAATCCACTCTGTCTCCTCACTCCTCTTACCCTAATTCCCTTCCGGCCAAAACCATGCTGACGCATCAAAGGGTTGTCCCCTAGGATTTGGCCACATCGTATAAAACAAAAAACAAAAAAACTTTCTATAACTTATATATCAAACTATTTCAAATAATGCCGTAATTTTGTAGGTGTAAGTTTCTTTTATTAGCTTGTGGCGACAGCCAGCACTTTACTCTAAGTTGTTCAGTCATAACCCTTACGCCTTCAAGTAGAAGTGCCCCCCCCCCCCCCCCAGGGAAGGTCACGTGCTATTTGAAAATAGGAAGCTTTGCTCACTAGTCCATCTTGGACGTCAGTATAAGTACGGAGGATAACACGCGACTTCCATACAAATGGCATTACAAAGACATTCCCGCTACCCAGTCAAGCGTAAAATCCAATTAAAGAGGATAACACACGTCCTCCACTCCGCACTCTTGCAAGTTTGGTTACTTATAGGCATACCTAGTATAGTTTAAGGAGATTGCCTTTACTACATGGTGTCTATTCTCGGTCTAACTATGGTCTAACTATGTCCTATTTTTGACCTGGCTCTTACTAAGGATTTGCTTAAACGATCTTTGTTGTATGTGCACCCTTGATTGTAGTTGGGCCTGTTTTAGTTTTTTTTTGTTTACTAATATTTTTTTTGCATGTTGGTGTGGGAGCCTCATTCACCTCAATATATGTTATATTCTGGTGAATAAGTCAATTGATTCCAGGCTTCTGCCTGTGAAGCGCGCCTTCTGAGTTAGAGGGGTTAATTCTAATTCTATAGATATCGTGTACACCACAAAACACCTTTTCTTCAAGGAAGTTTCGGATATTGTCTGCTGTCACCTTGAAAATCATTATTTTTACAAAGAAAAATATGACAATATTGTATAAAGTGCCTATTATATGCATGCAAAATTTCAAGTTAATAAATTAATAATCCTTTCCAAAAAATTCTTGAAAAATCGCTTTTTTCGATTTTTCTGACGAAAATCGGAATTTTTTCTTTTTGGAGCCACCATTTTGTCAAAAATCTAAATTTCGACCATTCCTTCGACTAATACCTAGATTTATCTATACACTAATAGAATCTTGTTGGTTTTTTTTTATTTCGGATAATCTAAACCGGAGATATCGTGCTCACCGCTAGACACCTTTTTTTGGAGGACCTCCATGAGATCGTCTACAAGAGCAGTGTAACTCAATATTTTGAAAAATGAAAAGTTCCGGTATAAAATTAAAAGTCAACACCACATGTAGTAATACTTTTTGCATTTTTCAAAAAAAAAAATACGTAAATAAACAGCTTGTTTGGGCCTTGTACCTACGCCTTAAGCGTACCTAAGACCCGATCATGCAGCTGTTACCTTAAGTTAAAATTAAAGAGGATGTATATACCCGATGTGCGAACCACACACCTGAGTACCACTATTTTTCTTAAATTGGATAAATAAATTGATTGTTGGACCCTTCCCTTCAAATGCAGCTAATTGCCAAGATTTAATTTAAGCGATATTGTGCTGAGACCCCGGCAGTAAAGTAAAACAGTAAAGTACCGCATCGTCAATTCCTACAACATGCGACGTTGCTAACGCTGTTCCACCATCTAACACGCTGGATTTCACCGTGGTTAACGCCGTTGGACCTGTGTCTGCAGCGGTGGCTTTGAGACCGGCTGAGCTTCCACGTCATATTTTCTTGTCACGGTTGCATCACGACACCACTGTGGATGATATCGTCAGCTTAATTTCATCATGCACCGGGACTGATCGGAGCTTAATTGTCTGCAAAAGAATTGATGCACGACGCGGACAGCAGGGTCATTCCTTCTCTGCTTCATTTAAACTTCTTGTACCGGACGCTATTTTTGATTCGGTACTTTGCCCCGACATCTGGCCACTTGGCATTAGTGAGTTCTCCCTTTACTATGCCAACGTAACCGGACTGCGATCGAAGACGACTCGACTCTTCATTGGCTCGACGAATAAATGTTTTGACGTGGTCTGCCTGACTGAGACTTGGCTTTGTGGAAGAATTGCAGACGCTGAGCTCTTTGGCTCTGAGTACTTGGTTTTCCGCCGTGACCGCCACCTTTCCGCTCCTGATGCTCCAGTAGGAGGTGGTATTCTCTGCGCTGTCCGCCATGACATTCCTTGTATGGTCGTTGATGTTGCGGGATCTGATCCCCTAGAATTCATTTGTGTGGTTCTCATGCTTCCACACAAAAATGTTTACATTGCCACGGTCTATATTCCACCTGGATCGCCCTCTGATTACTATGAGTCGATGTCTACTTGTGTTGAAGGACTGGCTGATTTGCTGCTTCCGTCGGATGACCTTATGCTCCTTGGAGATTTTAATATGCCTTGGATCAGTTGGGAGCGCTCCTTGGATAAGAATTGCCTACTACCATCTTTTTCGGCTGCCCCACGGTATGTTCCGGCCTTCATGGATTCCATTGCCTCTTGCGGTTTATCACAGGCCTGTGACATGATGAATGACTCGGGCAGGTTCCTGGATTTGGTGTTCTCATCTGACTGCTCGAGTACTGTCGTGAAGCACTGTCTGTCTCCCCTGGTTCCTGAATCTCGTCATCATCCAGCACTGCATATCATTTTTGGTTTTGATCCTGTACTGTCTACATCTTCTGAATCAAGTAATTTTTGTTATAACTTTAGCAAGGCTGTTTATTCTAAACTTAATAATTGGCTCTTTGCCTGTGATTGGTCGAATGTTCTAAATGAACGTGATATTGATAACGCTGTAAAATTATTTTACGATTCTCTTTCTGTTTGTTTTGCTACTTGTGTTCCTGTTTCAAGGTCTCGTGGTTCACGTTCATATCAGCCTTGGCTCAATATTTCCGTGAAGCACTTAAAGAATCTGAAGAATAAAGCTTGGAAGCAGTTTTGTTCCTCAAGGAGTGATGCTGACTACTTCACTTACTCCATGTTACGCAACCAATTTTGCTCTGCACTTGATTTTTCTTATTTTGATTATTTAGAGAGAATTAAATCGACTTTGCGTGTTGAGCCTAAACAGTTCTGGAGGTTCGTAAATTGTAAGCGCAATTGTGATGGCTACCCGTCTGTGTTAAGTTTTGGTGATGTCGAGAGCGACGACCCCCTGACGACTGCCAACCTATTTGGCGAATTTTTTGGCAACGCATTTTTGACTACAGACTGTGATACTAGTGATAAGGATTTTACTCAAATGACGAGGTTTGCTCCGACTACTCTTGAAACCAAAGGCCTTGTGGTTAACGAGGATGCTGTGCTAAAGCATATTTCTGGTTTGGCTGATAGTTTCTCGTTCGGTCCTGACGGTATCCCTGCTTGTTTTGTAAAAAACTGTCGCTTGTGCCTAGTTTCTATACTTTGACTTATTTAACTTATCTATTTGTTGTGGTGTATTTCCGAAATGTTGGAAAGCATCTGTCATCATTCCCCTACATAAGAAAGGAAGTAAAAAGGACATATCAAACTACCGCCCTATTGCCAATCTATGTTGTATTGGTAAAATGTTTGAGGCTCTCGTGTGCAATGCTCTTAACTTCCACTGCAAACCTTTTCTAGGTTCCTTTCAGCATGGCTTCATGAAGGGTAGATCTACTGTGACTAACTTGCTGGAATTCTCTAATTGCTGTATTGTTCGTAAGTTGTCTTTTCTAGGGTTTCCATCAATTTTTGTTAATTGGATTCGATCCTATCTGTCTGATCGCACGCAACGTGTGCTATTTCGTGGTTCACTTTCGAACGATATTTATGTTACCTCCGGTGTTCCTCAAGTAAGTCATCTAGGACCTCTGCTTTTTATCATTTACATAAATGATGTATCCTTAATTCTCCCTAATTCCAGAATTCTATCTTACGCTGATGACGTTGGCGTTGACGCCAATATAAACTTCCTTCCCCTAAATATTAGCAAGTGCACTACTATGTCATTCTCTCGATCAAGAAATCCAGTGCACTTTAACTACACCCTGGACGGTGGCTCTCTGAACAGACTTGACAAGACCAAAGATTTAGGGGTAGTGCTAAATACGACCCTTTCATTTGACGACCATATTAACACTATTGTAAACAAAGCTAATTCTGCTCTGGGCTTCGTCAAGCGATGGTCTAAGGAGTTTGATGACCCATATATAACTAAACTCCTTTATTTTACGTTCGTGAGACCTGTTTTGGAGTATGCTAGTCCTGTGTGGTCTCCTTTTTATGCGAATCATATTAATCGTATTGAGGCTGTACAGCGTAGATTCGTTAGATTTGCCCTTCGCGGCCTTCCTTGGACCGTACCTCTTCAGCTGCCTCCCTACGCTAACCGATTAAAGCTTATCTCATTGGAGTCCCTTGAAAGCAAACGCGACAACTCCAGAGTTGTCTTTGCCTATGATTGCTTGCGGGGCGTAGTTGATTCCCCCGAGCTACTGGGAGCTCTAGGTTTATCGATTCCTGCTCGCCCCTTGAGGAACCAAAGCTTTCTCCATATTCCCCACCACCGCACTAATTATGGTATACATGAGCCTATTACATCTATGTGTAGTCTTTTTAATAATCATTTTGAGCTTGTCGATTTTCACTTATCTAGATCTCATCTGAAGAATCAGCTTTGTTAGGGTTACTTTTTCTATTTCTTTGTAGTTATATTGTTGTTTATTTTATTTTGTTTTCGTTGATTTGTAGTAGTCAGTATTTGGCGAATTTGTAAATAAATAAATAAATAAAGGAAAACTTCAGCCGATTAAGAGAAAATTAATATGAGACCTGATTGCATATCGGCTACTAGATAACCCCACGAATAAAAAGTCATTAAGTTTACTGAGTACACTTTCAACAAGCTATCGGTAAAGGAAGCACTGAAGCAGAATCAATAAACTTAGCATACTCTTGTCCTAAAAAGGTGCTGAATTCAATTCCTACCTAATGTCTCCTTTATAACTTTTTTCAAATTCATTTTTACACCTTTTTGCATTTATGATGTCGATGTATCTTACTTCTCGTTGTACAGCGATAAGCTAAAGATATGAAGATAAGATGTATTTGTTTCATCGAATTACTTAATTTAAGACATTGTCATTAACAACTAAAATAATAAAAGCAAGAACTTGTCGGTTCAAGGTAAGCATGCAAGAATTACTGCATTCCGGAAACAAGAATTAAGAAATAGCTTAAGTACACCTGAAGTCAAATACCAATGCCTGACCTGTGAATATTTAATCATTCAGAAGTGCTTAGCGGAACTAAACTGGTTTAAGTTCTTTAAAAATTAAATTCGAAATTCGATACTACCCCTTAAATATTTACACCGAAAGTATTTCTGTTGCGTTCTATCAGTGAAATATTAAATACTTGAGTATCTAACTTTCACCTAGAAAAAATAAACATTTCAAAAAACCAAGAGTCCTACCTTATCTCTGCCTCCGTATGTATCCAGCATTTCGCACACTTCGTTTAAGTATTTTGCCATGATTGCTTAGAACTTTGTTTTAAAAAAACCTCAAATATATTTGTAATATTTCAAAACATTTGTAGAAACGCTAAGTCATCGTAAAAAGCATAAACAATAAAATACACTACCGGAATTATCACATCAGATAATCTTTCGTTCACTAACGCAGTAGACCCATCCTCATCCACAGCAATTACTATACTAACCAGCTGATTTTTGACATTCAGCTAAAGCGCTATTTTTCCTTATCACAATTTCATCGTTTTTTTGCACATGTTTTTTATGGTACAGGTATAATAAAAAATTTGGAATCTACCTTAGTTTTATGTTTACTTTGTAACTATAAAACAATTACTCAAATAACCCATGAAAATTGCTAGTTAGATTAGGATTTATGGCAACTTTAATTGCAAGTAAACATGCTCTGAAATATAATTTTTTCGGAAAACACAAAGCAATTTTACGAATTTTTAGCATAACAAAATAACGACAAAAACAATGATTGAATTTATGAAATTTTTGAATATCAGAGCAGTTTAAAATATCAGATAAAAAGTAATAATACGATATTCTAGTTTTATCTGCATTTAATTAACGAGCGAAATTAATTTTTAAAATACTAACTTTTTTATCGTAATGTATAAAAAGAACATTACAAACAAGTTGCGCTTGGCAATTCCAATTTTACCTAATTTCGGAGTGGTCAAAATGGCAGAAATGTCAAGAAAAGAACTCACAAACGGGAGTAAAACAAGAAAATCGCGAAATGAGTTGATAAGAGCTGCACTTGGCGTTTATTTACGCCAAAGAAGTTACGTGGTATGTCATTTACTATAATAATGTTTGATTCTAAACCTAAAATTGTGAAAAAATCCTAAGGTAAACAAGTTCTAACCTCAAACGTTAATGTTTACAGGCAGCAGACAAGTTTCGCAAGTCGGATTTGGTGTTAACGCAAACAACCAAACAATTTATATTTAATAAAATGATCGAAGGAGATATATCCCGTGTGAACTCGTTCTTATATTCAAATGTTTTATGTCTAACAAATAATTATGCTACAGTTGAACAGCAATTTAACAAGTATTTAATTGCCAGGGTTTCCAATTTCCACCGTTGTACTAAATTGTTTTCTAGGTTCGTTAATTTTGTAAATAGTCAGCAAGAAAATGTTAAAAATGAGTTAAGCAATCTATTTGGTCCATTGATCTGCCACTTATATATTGAGCTTCTAAAAGGAAAAGAATCGAAGCATGCCAGTGAGTTTCTTAGAAGACATGCCCACTTAATAGCACCAGTAGAAAATCTGTATGCTCCTCTTCCAAACAAAGTCAATGGATGTTCTGTAAACTCAAATTACCACGAAGATCCATCTCATCCAACAGCAACAACACAGATTTTATTCGGAACAGGAAGCTCGGGAGATCTGGTTAAAGATCACTTCAAAGAACTTATTCAAAGCTTATCGACGTGCCTCAGAGTGGAAGCATTCGATGCTATTGAAGCAATTGTTTTATTTCGAAGTTCAAAATATGAATTAGAATTTAGTGTGGCATCAATAAATGCATTAAGGCGCTATTTGGATAAACATGGGCACATAATTATTTTAAATATTTTGCACTTATGGATTCAATTCGACATCACAGATTTAAAGGACGACAATGAAGACAGCATATTTGTTTTAGAAGAAGAGGTCGATAAGCATCCAGTACTAGAAAACGGTATTGATCATAAGTTAGAAGTTAAGAAGGAAAAAGATATAAAATTGAAAACAAAAATAAAGATTGAAGATGAAATTAAATCTTCACCAGAAAAAACAAAAAAGAGCACAAACGCATATTTAAAGAGATTAAGACATTCTGTATCAAAAATGCAAAAACTAGATACGCCTACAAGGTCATTTAGGATATCAGACCCGGAAAAACTGTAAGTTCCACAAGTCGGTTTTTAATTTTGCACAGTAGTTTTAAATATATGTAATTTTAGACTAACAAGTGGAGCTGTAGACTTGAAAGAGTGTCATTTAGCTGCAGGATTTGATGATTCTGTTGTTAAGTTATGGCAATTAAATCAAAGCACACATCGAGGGAAGAATTTATATGAACGAATTCATACCAGAATATGTAGCTGGGGTATAAATAGTCCCTCTGAAGAAGAGGAAACTAGTTCGGATGAGGAAGAGTACAAAAAATTTGATACTGAGACATTTATGCCAATCCCTAACAAAAAGAAAAGAGAAGACTTGTTTTTTGAACAAAAATATGAAGGAAATTCCTTGTAAGTATAAATGCTTCTTTCAAAACTTCTTATATTATTATTGACGGTGCCCTTGAACGAAATCAAATAACAAGTTCGTGCACTTGGAATTTTCTTTCAGATTCTTTAAATATATTGTTTCTAGATCATATAAAACTAAAAATGAAAATCAAAAATATATAATATAAAAAGTAAGATAGGGTTGGTTTAATAATTTTATGAATGTACATATCTTAATATATAAAAATCACGTCTCACTATGTTGGTACACGCTAATCTCCGAAACCACTCAACCGATTTCAATGAATGTGTATGGTTGGTTCCAGCTTGGAAGATAGAATAGTTTTGGATCGAAACCGATCGATATTAACGTGAGAATCCATAGTTTTCGGTTACTGATTGGGTATGTTTGTATCTACTATTTGTTTATGTGATCGATTGGGACGACGGTGTAATCTTTTGTAGGGACATGATTTACTTTTAAACTTGTCAGCCCTACTTGAAAACTGTTAGAGTTGAGGATATCAATGACATGCCTTTGTTACCGCTGAGAGAGCTGTTTGCCAGGAAGACTCCATTGCCTATCTCTTGTGGTAGACACAGCATTGCTTCCAACAATTGCAATGGAATTTTGACTAAATGTATGCAAACAGATTCGTTTAAGATTATCTCATACTGCCTTAGCATTCTCTAATTGAGGTGCCTTGAGGAGACTGCAAGTATATTTGGACTCTCGACATTTTTGCTTGGAAATCATTTCCTAACAAGCCGTCGTCGGTGAAGCCTGGAAGGTTTTAAATGACTTGTAATTTTCAGGGCATTTTGTTCTTCAGTGTGAAGTTTACCTGGCAGCTTCCCAAAGTTTTTCCAGTACCAAACGGAATTTTTAGTGTATACATAATCTCGGTAGTGATGTCGAGGGCGTGTAATGCTTTTTTCTTAATTATACCTCAACGCCAGTATCCACTACTAATTTGGTTTGGCCATGTAGACCTATGTCCAATGGCAGTACTAAGGTAGGGATACTAGATTTGGGCGTCTGAGGGGACCCTTGTTTGTTTTGCGAAGGGTTAATAGTCGATCCGGGGAGTTTTGGGACTTTGTGTCGTCTCCCTGACTCTGAGAATCCTGTTTGTTTTTATTGACAGGTGCTAACAGTTTGTCCGCGTTGCCCACAGAAATTGCATTTGATTTGGGGGGCACTAGAGGGACGGTGGTTTTGAGATTTCCGGTTGTCGTTTGGGAGTCCTTTTGTAGGGCCTGTACCTGCATCTCTTTATGAACGATTAGTTCGGCAGTCGCGAACAATATGCCCATGTGTGGCGAGTGTAATGGGGTTCGCGTTTGTCTCAATGGGGATTGTATAAATAAGGCAATTTGCTGAAGTCTGTCCATGTACAGCGCCTGGATTAGGTCGTCGACTATTGTATATCCTATTCTGAGGAGATACTAATACAAATGCGGGTTACTTACTCGACTTTACAACGAATTTTTGACAAAGTCCTCTAACTAAGTCTTCACTGTTGGTGCTGCATTACCGTATTTGGTGTCGACAGCTTCTTTACAAATTACGAAAATTGTTTAAGTCTGGTTGTTCTAGGTGTACGAATTTTTTATTTCATTTCGTTCAAGGGCACCGTGTATTAGGGGTCATATTAGGAAAATTCCGACTTGGCCTATAAGTCTGTATAGGTCTTTGTTGGTAATGAAATCTAAATCTAAAAAGCTAATTTTTCAGAAAGACATAACTTTTGTTGAAAATTTAACTCAAAATTTTTGAAGAACATAAATATTTAAAATATTTACAAAGACATCATTTCTTCGTATATCCCGTTTCATACACAATTAGTAACGAAATAGGTATAAGGATAGTTAGTTCATTATGAACTCTGACTTCACTATAGAGGGCTGTTTAATGCCACTGAATTTTCAATTTAAACGGTTTTTTGAATTACCAGTTGTGCTTGAATAAACTCTGGAAAAAACTAGAAAACTTGAGAACACTTACAAAAATGTCAACTATGTTGATGTGGTATGTGGTGAAATTTATAAAAGACGTAAAACATTATTTGAAAATAAATAAGTCATGACTTACTTTCTTTATTCTGATGATGTGGAGTTGACGAACACTTTAGGAAGGCAATTAGGTTCAAATTTCCTCAATGCATTTTATTATATATTTCCGACCATTCCACAGCACTTGCTATCCAAAATAAAATATATTTTTAATCTTCCCTTTATAAGAACAAAAGACTATCAAGTATTCGGTAATGATGTTTGTTTGTAAAAGCTTATTCAATCGCTGAAGTCTTTGGAAGAGGATGGTTTAGAAATTGGAGGGGATAACTAAAGAATACTTCGTACTAGGCTTAGTCTTAGGGGACAGTAAAGGAACGAATACAATTTTGGTATTTTCCAAATTTTTTAACTGTAATTGCTACTGTAGTTATTGTAAACGAAAGAAGGCCTTCCTCCCAATCATCGAAAGATTAGGATATCCAAACAACTGACCACAACTCAAAAGGATTAGTCGAAAATAATATTTTTAATCAAATTAGTTCTTACTATGTGACAGACAGCTTTTGTTTTGACATGATGCATGACATCTTCGAAGGTGTCTGTCATTATGATTTAAGCGACATCTTATTTAATTTGTTGGAAAAAAAATATTTCGATCTTGCCAAATTAAACTCACGAAAACAGTTATTTAACTACGGTGAATTCGAAATCGGCAATTACTCTGAGCCTATCTTGCTGGATCATTTAAAAAAATGTTAATTAAAATTAAGTGCTTGAGAAATGTGGACATTTGTTCATTTTCTTCCAAAAATGATCGGTGACTTAATAACAGATAATGATGAAGTTTGGCACTTTTTTTTGGGTTATTGTTTAAACTAATTGATATATTTCTGCTCTCAGAGTTTGATGATTGCACTATAAGAAAATTAACTTCAACGATATCTGAACACAAAGAACGTTATATTGGACTTTTCAAGAAACTTTTATAGCCAAAATTTCACTTCCTCACTCATTACCCTACAGCGATTCAAAAAACAGGTCCTCCTAAAACACATCACCATTTATATTTGCATCGTATCAGAAAAAATTATATTACTCTGCACGGAATATAGTGTAATTTGCTTTGATCTTCATTTTTTGTTTCTACTTTATAGATTTGTCAAAAATTATAAATTAGCAGATCATTCTACTACGACCAAAGTTTTTATCTAATTCCTCCACAATACGTTATTAATGACGATCAGAAAAAGTAAAGGTGACTGTATGCATTCTTGTCTCACCTCGTTCAGCACTTGGAAGTGGACGGTTTAACCCCGTATAGGATATAACATTGGGCACATGACCAGGACTCCTTTATGATGGTGATAATGCTCATATATACTCACGATCAACTCTATTTTCATCGGTGGATCCTTATTTAAAAAAATGCCATCTAACAACCTCTGTTTCCACAGATGGCAGAACTGACAATCAGATTGACCATATTGCTGCTCAAAAAGCTGGAGAAAGTGCCTTCTCGACGTAAAATCTAAGCGCGGCGCTGATATTGGCAGCGATCTCCATCTTGTAACAGCTAAGTTTCGCTTATGCAGGACATCTGTGCGGCCGCGTAACATAACATCTAATATGCCACGGCTTAATGTGCAGAGGCTTAAAGCGCCGAACATTCGCAGCGCATATACCACCTCATTGCGGCAAATGAAATGAAAAAAATGAAGGAGGTGTCGATGTACGCCCCGTTTGAAAGTTTCAGGCTCATAAGACGAGGGAAAAACAGAAGATGGTAAACTGTTCCACATTCGTGTTGATCTGCTAAGAAAAGATTCCCGAAATTTGACGGTACGTCCAAATTTGACCCGGGAGTAAAGGGGTGGGAGCGACTTGTAGATCTTGTATCGCGCGTTGTAATGAGTCTACAAGGAATCAGGCTAGCGATTTCGTTAGAACAATGGCCATGGAAATAGCGATAAAAGAGTGAGAGACAACCGACATTCCGTCGATGCTCAAGAGAGTCAAGGCCCTCAGAGATTGAGGAATCGCCAATAAGTTTAACAGCCTTACGCTGAACTTTGTCTAACGCGGACAATGCGGTGTGTCCTGCCCCTGCCCAAATATGGGAATTATATTCAAGTCTAGGCCTAATGTGGGACTTGTAGATCAACGCTAAGTCGGGTGGGGTGAAATATTTCTTCTCTGTAGAAAACCCAAACATTTCATCGCACTTTTAGCGATTGCAAATATATGATCAGTCCAGCTAAGATTGCTGGATATCTCAATACCCAAGATCTTTAGGGAGGGTGAATTGGGTATATTCACTCCGTCGACTGAAATGGGTTGGGGGTGGACTGGGCGTTTTTTAAGGGACATTAAACAGCATTGAGTTTTGGATGCATTAAACGTAACACGATTTGCTCTGCCCCAAGCGAGGACCTTAGAAATGTCGTTGTTTAATGATCTAAACATGCGTTCCCGATTGACTTCTGTAGCATTTCCACGTGAATTCATTACAGAATCAAATGAGTACGCGAAATCAAGGGTGCTGTCGTCGGCAAAACTATGAATAGGATTGAGAGTAAGGGATAAGAGATCATTGATGAAAAGAAGAAATAAAGTTGGTGAAAGAACTGAACCCTGAGGTACACCGGCATTTATTTCGTGGGATGCAGATGTAACGCCGTCAATAACTACACGGATTGAACGGCCCGACAAAAAGCTCTCTATCCATTTAACGAGGGTAGGATGCAGACCAAATGTTTGAAGTTTGGCTAAAAGGGCAGCATGCCAGACTCTATCAAAAGCCTTTGAAATATCAAGAGCGACGATTTCGGACTCACCGAAATTATGGAGACAATGATTCCAACGCTCCGTTAGAGCCGTTAGTAAGTCTCCGGTTGAGCGGCCAGCGCGGAAACCGTACTGGCAATCGTTGATAAGATGGTTATTTTCTAGATATTTCAACAACTGAGAGTTGATGAGTGATTCAAAAACTTTGGATATGATCGAGGTTAGTGCAATTGGTCTGTAGTTAGAGGGGTCGCATGCCTCTCCTTTTTTAAGTATCGGCTGGACATGAGCAAGTTTCCATACACTTGGAAATATTCCTGTTGAATATGACAGGTGAAAAGTTTGCGCAGAGGTTTAGCCAAAGCAGAGGCGCAGCATTTTAAAACAAGGGGCGAGAAACCATCAGGCCCAGTAGCTTTGGACACGTCGAGTTTCGAAAGTACTCTAAAAACTTCCCGAGTGCGAAAGTGTAGCGGCTTTTGCCTACTAATGCACTGTGATAGAGATGGAAGTGGCTGCGATGATGGTGGCAAGTACGAGTTAGCAGCAAAATTAGCAGCAAACAGGTTGGCCTTGTCCAATGAGTCAGTAAAAACATTCCCATTATAAATGAGTGGTGGTGTTGACGAACAGGTGAAATTGTTCTTTACGGTTTTTACTAGAGACCAGAAGCCCTTACTACCCTTTTGAGTAGAAAATACCTTCCGTCTGATGCTCTGGTCGAAATTGAACTTAGCCCGGCTAATTGCTGAATTGCAAATATTCCGCGCATCTCTATAGATACGTCTCAATTCCTCTGAAGGGCACAATTTATATGCCTGGAAGGCTGCTTCCTTCTTTTTAATGGCTGCGAAACAGTCATTATTGAACCAATTGGTGTTAGTTGGTTTGATGTTCTTGAAGCTATGAGGAATAAAGCGATGCATTCCAAACCATAGGATGTTCAAGATATAATCGGTCCTTCTGTTAACGTCCTTCATAGAAAAGCAATCAGACCAGTCCAGCTCTCTGAGATATTTATTAAGTCCCGCCCAATCAGCATTTTTATAATGCCACACTAATCTTTTGGTGGAGTTTAGATTAGTGGTTGTCAGAGAGGATTGATGAAAGTATATATGGTCTTCCTCAGAATGAATTATTGGCTACAATCCCGTAAGAATCTCTAATTCTCTTGACGGACTGGTGACTTATTCCAACTTTATTTGACACTTGTCTGAACGATTCTTTCATTTATTTTTAAACAATAACAGGATTTCTCTCATTTTTTTTTTTTTGTAAATGAAATAACCCAAATGGATAAAATGAAGTTGTTTTTTTTAATATTTTATGGATCAATAATATCTGATACCACATTTTTTCTTTTATAGCAATGATTCAGGCGGGATATGTCTTCGAGGTCATAATAAGGGAGTGACAGATGTAATGTTTTCTTCGCATTATCCACTATTAATTACAACGTCTAAAGATCTAACTATGAGAGCGTGGAAAGCTTCTAATTATACTTGTGGTGCTGTGTATCGGGGGCATAACTACCCTATATGGTGCGTAACTGAAAGCCCAGTTGGAATGTATTTGGCGACTGGTTCAAGAGATTTGACAGCAAGACTATGGTCAGTAGATAGAGAATTTCCTTTAATTACCTACGTCGGGCACACACAAGATGTGCATGTAAGCAAGGAACCAGCAGTTTTAGTTTCTTTTGTATTAATTTTACTTATTTCAAGTGCATTGCATTTCATCCCAATGGAAATTACCTAGCAACGGGATCTTGCGATTTATCAGTTCGTCTGTGGTCGGTTACAAGTGGAAAACTCTTTAGAGTATTTACTGACTGTAAATTTCCAATTGCGTCGGTTGAATTTAGTCCGGACGGTAAATACCTGGCAGCAGCCGGCGAGGAAAGCAAAATAAGAATATTCGACTTAGCAGCAGGTTCTCAAATTAGTGAACTTAAAGATCACACATCACCAGTAACAAGCATAGCATGGAATCGAACGGGAACCAAGTTTGCATCATGTTGCGTCGACGGAAGCGTTCGAATGTGGGATGTATCGAAAATTGGTGTAGCGTAAGTTTTATTAATTTGAATTTTAATATAATATTCATCTGCATTACTTAACAGGGAGTCCCAAATTCAGTCTTCATCTTCATCAACGCCCTCAAATAACAAGCTTCTTGGCCATATGTCTGGCTGTAGTAGAACTATTGAAATACTCTTCAACACTACTGACACAATATCATGTATTGGAAGTGAATGATTCAATTTTGTATTATATGTATTCATTTGTTATCTGCCATCGCATTGTTTTTGTATTCATTTTTTTTTACTAAAATTCCGGTAATTTATTGTAATTTTAGATTGTTGGTTATTTTAATAGAATATTTCAATAGGATTTTTTTTATAATTGTATATTTTTTTAACTGACTCCTTTGGGTTTCTTAGGAGGTTTGTCATTTTGATAATAAGCGAAATGGATTTTAAGACGATATAAGTACCCTTTATCCGCCTGAGTTCAAATATTTTAGTGGAGGAATACTGAATACCCTACGATAGGGATAATAAAGTAATGAAAACCAGTAAAACATTAGGTGGACATATTAAACAAATTCTGGTAAAAGTCACATTGGCTACACTTTGAAATTATCAGAAGCATATAACTCGAAACAGCTCGATAAATAAAAAAAGTTCTTACCGTCATAGTTTGCTATAGCAGAGAAGCCAGATTACCAAATTTATAGTTGTGAACGAGGCAAAATAAAATGTTGAAATTTCCTAAAATTTTTTTTTGGGTTCTCATTGAACGTTTAACCATATCCCAGCAGATGATGAGGTGTTTGGGGCCCACGATATAATATTATCTATACATATGTATATACGATTGTCTACATAGCTAAGTGAATTGGGATTTTTGTCGTTGATGTACCGCGTTGAATATTCTCCATATCTTCGCAACAGAGTTTAAATGTTTGTATTTACAGGGTCTTCACCCGTCGGGAATTTTGGGAAAACTGGGAATTTCACGGGAATTTTTCCCGTTGGGAGAAAGCGTTAAATTGTTTTTTATAACTGTTTCGATTTTTTTCGCCAACAAATTTTTGTTGTTGATATAATTACTATATAGCTAAAGTTTATGTATGTATGCAGATCGCAGTATTATCATTATTATTTATATAATAAATAAAAAGTTTAAAACTCTTTGAAAAAATTGTCTTATTATTTATTCACACTTTTCACGTTATCTAACATAGGTTTTCCTTGGGCGTAGTAGAGCTTCAGACTACTCGCTGACTTCTAACACTGCCAGTATGCGGTGTATTATACCACATAATCACCCATGGCCAATGAAATTCAGATGCCAATTACTTTAAAAAGTAAGCATGAGCTCGCTTCACTCAAAGTTCTGTGCACAATTTCCTGATCTACGTTACTTTCGGTCAGCGGCACTGGAATCGAGTATAAACAATAAAAATACTTAATAGGAAAAGCTCTACAGCCAACCCATCAAGTGCATCACAGATCTTCTTCTACCTACAGGTAAACAAAATAAGCGCTACCTACAGGTAACAAGAATCAAGATATACTGCAATTATGAGCATGGTCAAAGTCCACACTATAGCATAAGCATTTTAGCGTAAGACAATTTGTATATAAACCGTGGCTTTATTCAATAAATCGGATTAGTCTGAAAACCTCTTTTAACTGTGTGGAGCTACAGCTTTATAGCTGCTGCAGTTTAGACTAATTCCTTTAGCTTTGGAGCTACAGCCTACATGGCGACCGTGACCGTGTAATCTACTACATGTAAATTCTAAGCGCAATTGTGATGGCTACCCTTCTGTGTTGAGTTTTGGTGATGTCGAAAGCGACGACCCGCTGACGACTGCCAACCTATTTGGCGAATTTTTTAGCACCGCATTTTTGACTACAGACTGATACTAGTGATAAGGATTTTACTCATATGAAGAGGTTTGCTCCGACTACTCTTGAAACCAAAGACCTAGTGTTTGACAAGGATGCTGTGCTAAAGCATATTTCTGTCGCTTGTCCCTGGTTTCTATACTTTGTCACTTATTTAACTTATCTATTTGTTGTTTTATTCCGAATTCTTGGAAAGCATCTGTCATCATTCCCCTACATAAGAAAGGAAGTAAAAAGGACATATCAAACTACCGCCCATCGCCAATTTATGTTGTATTGGTAAAATGTTTGAGGCTCTGGTGTGCAATGCTCTTAACTTCCACTGCAAACCTTTTCTGGGTTCCTTTCAGCATGGCTTCATGAAAGGTAGATATACTACGACTAACTTGCTGGAATTCTCTAATTGCTGTATTTCTACCATTGAAGCTGGCAAGCAGGTCGACTGCATTTTTACTGATTTAGGCAAGGCTTTTGACATAATTAACCACTGTTCTTGTTTGTAAGTTGTCTTTTCTAGGGTTTCCATCTATTTTTTTTAATTTCTTTCTTTCGAACGACATTTATGTCACCTCCGGTGTTCCTCAAGGAAGCCATCTAGGACCATTGCTTTTTATCATTTACATCAATGATGTATCCTTAATTATTTCAAGTGCGAATGACTGTGCACTATTAAACTCTGACTTAGACGCCTTTCATAATTGGTGTTCTACAAACTTTTCCCCCCTAAATATTAGCAAGTGCACTACTATGTCGTTCTCTCGATCAAGGAATCCAGGGCACTTTAACTACAACTAAGACGGTGGCTCTCTGAACAGACTTGACAAGACCTCGGTGCATTCAGGGTAGGTATGTTACTGTGTTAGATTAGTCGTGTATGGCTAAAACGATTTTTTAAGGGGGTCTTCTACCTTACGACGCCGTTTTTGATGCTGTTTTTTCCAGGATGAGTCATAGGGACACCAATAATGCGATTGATATGCGGTTTTTTAGGTTCAACTCTTTTATTATTATTCTTTGAAAATGAATTTTTTGAAATTTTTATTGTTTCTGGTCTAACCTTTGTTCGACCTTGAAGTACCCCTTACGAAAAGTTCATATTAAAACGGTTGCCACGATTCAACTCAAGAAAGTCATCTAAAACAAAAAATTGGAAACGATTTAGTTTTATTATCCCCTTGGCTATTGTTTGATAAACGGAATTTTCAAATTGAGAAATTTCTCAAAATAGCCGACATTTAAAAAAAATGTTTTTTTTTCATATTTTTAGGGTCAAAAACAGCTGCAAAAATTGTTAAAATGAAAAATTTCCAAAAAGCCTTCGTCATATTCGAGTTAATCGATCAATTATCAGATCGTTGAGATATCATGTCAACCAGCTGTAAAAAGTCAACTTTTGGGACATCTCATTTAAAGATGTTCATGCATGAACCTTGGACGAAAAGTTACTTACGATCAATCTGCAATGTCAGGACCGTAGAGTTCATCTTCTTGTTGGAGAAGAAACTCCGGTTGTGCTATTTGCTGTTCTCGTTGTTCAATCCGAGCCCTTTTTGCAGTATCGGATGTCCTTGTAAAACAAGTTTCCGGGCTGCCGCGACGGAGCGGTACAAAAACGGCATATATATTTCCAGGGTATGTTCCTGACACGTTCTGCATTAGAAAAATCCAAAGAAATATCGATTTTTTGAAACCAACAAGGTAGAAGACCGTAAGACAGCATACATCGTTTATATATATTTTTTAAATAAATCTAACTGATCTGCATTTATGTTTGTTCGTAAGCCAAAATTGTTTCGCGGATTACATAACAAAAATTCACACGAGAAGGAATTGAATATTGACATGAATATTCACATTCCCATTGAAGAGTTTAATAATAGGAAATACTCACATGAAAATTACAGGAACTGTTTGCTGGTCTGCTTTCCGCACAAGTATCTAGAAGTTTTAAGTAATTAAAAAATGTTTATCTCAACGCCCGTATGAGATTGGATACGAGTCTGGATGTTAGCTTCAACAACCTAAATAAATAAAAATGATCTAGTGCCGATTTAGCTAAGAGTTAAACGTTAGAGTGGATGTCATGCTATATTAACTTATAACAGGATGAACTCAACGGTTAGTTGGCAAAGTGAAAAGATACAATAATGACATAATAAATCTTGTATGATATTTCACAAGACCGTTGCTGTAATCGTGCAATGAAATATGCATATAATTGCATACTTAATGATCCTTCTAAAGATAAACTTTTTACTAAGGCTTTATTTCATAATATAAGTTATACAAGTTTTTTAAAATCTTCATCGATTTGAGAAAGAACAGAATCCAAGAAATAATAAAGTATTAAATCCATGAACTAAAACATAACGAAGAGAAAACTTCATCGATATTGAGAAAGTGAACAATAATGTAAAAATAAATAAAAACCAAAATACTTTGTGTAATATTCTCAAGTATGCTTTCTTTCAGAATGACAAAAACAATCTACAATAAACTTAATCTAATTATATACATACAAGTTCCAAAGTTAATGGAGTTGGGCTTAATGACGTAACATTTGCAATAAAACAATTTAAAAACAAACAGATTCAATTCATTCCATTTCACTTTTCATATAGTGCAAAGTGTATAACTAGTTCTCGATCATATCTACACTGTGTAAGATATAACAACAAAAGAAATGATTTAAAACTGTTCCCTGTTTCCTGAAAGCTATGAAAAAACTTCTGTATGATTTTCATGCGACAATAATAGTAAATGAATTTCGATTTGTGAAACAAATCGTATATTGCAAATGTCAACATCTCATAATTTTAATAATGAACATGAGAAAAGTAATCAAATCAAATCTGAGAATTTGCTACTTAATAAATATGTGGATTAACAGTGCAAAGTTAAAATAGTTTATAACAATTTGGACAACCAAAAAGAAGTCAACCATTCATCAGAGAGATCACAGAAGTATGATTATCGCTTAAATCGGCCCTTCATAAATTTAATGGTTTTTTGCATTAGAGGCGCTTTTTTAGGTCGCCCATTGTTGGCAGAACCGGCTGCTGCTAGTGCTATTTGTACTGTATCCGGGGCACTTGCGGCTGCCTTAAGCCTGAAATCACCTACTTTCGAGGCACTTGATGTCATATTAGAAAGTGCTGCTACTCTAGTTGCTGGTGTAGCACTTACGCTTGATTTTGTGCCATATTGTTCTTGCTTTCTAAGCACATTTCTCGGTGGTTTGACCATTGAATCTATATAAGCTAACTGCGTTTTACGAACAGGCAGCTGTATTTGTTTTTGTGATTGCTTAATATTTTCTGCTAACAGGTTCAGTTTTAGTTCTTGCTCTTCCTTACAGCGCTGAAAGTAAAAATAAATATTTATATTTTAGCAAAATTAATGTTAAGAATGTGCAAATTGAGTTTACCCATCATTAACTAAAACTCGTCAAAACTGACTACTGTATGTGTATTTAAGTAAAATTAAAGTTTACTGACTTAAGAAAAAAAACCTTAATCTAATAGTAATATACATAAAAACAAACATCTGACTGTTATTAGTTAAGATATAACTGAAGTTGTTTCTTTAGCTTAGAAAAATTTCAAAGTCAAGTCTTTGACGAGGCGAGACATTGTATCTATGTGTTCAGTAAGAAGGGATTGCAATATTTACAGACATAAGCAATTTGGAATAGTTTAATCAGTAGGAAGTAGCCAGTGAAACAATTAGCCACAATAAGAGGGTAACTGTCCAATTCGGTGATTAAATCTAATATAAAAGTTAGAAAGTATTTTCCACTGAACATAATACAAATGAGAAATTAAGTACAGTGATAGTCTTGCAGCTTACGACAATGGTAATAGTTCAAATCTCTATTTCCAATGCTTTCTTATCAATGCCATTCATCATTCTGAATTGGGAATTTATTTCTAAAATGTATCTGCTCGTTCCCTGCGTATTCGAAAAAAATTTAACTTTTCTCATACCCCCAAATAATAATATTCACTTGGACATCAAGTATTACATTGCAATAAAATATGATAAAACACTTACCAAAAACATCTCCCTCCATGTTTCCATTTCTTGTCGTTTTTGACTACGATAATAACGCGTGCAATGTTGCTGCCAAAGAACATCACTGTCTTCCATTAAATATGGATTATATTCCTCAAATATAATAAGTTGTTGAGGTGTTGCTCTGTCAAGTACTGGTCTGAGAACTTCAAACGGTACCCCACCCGTGTATTCTAAGGCTGTTTAGAATATTTTCTTATATAATTCCAATTTTATTAAATATTCCTTAAAGAATTAAAAAATTTAACTTACCATCAATATTCTTTTGAAGTACTCTTATACACAAGTCAAATAAAGTTAAAACTTGGTGTATCGCTCCTGTTTTTATTCCAGAATATACTTTAGTTCGAACGGTTTTTGATGATATGCCAGAACTCATCGCTTCTTCATCGGTCATTAGACGTCGTATCTTGTCTGTTTGTTGAGGCTTGTTTGTTGAAAACACACATTCCATCACAATTGGATTTAGAGGCAAAGGTTTGTAATTTGGCGAAATTGTGGGTAGCTCGAGAGCTATACTAGGATCCAATGGTTCCAGTTTAATTGCGGATGTCAGAAGTGGCGGAGTCTTAAAGCAAATAAAATGGTTAATTTTGTTATACCCTGACAATAAGTATCATATGAACGGATAATATATAAACGAAATATTAGAGGTACATGCTTACCTTTGACCTTTTCGGTGACCGACTAGATGGCTTCACAAAGACAGTAGGTAAAGAACTGGTGCTGGCAGTTACTTTCGGTGATGTTTTAAAAGTTTTTGGGGTCCCCTTCGAACTTGAAGAGACAGAAATCATACCCAAAGCATCTTCAAAACTGGTCCCCATTGAGCTGTCAATACCATCAACCAAAATTTTTGGTATTTTTGCCTTAGTTGGGGAGCCTTCCGAAGACTTTGATTCTGAATCAGAATTTTTTCTCTTTAAATCTGTGCTGTTTTTCTCCTTTCCCTTATCCTTCTCCCTTTCTTTATCTTTATGCTTGCTTTTATAATGTTCACCATTTGATCTATGACTAGAACTGCTATGCTTTTCTCGATCTTTCTTGTTGCTCTCTTTATCTATAGATTCACTACGCTTAAATTTGTGAATTTCTTCTGATTTATATGGTTCCTCCTTTATATCCTTCTTTTCTAATGATCTTTCGTTATCCTTAACTTTACTGTGACTGGTTTCCTGATAGGAATTTTCTTTACTGTGACTATTATCACTTTCGGTGCGATTATCGTCTCTTTGCGAAATGTCTTTTTTACTGTGATCACTGCCACTCTTCGAACTTTGATCCCTACTATTGTGCTGTTTTTTTAAGTCTTCTCTACTGTGCTTACTTTCCTTTTTCGAACTTTCTTTATTATGATTACTTTCTTTTGAAGACTTATCTTTGCTATAATGATCCCCTTTTTGACGACGCGAGTCTCTCTTTGAGCTATCTCTGTTACTGTGATGTCGATGTTTAGAGGAACTTTGAGAATCGAACTTTGATTTCTTATCGACCTCTTCAGTCTTTTCCTTGCTTACATCAATAATTAGTTTTTCTTCATCATCATCATCATCGTCAATTACTTCAAAATCTTCTTGAATCGCCTGCACGACAGAAAGTTGAAAATTTCTTTCGTTTTCCTGACCGTCACTGTCAGATCCTTTAGATTTATTTCTCTGTTGCCCTGCATATTTTTCCAATTTTCGGCGATCACATTCTTTACTTGATGAACTACTGTATTTATCGCTTCTAGATTCACCATGATTTCGCCTACTACTACTATGACTTTTTCGATCATGTGATTTAACTTTGCTACTACTATCATGAACATTTTGATTTCTATCTTTGCTCGTAGACGAACTACGACCATTATGCTTTGAGTGAACCGAATGATGTTCTTCATGTAACATGTTATTCTGAGTATCCGTAGGAGTATTGTTATTGGCTCGTGAATTATCGTTATTATCATCATCATGCGAACTTGGCTTAATATCTTCGTCTTCTTCATCTTCTGCAACTTGAGCTTCAGAAGCAACCATAGCCTTCCATTTTGCGACTAATGCCTTTGCGGCTACACCAACTTCTTTGTCATATTTTCGCAAAGAGTTAACTGTCTTTCCTACACCGGTAGATTGAAGATGTTCAAGCTTTATTGGCAATTTGTAAAGTTTTTCAATGCAATGTAGTAACTGAAATGAAAGGTTAACATTATAAGTTTTAATTAAATAAGATCATAGATACATAACCAATCTACCTAATTTATTTGAAACGAAAGAAAACCAAACAATTAAAAATTGACTATGAAAAAACCCACAAAACATTATTGGAGTTATTTTATTAGCAGTGCGAAATACGTTATACGCAGTGGATAGCCAGATAATATTACATGGGAGTGCCTGAGTAAAAAAATTAAAAAACGACACCGTGTAGAAATTGTTGTCCATTTATCTTTCTATTCTACGTAACTTTATATGGGGAGAGAGAACTGGATCAATTGGTTGAGTGGCAAGAATACAGCGCCATGGTACCGGGTTTCGAGCCTCGGATTCCCCGTTAGTTTTTAAAATTAAAAATCCATTCAGTCTCTGGACTGTTGTCTAGCTCGCAGAAATGCAAAAACAAGACATACAAGTACTCCCATTCCCCATACAATAATTCCCTTCCGGCCGGCGCCATACTAATGCATCATAGGGTTGTCCCCTGGACTTTTACTACTTCATAAAAAACTTCACAATCTCAGTTGACAAGCGGATTTTCTAAAAAATATCATTAAATTCGCAGTGTGAAAAACAAAAGCTTGAAATTTTTAGATGAAATTTTTTTATTAAAAGCAGAAATAGCCTAAAATGTATTGATAGACGAAACTACAAGACTATACGTTTTCGACGTACACTTTATGATTTCTTGATGTTCCTTTTTCTTTTTGACAACTTTTAGGTATCTGAAAAAGAAAATTAAAAATCGAAAAAGTATAAGGACCATAAAAAAGTGAAGTTTTTTGCGAAATAATTTTTTTTTCGTGTTGTTAAAGAAAAAGTACAAGGAAACAATTTAAGCGGTTACAAAGTTAAATTTAGTCAATTTTAAGCCTTTTTCTCTGTAAAATAAAATTTCATTTCAAAAACAGAATAAGATTATTACTATAATTGTTGGACAGTATTTCCTAAAAAATTGAACGAAAAATTTCCAAAGGTACCGACCGTTAGGTTAGATTAGGGTGGTGGCTATCGGAAAGCCGATCAGCCTCACATAGACCTAAGGGAGGTCCATTGTGTTATCAGATCCGCGGGATTGCTCCTGAATATTAGTATAGAGTTTATTAAGAACCAGCCACAACTGTTAATAAACCTGAGAAGTTGCTTCAGCCCTACAACATCGTCTAGTTGACCGTGTGCGCCTAAAGCTTTGTACCTTCTCCTGGCCAGGCCTGGACAATCGTAAAGAAAATGCTGAATGTTTCCCAATTTTTCTCTAGGCAACGAATTTTGGTCGCAGCCCGTGAACGACGAAATCGCTGTACCCTGCTGTTCCCGTGCCTCGTAATACCCATTTGTCAGCCGACCTTGATAGAATCGTATTTCTACGAGTTGAACGATAAACAATCTTTTGGCAAAATAATCTTGAATATACATATGTATGCACTTTCAATTATTTTGACCTGTAACAGTGTTGTTCCCCCTTAATGTAATCTGCCCTTATTTTCATTGGTTCACCAATTGAAATTCTACCAATTATAGTACTATTAGAAACTAATATCCACTCTTTTTAGTTTTTTTTAACCAGGTAAGGAGTAGACTCCAGTGTGACTTTTTCCTATGAAACTCTAGTAAAAGTGGAACAACTCGATTTTCGGATTTCTCCACTTCCTTGAAGTACAAATATTGGAAAATATTTCCTAGAAGTTTCAAGCAAATCGGATTAATGCTGACGAAGTGATACGAGTTTAAAGATGATGCTCCAAAAGCAGGTTGTACTCGTCGAAATGGCTACTATTTTCTACTTGGAACTATGACTTACTGCGTAAGTTATATGGTCAGCTTTTGCATTGTTCAAATTCAACTTTTGGAGACAGGAGACTTACTTTATGGATGTCGAATTGATGATTTTATGTAATTATTATTTTCTTAGGGCAGATTATACCGAAAACTTAGTTCTCACGAAATCAAATTTTTTTTTAAATTTGGACAAACCGATCGTTCTAAAACTTTTTTGGGTTTCTTTTAAATACTGGGGCTACTTTGTGAACAAATGATTTTTTATGAGAATATTCCTTTATTTATTAACGAAAAAACCAAAAATTTACACATCGAAAAAATGTGATTTGCGTTTTTGTTAAAATCCTTCGTTAACGCAGAAGGTAAATCTTTTAGAGTTTTCGATGTCAGGTGATTAGGCTCGGAGAAATCTTGCTAATCGCGCAGTGCCTATAAAGAAAAAAGCTTTCGGGAGAGTAAATCTTACTCGTTTACCTTTAAATATTAGTCAAGAAATAAAAATAAAGCAATTTGCTGAATTAGTGAATAATAAGTTAAAAAAACAGTTTCGATTGTTCAAAAAATTCGCAAAAATCAGGTTTTTTTGCTTCGCTAACTAGGCAAGATTTAAGTAAAAGAAGATACACTCATTCTACACTTTCTGGATTATGTCACTTTTGGATTTCGTAATTTCCGGATTATTTCACTTCGGGATTTTATGATTATTTTTTGGAATTTTCCATAATTAATGCTTACGTCTCGTCCTCGGAATGGAAAGATCAATAACGACACTTACACTTCCCCTGCTTCAAGCTTAGTTATTTTGTCGCCCACGATTAAGCAACCATACAAGATCACGTTATTTAAACCAGCTGTTATTTCATCTGACATTATAGTGGTCCGTCAATAGTCGTTTTAAATTGTTTCTCTTTTGTGGGGGTGGGGGCTTCCAGGTATTTAAGAATCAAATTCGGTTTCCAAAAACAATCTGAGAGGGTGTCTGTACTGTATAGTTATGAATGGCTGTCCGGTATTCCAATAGAATATACCTATTGCAGTGCCGCTGATATTCATCCACTACTTTTCTGAGGTACGCCATTGCAATTCTATTAACTCATTTTACCATTCTTCCTTGATCGGAATGAAACTCTGCGCACTGTTTTTAACTTCTCAGTTTATAGGGAAGTACTTATGTACCTGAGCGTAGACGGATTTTTGTTCATATTTTTATACAGAATGATTCCTATTACGAAAAAAACTAAGGCTTACTTTTTGTGTTATTATTATTATTAATATTCAAGTAATGAAAAAATTTAGGGCAAGTTTGGCAAAGCAATTGAATGTTTACAAAAATTATTAAGAAATTAAAGAAACTAATGGATGTGTGTAATGACCTCTTCTTCCTAAGATAATTTTACAAAGTTTCTTCTTAATAGGATTGAGATCAGGTGAATTTCCAGGCCACGTAAGGACGTTGATTCCTAGCTCAGAGAATACATTTTGGACCTAACGAAAGAGAAAAAGTGGAATATAAACCTTGATTTGCGTTATTTATATTAGAGATCATGATAACATGCATAATTACCTTTTTGGAGGTGTGACTTGATGCTAAGTCCTGTTGAAAAGTCCAAGTTGCATCTCCAAACACCTCTTTATCTAATTCTACGACTTCCATTCTTACGCTTCTTCATATTTAATACTGTCCATTATTCCAGTTACAAATTTTAGTCGTTCAAGAACATAATCGGAGAAGGCGTCCAAACCATAACTCCAACAGGGTGTTTTACTGTTCGCTAGCATAGATTATCCTTTCGAACGCCAAACGAACGTCTCCTTGGAAAATAAAACACTGCGGAAAATCTGTGCTGTCCATATTGAGTGCAGACTTATCCATTCCAAATGTTTTGTCATGCACAGTAATTTTCTACGAGATCGGCAGGCCCGCAAACTTAAAAACCACAGCCGTCGCCTAACAATAGTTGTAATTTTTTTTTTGCATAGGTCTATGAGCTTTCTATATTCACGAGTTGTGGAGAGTCGATCACGATTTCTTTTGTTCCATCCATATTCCCTTCTTCCTTCAGCTGTTTTATTAGCGAGAAACAACAGAACGGGAACAATTTGCTATCCGCGCGATTTCACTATTATTAGGACGCACTAGAAGCACATCGATGCGAGCTCGTTTTCTTGGACTTGTTTCAACTTCTATACCCATTTTTACAAAAAGCTACTGATACTTTAACACACAATTAATAAAAAAAAACTCGCTCGTGGTTACTCAATGCAGACACCAATACGAATGAAGTCACAAGGTTGATGCAAAATAATTTCTTTATGCGGTCATCCCAATCTTGGGCTGTGCAATGGTTTTACACATGTGTTCACGTAACTAAAGATATGTATTTAGTTATATCCATTTAAAAGGCATATAAACTGATTCCCTGTAAATTTTTCTGAAGTGTGCTAAAATTCTGAACAAGTGTGTAGATAGAAGTTGAGATGTTCGTTAAATTTCATCACAATAATTTTTATTCTGGAAGATTTTTTTTAAGATATCGAGATGAAACAGAAAGCAGATTAGAAATATAAATACATATTATGATTGCTGAAAATTTAATGAAAATATTGAAAGTAGTAATTTATGCTTAGATATCGTGTAAATAGCATATCCCACTTAGATATTGGTATTAATTTTGAAATTATAGACAGAGACTACAATTTTATTTATTTGTAATTTGTGCTCTTTTGGACTTCAGATCCCAAGTTTTCCTCAACTTATAATGCAAGGATATCTATCAATATTCTAGGATCCACTAGCATTGGAACCATACGAGGTCAAACCCGTTAGTAAATGTTTTCATTTTTATAACATTAACTGATAACTTTACCTGAAATCATTTCAGTTAGCAAATCCAAGCTTCAATTGTCAAGGGAAAATCGACCTAATTATCAAAACTAATACATTCTTCTGAGTCCTTCTTAAAGATCAACAATTTTGGATCTGATGTCTGTCCAACTACAATCAATACAATATTGGTTTGGTTGGTGTTGAAAATTGAAGCAAATTTAGAACTGCATGCAACTTATTTTGATTCATGATCTGAATACTGATCAAATACTTATAAATTTTGGGAGATCGAGATCAAATGTGAAAATATAGAACTTAGCGATGGTGAACAGTTTTGTGAAACGTTTCGCATAATTCGTATAGAGCCACCTATTTAAGACTTTTAGCGAATTTGTAATGTAGACAATTTGTGTGTAGAGAAAATCCTTCATACGACCTTGCACAGCAACTTTTATGTGGAACCTTACCATTTTTAGTTGACACTCCATGAAATATTCAATGCAAATGATAACCAATACAGCCAATGCTATTCATTTTCAATGTCATGTTTATGATCTGATTTCCGGTGCTAACAATAGTACAGGAGCTCACATACTAAAGCAAGAATTTATACAAATATTTCTTTTATAATGTAGCCGAAATCCAGGGGACAACCCTATGATGCGTTTTTTGGCTGGAAGGGACTTTAGGATGGAGGGAATGAGGGAACTTGAATGTCTTGTTTTTTTGCATTCCTGCAAGCTAGACAGACCCGAAACGGAGTGGATTTTTAACTTGTTATTAATAATTCACGAGGAGTCTGAGGCTCGAACCCTGGAACCATGGCGTGGTGATCGTGCCACCTCCGTCTCTTAAGTATCTTTAATTTAATGTAAAGGGTTTGGTGCTCTACTATTTTGATGACAATTCGAACGTACAATCCGTTCAAATTATCAACGACTCTCAACTAGTGAAAGTCTTAAGTATTCAATGGGGCTCGCTAAAAGACGTATTCACCATTCAAGTATCTTTATCTAAAAAAAATATATTTACAAAAGACTGTTCATATTGTAAAGATTAACAAAGTCAAATGGATTCAATAGCAATAATCCGAACAGGAGACTAAAGCGTTAGAGCAAGGTGCACAACTTTCTTGCAATGTAAAATAGATGGTTCGCAGAACTTCAGCGTTTTCCGGGTTATTTTAAGTGAGATATTATACATTTTGTCGGATGAACTGAATTTTGAAATTTCTATTTGTTTTTTATTGTATGCATGATATTGATAGAAAGTTTAAAAAGTGTTTAGTGGTTTGATAAAGGAGATTTGGACAAAAGTGTTAGTGGAAAGCGGATAATACTAAATACATGTAAAAATAATGCCGCTAAGCTGTCGAAAATGTTAATAAAGTATACGGACGGCAAAATCAACAAACCTTTATGGAAGTGACGTATTTTGCCAAAAATGTCCAGGGTTAATTGATTATAAAATGAAGATGAAAGAAATGAACAAAAATGCGTTGTATACATTTGATGAGTGCATAGATTATAAACAGGTATTTTTTGTTTGTTTTTACGATATGACCGAAGCCTAGGTGACAACTTTTTGATGCGTTAGCATGGCTTTGGCCGGAAGGGAATTAGGGTAAGGCGAGTGAGGAAACTTGAATGTAATTTCTAAAAACCCACGGGGAGACCTAGTCTCGAACCCGGGAACAATGGCATGGTGATCGTCCTAATGGTACTGCTAATGGAAGATAAATATGAATGTGTATTTAAAGAGGTAGTGGAAACTAAGAGTAGAATTACTCAACAAGAGAAAGAATTGAGAAAGTTTGCGAGTGAAATTCGTATACTAAATGAAAGAAAAGTGAAGAAGGGAAGTAATGACGCGGAAGAAACTTATATAGCTAAATTGAAAGCAGCTCCACCGTAAAAGTAAAAAAAAACTAAAGAGGATTAGAGGGAGAAGGTTGACCCCACAAACTTAAAATTTACTGCATTAAAAACTAATAAAAAGTGATATCTATTGAAAGTAAAATTATTGATGACAGTAAAAAAATTAAGGAATTGAAAAAAAATTAGGAAGTAGTAGATGTAAAAGCACCAGAGCTGAAGATATCAAGAGTTAGAGTTCACGGAATGAATACAAAGTGGGAAAAAGAAGATATTGGGGAGAAAGCGAAAATTCAAAATGATTATGTAAAGGAAGGATTTATGAAATGGTTAAATATTATGGAAGAAAGGTAAATCAAGTATATTATACAATTGCAGCATAATATTTATGAAAAGTAATAAAAAAGAAAGATTAATACTGGAGGCCGGAAATTGGAGATATTTTTTTGAATATTATCAATAAGTCAATGGAAAATTCAGTGTACCCTGAATCGTGGAAAGAATCGGTGGTAGTACCTGTGGAAAACTGAAGAAGGATAAGCAATGTATGGATTTCAGACCAGTAAATATGTTATCTTGGTATAAAAAAAGTTATTACAGATACAGTTGGAGGACAATGGATTGCTTCTGAGAACGCAATTTGGTTTTAGAAAGGGCCATGCATTAAACTGTATAATTTTGGACTGGAAGCGTGAAATAGATAATAAGAAATGTGTGATTACGATGTTTTTAGATTTAAAAAGAGCGTTTGGAACTGTGCACAGATTAATTGTTGAAGACGTCTGGAATTCTGGGTAGAGAATTAAACCGATTTTCGTTATATTTGAATGGAAGAACGCAAAAAACGAAAGTTAGTGAATTTATTTCGAAAAGTGTGAATGTGAATCTTGGAGCTCCACAAGGGTCAATCATTGGAGTGATTTTATTTTTGCTTTACATTAATCTAATATGAATAAGCTCAAACTGAGCGTGGAAAAACTAAATATATGGTTATGGTTTGATGCATTTTCGGTTTCGGTTAAAACCGAAATGTGAAATATAATTTTCGGTTGCGATTAAAAACCACGTAGATATAAAATTTTCGGTTTTGGTTACAACTGAAACGTTAGAGTTAGAGTTAAATTGCTGTCGTTGGGATTTCTATATAATATAATGAAGTCATCCGACTCCCCTCTATCCCCCCTCCCTACACACACTATCCACCCTCCTCCAACCGACGGTCCCTTCATCTAGACATTTACCGAATATGCTATGTAATGAACGTAGTGAAAAAATTTGAAAATATCGCAAGACCGGACATATAACTTCTTCCGCGGTCGGTACCAATTTAAATCGGTCTTTGAATTTCGATCTGGCGGTTACGGTCACATATTTTTAAGGTCTATTTATTTCGGTCGCTCTATTTCGATACACTTTCAATTTAATTTTTAAATTTTAATTTCGCGACCGAAATCAAAACCGGTTAAAACAATCTAAATATGACAGTTTTCGGTCTCGATTCGACTCCCTGGTTTGATGTCAATATTGAAATTGATGATGACAGAATTGAATATATGGACAATATAAAGTATCTAGGAGTTATAATTGATAGGTGATTTTAAAGAACATGTAGCTTATGTGTGCAAAAAGGTGTCAATAAAGACTGTGTTTTTAAGGCGTATTAAGATCAGTTTATGTTTGAATGATTTGATACACGTGTACAATATAGTTGTGAAACCCCATTTTGAATTCTGACCAACGGTGTTATTTCTTGCGAATGGACAAATGTTTGAAAGAATACAAAAAATACAAAATCAGGCTATGAGTGTGATATCTCTCTAGTTCACGTAATCCCTTGTACGGCATGAGCCTGGAGAAGAATTTCACCCGATTCAAGACAACGATTGCAAGTGGACTTATAATTTAAAGTGGATTCTGAACACTGACATTTTCTCTGACACCCCATGGCCTTTTTATCGTAATCTGTTGTCAGCCACCGGTGTGATTCTAACCTGGGACCTCCGGATTGGTAGGCTGATACGCTATCACTTAGTATGTTAGTAGAATATATTAAATTACATTTTTAGGAAAGAAAAGCACTGCTTATTGTCTAACAGTGTATGATATTTAGAAATAAAAATGTATGAGTGTGTGGTATGGCATAAAGTAAAGTTTAGTTAGTTTAGATATAAAGGAGAGATTATTAATCTAACTTCAAGCCCATGGAGGACACAGGATAGTAGGTTATGCTCAATGTGTGGGTTTGAAGGGGAAGAAGATCTTTCACATTACCTAGGAAGATGTCCTATTCTTTCAGAAATGAGAGTTGATGTCTCTGGCAAAAAAAGTTTATGTGATACAGAAATAGTTAAAATTCTGAACTATCCTATTTTAATGAGTTATGTCAATTTGCAGCTCAGGCCTTGAAATATAGAAAATTCTTAATTGATGTATTCAACTAAAGTCACATAGGTGTGTGCTACGTTTAGATGCTCTTTCTGCTTTGGTTTTATACTATTTGAAATATTGAACTTTAAATGTAAACTTATGTGGAATTTATTTTTTCTCGTATTTTTTTATTGTATAAGAAACCTTGAATTAGACTTGAAGTTAGGATATACACAAAAATGAATTTAATGTTTTAGCCAACCTCGACAGACGACCTTAGGTCATTGCCGTAGTTTATTTATATATCTGGTCATAGTAACTACATTTCAATTTCTTAGTTCAGTTTACTTTTATTTTTCCTTTTTGATTTTAAGGTTAGATTTACAGAAATTAATTGCGGATGAAGTTCAACACCTATTGAAGTAGAGTTAATAATACCAGTACTTCGACGATCCATGTGCCTATGATGAACGTATTCACTTCAGGTGTCCATTTTCATGCAAACACGGGAGATTCCTGTTCTAATGGTCGCAGACAACAATGAATTTGTTGCCTGCGAAACACTTTGAGCAGAGTTTATTAAAGTTTATTAAAACGGCCGCCCCTAACATGGTGAAGAGACCAGGAAGCCGCCCAATATGGGAACGGACACTCCCTGGATTTTCATATTATTATTATTACTAAACTATTCCAATAGGAGCCAGCTAGAACATTTGATATCCATTCAGGAGATGGGATTGATTCACTAAATTATCAGTTGTCATTAGAGTCTGTGAGTTTGTTGAAGTTAATATTGTCGAACTTTTTGAATTCATTGAGTTTCAATGACAATTCTTACAATACATTCATTAACAACATTGAACCAAACAGTGGTAAAGTTTATAAATTGTAAAATTGTAATTTAATCAAAACGGCACAAAGGAATTTATTTATAGGAAATAAAACATTGTTATACGCACAATTAAATATTCATATAATCCACAGCTTTTAAATCGGCTTGGATTTGCCTTAACGATTTTTCTTAAAGCCCTCATTCTACAGCTTATAACATTTTAGACTTTCCACGAAGATTAATAATAACACCGGCTGAGAAAGTTAAAAATATCAATAGTCCACAGGAGTTGAGGAGTATAAATATGTTGCCGACTTATGAGAAAATCATAGAAACGGTAATTTACAATCAACTAATAAGATTCGTCGAAGAAAATGGCCTCTTATGTACAGAGCAATCAGGATTTAGAGATGGTCATTCGTGTGAAATTTCTATTAGTTCGCTAATAAATGAGTGGGAAAAAGAAATGGATAAGGTACGGTAATTGTATCAGTATTCCTTGTATCAGTGTGCCTTCGAAACTATTTGTAGAGATATATTAATAAAGAAACCGTGTAAATATGGCATACGTTGGAGAGAGGTAGAATGGTTTAATAGTTACCTTACAGAAAGAACACAGAGTGTAAAAATCAATGGGACACTTTCATCACCTATAGAAATACATCTTGGTGTACCGCAAGGACCTATACTTGGTGTACTACTATTATTGTTATATATAAATCATATTAAAGATGTGCTAACACATGCAAAACTATCATTATTTGCTGACGACCCTTAGTATGTGATTGGAAAGGAGGTCAAACAGTGTGAATTTGTTATTCAATCTGAAATAAATATTCTCCATAATTGGCGGTATAAAAATAAACTCAAACTGACTGTTAGTAAGACTAAATGTATCTCTGTAAATAGATAATCAAAGTGTGAAAATTTCAATCAACGGTGTGCCAGTGTTAACGGAGTCAAATATTTGGGGGTAATACATTGATAATAAACTTAAATTTGATTACAACGTAGACAAAGTATGCGGTAAAATCTCTAAAAAGATTGGGTTTTTAAAAGAATTTGGACAATTAATTAAATTTACAATTTATACTTCAATTATTCTGCCACACTATGATTATTTTTCTTCAATCCTCTACAAAATAAAGCAAAGAGAGTGATACTTAAGTGCGATGTAAGGACCCCTGTGTTAGAAATGATACGAACATTAAAGTGATTGAATGTTGAGTAAAGATTAAAACTAAATGCTTTAGTAATGGTTTTCAAAATAAAAAATAACATGTATCCGGAGTACCTGCTAAGAAACGTTAACTATATAACAAATGAAAGCTACCAATTGAGGAATGTTGGTGACTTCAGACTGCCGCTACACAGAAGTCTTCTTAATTATCTCTTATTAGTCTTCCTAATTAATTGGATTATTAAAAAATGATATGATATGAAACCTTTATAAGTATAGATTTTGTTTTCAATAAGATTGTAAATTTTGTAAGAGTTGTTCAAACTAAAAATATACTGAACCAACTTAGCAGTATATTAATGTATTATAATTTATTTATTTACAAAGTTTCATCACAGGTTGATTACTTAACACAAGAAAAGCGAAAGTAAAAATGAAAGTGAAAAAGAATAAAAAATAACAATAACAAACGAAAATAAAAATAGACAAGGATACAAATCAAAAGTGTATAAAATATATAAGAATATAACAAAATAATACTCCTATAAGCTTAAAACGACTTTAACGGAGCTGATATTTGGCATTTGATTTAGAAAGTTTAAAATCGAGACGGTTGGAAAAGCAATTAAAAAGGTGAGACATTGACGACAATCATTCAAGCTGTAGTTAGTAAGTTGAAAGGGAGCCTGGAGAAAGTCACTATGTCTAAAGGGACGAATAGGAACACGGATGTTCAACTTAGACAACAGTTCAGGTGGGTCAACAAAACCCCACAAGATATCGAAGATAAAGGATGTCCTCGATCTGTTGCGCCCATCCTCCAGCAATTCCAAAGAGAGTAGCCCAATCCTTTTTTACGCGGGGAAAATCAAGGGGTTATGCCATGAAAGGCCACGCAATGCAAATGTGAGGAACCTATGAACATAGGACGGAGACCAAACGGACATACCCTAAAATGGGCCGGACGAAGGTACAAAAAAGAAGTTTGGTGATAAAGGGATTATTAAATTCCTTAGACCATCTCTTTACAAAGCCCAAGGAAATATTGGCCTTGTTAACAATGTAATTGATGTGATCCATGAAAGACAAATGTGAATCAAACATAACACCAAGATCCCTTACTATATCTAGTCTGCAGACCCGTAGAGACAAAATTCGGGCCCGGGGGGTACCAAATACGGGCCCCCGCGAAAGGAATTTCGGGAGCAGGACTAAGCGTTTACGGGCCCATATACAATCGAATGAGTGACTTTCAATTTAAAATCTGTCTAGTATATTACACTTTTTCGATCGTAAAACATTTTTTTATATATATAATTAAAATGGAAAAAAATTTCTCTTGATGACTTAGATGACGCGGGCCCTTTCGAAGGCCCGGGCCCGGGTTGCCCCCTTCACCCCCCCCCCCTCTCGGCGGCCCTGCTAGTCTGGTTAACAAGTTGCCACTCACAGAATAGTCATACATCAATGCATCCTTGCTTCTTGAATGCGAGACAAACGTACATTTATCAAGGTTCAAAGGCATATTGTTCGTTATACACCAAGAATTAAAAGAATGAAGATCAGAGGTCAGCGTAAAACAATGAAGTCAGAGACAACACGAATAATTTTAGCATCGTGAGCATAACATAAAATTTAGTAGCGGACCCAAATGGCTGCCCTGGAGCACCGCAGAAGTGATCGAAATTTCACGCGAAACAGAACACACTGTGTTCCGTCAGCAACTTGTGGTCAATGCGATCAAAGGCCTTACTAAACTCGGTATAAATACCATCAACCTGTTCACCAGCCTCAATGGCAGAAATGCAATTATTAGAGAACTCCATAAGGTTAGTAGTCGTTGATCTGCATTTAATAAAACCGTACTGGAAAGATCTCAAAATCGATTTACAGTGAAAAGTAAGGACATCACAAACCATTGCTTCGAAAAGCTTAGCGATAGCAGACAAATTAGCAATAGGCCTATAATTAGAGATATCGTCCTTCTTACCCTTTTTATGGTGAGGAAAAATGTAGACGATTTCCACAGTTTAGGAAAAATACCGCAGGACATGGACAAGTTAAACAAATAAGTAAGGACAGGAGTAAGATAGTGGGCACAATTCTTTAGGGCAGACACGGGAACACCATCGGGACCGGGTTAAAAATTATTGGATAAATTCTTAATATCCATCAAACTGTAGCATTGTCAAAAACCTAATTCTTAACCGATAACGAGGTCTCAGATAATTCGTCAAAAAATTAAAATCTCCTAAACTAATATCACAGTTCTTTGTTGAGAAGGCTGCTCCAAAGAAACTAGCAAAGAAGTTGGCAGCACTGCAGCAGTCGCAGGGTCAACGTTGCTCCGATCACCAAGGCGCAGAACAGAGAAGAAGCCGTCACGCTTAGGGTTAATGAAGTTCCAGAACTTTTTGAGATTAACACAGATGGACCGCCCAACCTCATGAATAATATGCAAGCTCGGACTCAGAAGTATACGACCACACAGATCCGAAAATATTAGATAATCTTCGTCACTACGAGAGAGACAGAACCTCCTCCAGGCTTTGTTTTTAACATGCTTTATAGACGCATTAAGGGGGTCCTCTACTCTCGATGCCTGAAATTGAACGGTTTTTTGGGGAATAAATTGCGAAGGATCTACTGAATACATTTTAAAATTTGTAAAAATTTCTAATTTTTACGTCATTTTTTGACCTATTGGAGGCTATAAAAATGGAACAAAATAAAAT
This sequence comes from Leptarthrus brevirostris, assembly GCA_964036015.1. Classification (NCBI taxonomy): domain Eukaryota; kingdom Metazoa; phylum Arthropoda; class Insecta; order Diptera; family Asilidae; genus Leptarthrus; species Leptarthrus brevirostris. The sequence continues at coordinate 181,592,936 of OZ038371.1, read as the reverse complement.
TTTTCAAATCCTTCTCGGGAAAACAAAGCGGTATGTTTTCTGAATAATCGAAAAAAAAATTATTGAAATCGGACCAATACTTTTATGAGAAGTCTTACTCGGCAGCTAAAAAACACTACTTTCGGGAAAACGCGTTTAATGATAAATTACGGTGTATAACTTGATTGTAGTAACTAACAAGTTAATCTTCTATACCGGGGCCGTAGAGTTCTCCTTCCTCATCACGTTGATGTTCTTGGTTGTCCACATTCTTCTCCCTCTGTCAATGTCAAGAACGGACCGGTGAATTCTTTAGACAATGCCGGAAACGGGTACCTTTCGGTTTCCAGAAACATGCAAAGGAATGTTAATTTTAAGAAATCTTTTCTGTGGCGTATTCTTAGAACATATAGATTGAAATAAAAAAAATTGATTTTTTGAAACCGAGAGATTAGAGGACCCCCTTAAGCCAAGGTTGAACATAGTTAGGGTTCCTGGTAATCACCACTTTATAGATTGTTTTTAAAATTAAATACAATTTGATTTAAAAATAAGGTAAATTTTGCGATATGTGCTAATCGATTGGAATATTAGGGTTTCACTTCCTGCAGATATCAATTTTAACAGATATACCCTTGTGATAAGAAAAAACACAAATTTTAAAGAACCCTGGGCTACTTCACATATTATCAAATATTAAAAATGAACAAATTGCGTGCTTTCTTTTTCGGTTGCAAATGTTATGTAGGTACAAATAGATGCAATTTAATAATTTTTTTTGTATTTTTAATTTGAAAGAGTAAAAAAATAACCCAGTTTTTGATATGATTGAATTTTTAAAAGGCACAATTTATATTTCTTATACAAAATACAATTAATTCCGAAAAATATCATTTCCGGAGGTTTATTAAAACACTACAACAGAAGACCCGAAAATGTTGCTGCATTCTTTTGAAAAGTTATGCATCTTATTTTTGTCAGCATTTTTGCAAGTGCACTAAGAAATGTTCAAGGCTGCAGACTTTAAAATTGCGTTAAATTCTTTTAAAATGTCGACCATTCTTTAACTAAATACACAACTTTGATGGATGTTAATTATTTCGAAAAAAGGTAAACATACTGTTGAGATAATCATTTGTAAATTTGCGAAAAGAAATTGTCTTACCCGCTTTTCATCATGGCTACTTTTTTCGATGCTGCGTTGATAATAAGTAATTACATTTAAAAGAGACGAAGACATTTTATGGACTTATTTAAATGAAATTCACTTATATGAAAAACAAGTTTAAAATATATCTTCAATATTAAGATTGTTCAATAATTTTCATTTTGTTGTACACGTCACTAGAGTACTGTACTTGTTTAAAATATCGCTATGTGATGCATTACAATAATTACCGAACAATAATAATTAATTTACGCTTATCGTTATGTATTAAAATGACTATCACCAAACAAATTAAAATTTCGAGAAAACTGAATAGAAAATCATCCAGACACGCTAGAATATCGACAATATCGTTTAAATGACAGCAGCTGTGACAGCCAAGCAAGGGCAGCGACAGCTGTTTTAAAAATGCTGCCATATAACAATAATATTTCAAATTATTAAAAATGCTTTCCAATTAAAAAAATGAAGTAATTATCAAAAATATTTAATCAACTGTTGAGTATATCATAATTAACATTTATTTAACTACTAAATTGATGATAACGAAAAAGATTTCAAATTCGTTAAATAGCAACACTTTTACAAATTTCTCATAAATACTTACATCTTGCATACGTACATCAGCTAAATCATATTAATTTAGATGGCAATACTGCATTTTGTTAGAGTAGAATTTTGGGCCAAACACGCAGCATTGGTGAATATGAAATGTCAATTTTGAGAACTGTCAACGTGTATTTAAGAAGCTGGGTACCTGACGTGGACGTTTTGATTATTAATAATTTTTAGTAATTTTTCAAAGGTTTATTAAGGTGAAAATATTTGGCAATCATGAAGTAAACACATTAAATTTTGCTTCAATTTCACAGATATTACTAAAACCAACGTGCCTGTCATGAAGTTATTCACGTTTTTTGGAGTGCTTTTGATGGTGTCCGAGAGGATTGATTCACAGCATGTTGCTCCTGGAGTTCCTCCACAGAAATATGTAAATATTTTATTTAAAGAGTAGGTTTGATTTAATTTGATGTTATTTTTTTTATTAGCAGCAGCAACAGTACCATCCCTCGCCACAGCAGGTAAGCGAACGAGAAACCGCTCATTGGTAATTTTTATTCATAGAGTTATCAAAAGTTGTCTGTTGCTAACCACATATTTATTTTTGTATTTATTGGTCTCTAGGACCTTAGAATTGCTTTTCACAAGAGGATTTATAAAAACAGTGCAAGCCAATTAATTGAATTTCTTCGGAAAGCATTGGCTGTGTTCTAGTCGCATATTGACAATTCGTACCACCTATACTTGAAATAACTTATTTTTCTTAAATGCATTACACAAAAACTATTAAAGTAATGCAGTACGTTATCAACTTAGATAATAAAACTATCAGCATGTGATTGGTATCATTCAGATTGACAAAAACTTTATTCAAAGGGTGTGCGTTTATGCGTCGTTATGGGGTATCTGCGTATCTGGGTCTTGTGGGTACTTGACTATGTACACTAAGCGTTTGGTCAATCTAGAAGTTGAATAACAGTGGTGTAGCGCACGCTTCTGCATATATAGTTCATAGAAAGTTTCAAGTAATAGGTGATTTGACCGGGAATTTACACCACGGTTGGTTGCTTATGTCCTTACTCAGTTTTGCTTAATATCGTGCTCATCACATTGTGTCGTGCAAAACATTAGCAACGTCTGAGATAATAAAATCGAATAAAACAAAACAAATTCGTTGCCTTTAATATTGTAACCACCGAGGCCAGTGGTCGCGATAACTTCGGAGTGGTTTGAACAATATCTTAGTAACACTTGAGACGCCGATGACGTAATCATATTAGTGTCAGGCAAGTGCCTGACGACTATTAGCGGAATCATGTAAGGAGCTGTAAAGAAGCTAAGCTCATTGGTGAAATCCTGGGGGCTTGGCATCAACCCACACAAGACCGAAATCGTACTCTTCACTAAGAGGTATTAGGGGCCGTTCAAGTATTACGTAACGCAGTTTTTGATTTCTGACCCCCTCCCCCCTTGTCACGCGCCTTAACGTTTCGTGTGCCCCCCCCCAACCTTACGTAACACTCAGATGATTATTTTTACCTAAAGATGTTAATATGTTGCAGAATAAGAAGCAATGTAAATTAAACGAAATTTCAGCTCACTTTGGCCCTAATGTGTGTGCCTGAAATTCGTAAGTTCATGGCATGTAGTATAGGTGGTTTTGCTTGACCGCAACGGTGGGGCTCTTAGAGTCCAAACTATTATTAGCCATATATATACTTCTGTACACTCAGTGACGCGACTCTTTACCTATGTAAAAAAATATGTGTAGTGTAGATATACCATATAAACAATTTTAACAAAAACTGAATGTTACGTAACGCGTTGCTTGACCCCCCCCCCCCCCCCCCCCCCTTAACGCACCGTTTCATTTCACAAGACCCCCACCCCTACTTCCCCCTAACGGCGTTACGTAATACTTGAACGGCCCCTTATGTACCAACTTTAGGGTTTCACTCAAACCCCAAGCTAAATATCTGCGGCTCATTCTAGACAGCAAACTGACCTTGAAATTAGATGTAGAGGAAGGATTTATAAAGGAAACAAAGCTATCTATACCGGCATGAGATTCTTCAATGCATCCAGGCGGCGCTAAAAACCAACGAATTAAAATCAAAATCACTCTGATTGCTACAGAGCTTTACAGACTGTAATGACGAATAGAAGGGTACAACTCTGCTGGCTAGCCGAGCGCATCAACAGAAATGAACCTCTTATGTTGTTGTTCTGCACTTGCTAGGAAGAGACAGGAACCTGGGCAACCACCTTATTGAAGACTTAAAGGAAGCGTCGAAAACAGGAAACGAGATCTGAAATCCACAGAGGAGGGTACCTTTGATACTAATAGGGTAGCTCTTCGACGATCGCGAAACGAAACCTCCAAGTCGTAGGACATCGAATTCGTAGTAGCGATATTGACCCGATGAGGTCTATGCGAGGGGTTTTCGCCGCCACCGTAACCTAACTTATCTAAAACAAATTCGTTAATTTCTCAAAATTGGTTTCTTTATTTTTGTTAAGTACAATATGGGCAAGAAAATAAATTATAAATTAAGTTTTCCTGTTTAAAACTAAAAACTAAACTTTTTTTCACAATTTACTAATATAATTTTATCCGTGGAAAGTATTAGTAACGTTTAGCGTATTTTTAATATTTTGTAAAGTATCCGCTCTTTTTTTATTGTGCAGAAGGGATTTGCATGCTTCAATTGTATTATATTTATTTTTTAGTTCCTGCATCAAAGATGTTTTGTAAAGAAACTTTTTCTCAATCACTTTTCTCTTTAAAATTAATAGCTTTCAAATCAGGAGGTTGGGCCGGCCAATCCATTACTTGAACTCCGTTTAGCTTTTTTCACAAACATTATCGTTTTTAATATATTTCAATAATGAAAACAATACATTATTCCTTTTAGGACTCATTCCTCTAGTTGAAAAGAACCTCCAGACTATAGCGCTTCCGCCATCGTGCTAGACTTTGTTGTGTAATGCCAACGATTAGTCCGTTTTCCTTTGGGCCTACGAACAAAATTATTTCCAACACTACTAATGACGCCAAATATACTCTCATCACTGAAAGTACTGTTCCCCACTTCGAAATTGGCCAGTTGATGGGAATTATAGCAAATTTTAATCTAAGACCAACAGTTATATAAAAAAAGTGCATCTTACTGAACAAGTTTGGAAATTTAATCTGTTTTTAGTATGTCACTTTATAAATAAAGGCTTTTTTGTAGGACGATAACTACGTAAATTATTCTTTATAGTACGCATTCTTACAGTTAAAGGATTAATTTTAAGCTTAGGCATCGTGATAATTTCTGGTGCGGATATAAAAGGCTTATTTCTGATTTGGATTTTTGAACTACTTGCACTAATCTTAATTTAAACTCTCTATTTTAGTCATCGGTGGAGTACCTAAGTAATAACGTGTCCGCCTACCAATCTGGAGGTCCAAGGTTCGAATCGCACTGTCGGCGACCCATGGTTGTTTTAACATAAAAAGGCCAGAGAAAGTGCCAGTGGTTCGGAATCCACTTTAAATTGTAGGTCCACTTGCAATCGTTGTCTCGAACAGGGTGAAGTTCTTTTACCGTCCCATCGTGTTAAGGGAATTATAGAGAGATTATATTTTGTAGCTGATCTTGCAAAGGGTTGTTATTGTTTTGCACGGGTGAGAAAATACGTTTTTGTGAGGCATGTAACTAATTATGTATATTCTGGTTGGTTGGTTTTCGAGGGGGGAAAGATTTGTATCTTCCATGCACTGAGGCCTTAAGTGACCCGTTGCACGCCCCCTGCTCGGCAGCGTATCCTAAAGTCCACTGTCGAGCCAACTGATCCCCGTAACGAATTGAATAATTCGCTTATAACCCGATTTCTTAACTTCTGCTAAATCTTCGCAGTAGTATGTTCCTAAGATTCTAGTACTTCTTTGAGTAAGGGCTGGGCATTCGCCGAGAACGTGTAATACGGTCTCGTCTTCTTCCCCACATCTCCTGCATAGACTAGTGTTCGCCCTTCCCATTTTTATGGCATGCGCTCTTAGTCTTGCATGTCTTGTCACAAGGCCAACAAGAAGTTTCAGTTTGGCTTTGTCAAGCTTAACGATCTTTTTAGATTCATGTGCATTGAGAGTTCCCCAAAACGCCTTTGTGTGTCTGGCGATATTGGATCCCTCCCATTTTTCCTTGTGCCTCCTCATTACCCATTCCATGGTTTTGTTTTTTTAATTTGACGGATAGGTATGCTCAGGTTGAGCATTATTGGAGTGTCCTCATTTGCGCCTCTCCGCGCCAGCTCATTTGCTTCTTCATTCCCTGGGATGACACAGTGCCCCGGCACGTATATTAGGGTGACATGTATATGTATATTCTAGTAAGTTGCTTTTTTAATTGCTCTCGAAGTGTTGCAAAAGTAAGTAAACAGCTAGTGCTTTACTTTTTTTCTGATAGTTTGCTCGTTTTTGTATTGAAATCAACATTTGTACATTTTTCTAATAGATCAGGTGAGATTAGTGCAGACTTTGTATTTTTAATGGTGCTATTTCACTTGCATTAGAAATCAATAAAAAAGTCGGTATTTATTGTACAGATTACAGAAAAAGCACATAAATTAAAATATTTTAGAACGGAAAGTGGAAACTGGTAATCAAGATGAGAAATGAAAACCGGCTATGCTCAATTTTTTAGGAAAACTGTGACTGAAGTCTATAAGGTAGTGAAAGCTTATAGAAAATTTGAAAAAGTCTAAACATTTCCAAGGCCAGGGAGGCCATCGTTTATTGTGCTCGAGACTAAATCGAAGAATTCTTCGAGCTAAACTCCAGGAGAAAGAAAAAAAAGTCTTCGTCGGCTGATCCCGATGTGTGCAGAAGATGATCGAGAGAGGTGGGTCAGCACTACTGAGATAAATACACTGGAATTAGCATCTTGCATCTCTTAGGGCTGAGACACATTCAGAGACGCAAGTACTGAGTATCAAATGTAAGTTTATGACAACGAACACTTACGAGGGCGTCCGCATTTGCGGTAGCAAGTATCATGTAGTACCAGTATCAAATGATGCTTGCTACCAATGTCTGGACAATTTTAAATTTTGGTACAGATACCCCAGTAGTGCCAACAGAGAAAATGTAAACAAATTTTAAAATTAATTTTGTAGCAATGTAATTTTATGCATATTATAAATTCCACGGATCATAACATTTTTACCAAGTTTCACTTTAGAAATGTGAATATTTTAAGTTGTCACTTCTGTGTGATACTGCGTCTTGGTACTTTGAATGGGGATTACTTTGGTATCATTCGTCGGTATCAAATGCTTGGTACTTGCGGTTTGATACTTGTGGCTCTGGATGTGTTTTGGCTCTTAGTGTCCAACTATTTCCAACTTATTCTCAGGAGTGTTACAATATTAGTCAACATGTTTTAAAAAAACGTTAATTTTGCTTGTGAGAAAATTATATTAAAAGATAAATTTTGTTATTAGATGTTATCAAATTAATTAAAATAAAATAAAATTTAATAAAAGTAAAAATGCAGTTTATAGTTTGCTGCTTGCTTAGGAACGAATTTTTATAATTTGTCTTTAAAAGGAATTTTTATAATTCGTCTCTAAAACCACAAAAAATTTTAAAATTGTGGCAACTCGAACAATTTACCAAATATGAAATCTCGATTGAATCGAGCACACATCAGTCTGGATTCGATAGCTCGAGTCGAGTTGCCAAATAAGGGCCCTGTTTCCTGGAAATCGTTCCCCTTTTAATACTCCATAAGAGAGCAGGTAGCATGGAGATGCGAAAGGACAGAATCTAAAACTTGTTGTTTTCATGTGCATTTGCAACTATCTTCGGTGTATATCTTTCAGTGGTGAGCGCTTAGATGGTGAATTGTTGCTGAGGATAGATGTACATAGGTGGAATCGGAAGTCTAGGTCGAGGTTAAGATAAAAGTCGATGTTTAGGTGATGTCGAGATAAAAGTTAGGTTGAGCGAGTTATCAAATTAATTAAAAACAAAAAAGGTTACAAAATAAAACCCTCGTCTTATCATTACCCAAATATTGAGTTCTTCACCCCAACATGGCTTGGTTATCAGGTAATTGAGCTTCATAGATCTATCTCTGCTAACCACTTCAGGGTTCAACTGGTCATTGAGATATTCAGCTCTAGCTCGGTGAAATGACTGTGTTGAGCTCCATTAGCTCCAGATTTGTCATTCATATCAATAATCCTTCTATTCCAGTCTGACAGAGATAAACGAATAATACACCTGCAAAAATCTGACCAATTTACATTATCTATATGGGTGTGTTTGAAAAATAAACTACAAATCACAAAAGTTAAATAAAATAAAATTTCATATTATTGTTTACAATTAATCTAATTTTTGTTATAAGATCATAATTTTATTCGTTTCTCGTGTGACTTATCCTGGTTTGATTTTCGAACTCTTCACCGATTTCGTATTACATATTCGGAATGCTCACAATATCAAAATGCCGTTGTATCGGTAATATATTTAAAAATTTTATTTTTATGTAAAAAAACGAATTTCGAAAGCTTAGCCTATTTTGATTTTCCGGCTTTCAATTTATTCTTTATTGATGTTAGCTACTCTTGTTTTTTAGCAGTACCAACAAGTTCCTGTACAACAGTATCAGCAACCACAAGGTCAGTTCCAACAGCAACAATACCAACAGCCACAACACCAACAGCAACAACACCAACAGCCACAACACCAACAGCAGCAGCAACAACAACACCAACAGCAACAACAGCAACAGTTCCAGCAACCACCCCCTCAACAAGCCGGTCATCAACATGGCCACAATCATGGTCAAAAGCAACAGATATTAAATGCTGCTAATATGGAACATGAACGAGAGTAATTTTGAACAATTAAATAATATCGAAGGAAGATTTCCAATAATAAAATTTTATTGCAGACATATTGCGGAGCATATGGAAGTACCCATGGACACAAGTCAAATGACCGAACAAGAACTTCAATTCCATTACTTTAAGATGCATGATTCAGATAACAACAACAAATTAGACGGATGTGAATTAATCAAATCTCTTATCCACTGGCATGGTAAGTTAGTTACGAAAAGACATAAATATTGCTTTCAATATGTGTTCTGTTGGGGTTGGTTATGTATTGTTTCTTTTTAAACTGAAGATTTTAAAAATGTTTGCTTGCAGTATATATAATGTCTGTCTTAAAGTAAACTTTCTAGGAAACATAAGTGCATTTCGCTTTTTTGCGTATAATTAACATTAAAAATTAAGTGTGTAAAAAAGGTTCCATTATAATGCGTAGTCACTTTCACTACAATTTCCACTTTCAGTAATAATATTTAATATAGCAATATGCCGTCTTTGTGAAAGTTTGTGCAATGGAGAGATTGAAAAGGTATGCAAATAATATCGTGCAATGTGCTCTTGGACGAGTACGGGTTTTAAGGGGTTATACGCAATGCCAAAAAAGTCGTTTATTTAAGGATTTTTTTCTGAAAAGGGATTTAATTTGACAAATACAAGAAGTATTAATACATGTAGTGTAACTTTTAACTTTATATAGGCACTTTTCATTTTTAAAAATATTGAGTTACACTACTCCTGTAGGCGATCTTCTGGAGGTCCTTCAAACAAAGGTGTCTCGCGGTGAGCACGATATCTCCGGTTTGGATTATCCAAAATAAAAAAACCAAAAAGATTCTATTAGTGGATAGATAAATCTAGGTATTGAAGGAATAGTTTAAATTTTGATTTTTGACAAAATGGCGGCTCCAAAAAGAAAAAATTCTGATTTTCGACCAACATTTTTTCGTTAAATTGTTTAAAAAAATAGAAATAATTATCGGAAATCTTATTTCTTCCATCAATCCCTGCAGAATATATCTGAGAAGGTTGTGTTAAAATTTGAGACCGATCGGTTGAGCTGTTTTTGAGAAATTGTGTTCACCGACCGGTGTTGTTGACGAAATTCACTTGTTTGGCATACGCGACCTACTTTCTAACGCTTCGAGACGTCCTTAAAAATATGCGTGTATCTCCAAGAATATTTGCCAGATCTATTTGAAATTTTCAGAGAATATACTCATATATATGTACATTTCGAAAATGCAATAACAAAAAAATTGATTTTTTTTAACCGATTGTAGAGGGTTTCAAGACGTTTTTTTCTTTCTAGGGTATTAGTGTAAATGCGCCAGTTTCTTCTGGCGCTACTTTGGATACCCTTTTCTAGGCCCCTTCTTTATATGCTGTACCCAGCGTTTTAAAATGATTGTAACTTTCCTTCGGTCGGTCACTATTACCATGTTTATATGCGGGGTTGAAAGAGTCGAGTTGAGCTTTCGACTAGTTACAATAACTGTAATAGAAATTCACATGACTCGAGTGATATTTATGAAAAAAAATTCAAAACAACACTTATTAAACTCGAGCAAATAAAGATTACAATTTCTTTACATCACCGGCGTTTCGGATTAAGAAAAGTTAAACTCATGGTTCTTTCTCAACAACAGCACCAAAGGGTTAACTTTTCTTTTTTTCACTCGAGTCATGTGCATTTTTATTTAATCGAAATAATACTAAGCATCGTTTTCCTTGCTTCGGAATCCCACACAATTGTGTTTGCCATTTTCAAATATAAATTGTTTATAGAAAATAAATTAAAAATGTTATACTCAATAAAACTGTAAATAAAACCGTAAACAAAGTTGGCAGTCTTAGACTCAACTACTCAATCCATGTTTATAGTTCATCATTTCGACTCGACTCAGTCGGCAAAGCTAGCCGAGTCCAGTCCATCCACTTTCAACTCGATCTGTGCTTACATGAAACTCAACTCGAGTTGAATCTGAGTTCAGCTCTGCATGTAAACATGGTATATGATGGATACTTTTGGTCAGAAGCAATAAAAACCCTTAAATGACTATTTTCAACTTTCTTCTTTTAATGACTGTACTGACCAATTTAAATGAAATGATTTTAAAAATAAAGTAGAAAGATCTACATTTCGTGTCAAATATTCCCTTGGTTGATTGGTTGGTTAGTTAGGCTGTTTGCTGCCGAAGTACCAAGTCCACTTAAAGGCCATGCAGGCCCTTAAAATTAGACAGGAACTTAAAACCATTCATATCTCTGTCAAAATCTACTTAGATCCACCAGTGCTATCTCTGCTAAGTCGTCCAGATTGTCAAAGAACTCCCAAGCAGGCGAGTCATCGTTCTTTTAGAGCTGGACGTTTACAAAGTAGGTGCACTATGGATTTAGTTTCCTCTTCGTCTCTGCAACTTAATTCGATGGTACGCCGAGTCCATTGATGGTACGCCATGGCCATAACTCCTGTGTTCAATGTCCAGTGATGACACCAACGAGTGTTCGGATGCGCCTTCTATCGAAAGATAAGAGATTAGAAGTTCTGTTGTAATGCAGTTTCGGACAAAGACACCGTTCCGAAGTCTTGATAGAGTAGTATCTTTCAATTTGACTTTTCGCTATATTAAGGGATGGTTCACCCACCCAATCATGTTTATATTTGTATTTTGGCTAGTCCATCGGTTTTTTCATTATCCTCTATAAGTCGACATGTCCTGGAACCCAGCAGATCCTGATCGTATGATCTGAAGAATCTCCTAGAGCTCTGATGCAATCTTTGACGTATTTTGATTTTATCAGGTGGGAGTTTAAAGCCTTAAGGGCTGCTTGACTGTACACACAAATAGTGGTCTCGGTTGCCGACATGTTTTGCTTGCGCAGTGAGTGCAGCTTTTATAATGGCGTAAATTTCCGCTTGGAAGATACTGCAATAATTCGTGAGTCTATAAGGCTTACTTTTTTTTGTATACGATGTGGCCAAATCCTAGGGGACAACCCTTTAATGCGTTAGTATGGTTTTGGCCGGAAGGGAATTAGGGTAAGGGAAGTGAGGAAACTTGAGTCTTGTTTTTTTTGCATTGCTGCGAGCTAGACAGCATCCCAGAGACAGAGTGGATTATTTTAATTTCTTAATAAAAGCTCACGGGGTCATCTGGTCTCGAACCCGGTACCCATGGCATGTTGGTCTTGCCGGTCAACGTATTGATCCAACTCCGTCTCCTTATTTGCAGCGCTTCCGAGAAATCTCCCCCTCTCCATTTTCGATCCGTCTGTAAAGATGGGAGTTTCTCTAATGATATTTTCAGAGTGCTTCCAGTCATCTCAGTTAGATATGGTAACGGAACAGGGTTTTGTAAAATCATATTGTGGCCTCATGTAATCCGTTATGATTAAAAGATTTCAGTATGACTGCATGTCCAAAACTTCCCCCATTTCTTATCAAAGGTTCCCCTGCATGCATAAAATGCTTTAAGTCCTTTCTTCATCTTCTCTTTCATATTCTATTTTCAATTCAATTTGGAGTCGAATATGACGCCCAGAAATTTGGCTTTCGAAGAGAGTTTGAGTGTACCACGTCTAAGTTTTGGTTGTTTGCAAACGGGTAGTTTATATTTCCTTGTGAACAGGATAATTTCTGTCTTACGTGGGTTTACCATAAGACCGTTATCTTCTGCCCATCTCGCAAGTCTATTAGAGCAGAGCTCATGACATCACTGACCGTTTGTAGGAACTTTCCTTTTGTCCCATCTGCGTGCAGTATCGCTTAAATGTCTTTGTTGGGAAGAAATTTAAGAATATTGTTTAGAGAGATGTTCCAAAGCAGGGGTGATAAGACTCCTCTCTGTGGTGTGCCTCTGTTAACTGTTTTCCTAATAGAGAAATCTTGATGACCCTGCTGTATAGCAATGTCTGTAACCAGTTCGTGAGTTATATCTGTTTGCCAGATTTCTCTAGAGAGGAAATTTCTGATCTTATTTTTAACTTTTTGATGGGTTTTCGGGAACATTTTATATAAATATAAACAACACTTGCTAAATTCCACAGTTTATTAAATAAATTTACACGACGCGTTTCGCCCTACTTAGGCATTATCAAGTGAATTTAGCCACTCACTTGATAATGCCTAAGTTGGGCGAAACGTTAATAAACTGTGGAAGGGTTGTTTATATATATATTAAATGTTCCCAAAAAGTAAAAAATTCCACCAAGAGCCAAATGTAATTTCGACTAATTCTATATTTTGAAGGCTTCTTCAATATCAAGGAACTGAGCCAATGTGTACCCTCATGCTGGGTTTTCCTATTTGGAAGCAAAGCCCACACGTAGCTCTATTCATCTTTTCGGTATGTATCCGGTGATAAGGCATGCTTCAAAGGAGTGATACTCTTTACAAAATTTTGTAGAATAGCGGGAATGATTCCGCCTAGTTCTGTAAATTTATAGGGGCGAAAGGATTTTACCGCCTACCTTATTCTTCACTTATGCAATCCTTGATGTCCTCTGTGCAAGAGCCATCGCCTTTACAGATGTACCCGAGTATTGTGGAGGTTTTGGCTAGGATTCTGCGTAGTTTAGCCGCTTTTATTGGGGAATATTCCCTTTAGAGTTCTTTATTTGTATTGAAAAATATTGCTACATGAAATCAAACACTCGATGAAGTAAAAAAATTTTATCGAATCAATTTAAAATTTGAAACTGAATTATTTTTAGTGTCCCTGCTTCAAATTGGGGTTTCCCAAGCGTGCCAATTTTTTTAACAAAATTAATAAGAATCTGGCTTATAGATATAAGCTAGAATATTCAAACTTTAGGAAATTCCATCCAATACAAATATCGTCTCTTAAATTGTCGCGTCTCTGTGTTAACTCACACTCTGGCTTTAGCTGTTATGATTATTTTTTGCGCAAAATCTTGATTGATAAAAAAAAACCAGTTCAGATTCGCAAATAGAAGGTCCCAAAACCCCATAATCGGCTATACAAACCGAGAAAGGAAAAAAAATTGTTAACTTGTATGTAACTTGTGTGTAACTTTTTAATTACTGCACTTATTTTACACATGCTGACGAGTGTGGAAAAAGTTTGGCAGAATTCTTCTTCTTTTGTGGTTGACAATACACAGCTGATTGATGTTTACTTAATTTGTTTCCATCGCTAGAACTTTCGTTATTACTACAAGAGTATGCAAAAAGGGTAACTATCATTTTTCAGGAAAGTTTTATTCATTTTTATTTATTTTTTACGGTTTCCTGTAAACGCACTGATCTCTTCCAAACTAACCTTAAAATTTACTTTTGACAGTTCCACAATTCTCATGAATTTACCCAGAAAGCTTCTGGAAATTTTGATCCCCTTCACCAGAAGAACATTTTAACTTGGTTTTTACCCACGCTTTTTTACACATAAGTATACAGACAGACTTAATATAGCACAGTCTTGACTGGAAAATAATTAAGGGTATGGGAATTCGTTGACTTTGGATGAAGTGGAAGACAGTGTATGGTGTGAATTTTAAATATATGTCTATAAAACCATGATAGGCTTATAATAACGTAACGATATATTTTTAATCTAAAACATCAGGGTTGGTTTTCTTCAGCCTTCTGTTTCCGATATATTTGTAAAACATATATGTTGACTGGTCCTATGGTGTAAATCTATAAAAAAAACGTGGAAAAACTAAAAAAAATTTAAAAAAATATCTTTTCGATATTACTAGAAAACCATAAGCGGTATAGAAAAATTGTATATACGGGGTGTTCCAAAAGTATCCTATCCTATGAAAAAATGTTTAAGTTTTTTTGATGAATCTTGAAATCACATTCAAAAATGACCTTGTGGTCAAAATGAAGGTCACCAGTGGATTTCTTGGACAAAACTCTTCAACTTTTGTCGAAAACATTTTTTCGTAGGATGCGGTCCTGAATAGTTATTTAGAGGTTTCCATACTTTTGGAACACCCGGTATGTTTTTCAGCTAATTATTTAAAAAAATAACGATGGCTTTACAACCCTTATTTTGCGGGTTCACTAGTGTAGTTTTTTTTTTTTAGAATCAGATTTTATTACATCAGATCGTTCAGTAGAAAAGTAAGCATGTATTAATTCAATCAATTCTTCCTAAAAAGCAAAATAATGATTGTTAATTTGGAAGTTTTCAAAGTAACGATCATATATTCTTTCTGGCGGTCATAAATGATTGAATTTGGCATGATATGAATTCCTGTAACATACCTCGTTATTTTAACACGAGAAGCACAACGTGATACACAGAGAATTCTCCACAATAGCCGCGAGTATCACTAATTGATTATCAGACACTGCGAGTTGTTTTGTCAAGAATCGGCGTATTATTCACACGGCCATAAGTGCAAACTTCTGCTATGTGGGTCGCGTGAATCTTATGATGCTTCTCAGCTCAAAACTGTAAAAAATACGGTTTTTGCGAAAAATACATATATTGACACTTAAACAAACATATCGCTGCGCTATTGTAGAATAAAACCGTTCCGGCGAAAAGGGACCAGATATTTGTAATTATTCCGGCAGTCAATGTGTTAAAGTTTGGGTCTACCTGCACCGCAGCTTTGTAGAGAGCGAATACAGTCGTTAATTTGGTTACATTATTTCAGTGATTTATAGTTTTCTGAATTAAATTCGTTAGAAATCAAATTCAGATATCATCGTTGGCTGGTGAATGATTGATGGCGTTACAAAAGTCGATGAATATATTACAATTTTCGTACCTACTACTAAGCACATATTTTTTATGATATTGTATACATCATTATCATATTCCGAAGTCAAGTCAAAGGTTCTACTAAATGCTGGCAAATGTTTATGTGGCAGTACTCTTCGCGCAAAGTTCTTATAGTCCGAAGCCCAACTGCGGTCCATTATTGATAGCAAAAACTAGCACAAATTGCTGTGTTACTCAACCAGTTCTAGTATTGAAAAGTGAATTTTATCCTTTGTTTTGGGATCTTAAACTTCAAGATTTCAAATATTTTTACAGTTGGTATCTCTTTTATAAAAAAAAGGTTTAAAAGTGGCTGTCTAATATCAGCTGCTCTCCTTTCCTGAAAAAAGATATGATTATAATCCGCAATAACAGGTACTAAAAGGAAATAGTTGAATGTTAAAAATTTGGAATTGTATAAAAATCGATTTTTAATGTTTTTGCTTTCCAATTTTACTGGGCTTATATAGTATATATTCACAAAATATGTAACTACTATTTTCTTACCCTACCAGAAAGGATTTTGTACTTAAGGTACCATTTTCGATTGACATAAAATACACTGGTCCACTTTTCACGAACTACAGCAGTTAATTCCTGTTTTAAAGGTTTTGGGTACATTTACGTTGCTTACATAGCGTACGAAAAACGCTTTATACACGAGAATTCGGGTTACTTTAAAAGTTGGTAGATTAAATGTCGCATTTCCGTTATCGTTCATTGCTTTCCTGCCATGGTGAGATAGAATCATATAACATCTATTAATGTAGACCAAGCTTACATTAACAACTTATTCCTACCCTTTAATGATTTAATAGCGGGTTTTTTCATTCCTTAATTTTTCATAAGCGTTAAAGAATCCCAGGTAACCGAATTACCTGGTAGGAAGGACGTTATTCTTGCTTTTTGAACTTCTTTAATTAAAACTTTGAATTTAATTCTGACACGTCTGAAAGCAGAAGTAAGAAAATAGGAATGCAATAAGGAAATTCTTACATTAAGTAGAAGTAAAGTATCAATAACAGTAAAAACAATATACACAAGTTTTAAGAAAAACGAATCTGCGCAATGCTTATTTCACGATTTTTCTCTAGAAATGGGCATAATTAAGTAGAAAAAAGCAAAAACAAATTTTTATTTTCCGAAAGAGTACGTCGACGTTAGCGCACATTTGAAAAGCAATACATTTTCGAATGCGTTTTTGACCGTTTGAAATATTTAGACTAGAATAGGTTTGACTGTTAGTCAACTACGAAATATTTTAGAGAAAAGAAGTTGTTTGTAGTTTTCTTAATTTCTAACATTGCATGAACTAACATCAACAGGAACACATATTGAACCAAAATTATTCTCTTTTATTAAACATTTGTAATTGTAAATCAAACTATTGTATGCTTCGTCTTTCATTTTCATGTTTGTAAATTTCATCTTAAACAATAAATCATCACTCTCTTCAACTGATGTTTCATCTGATGGTGCCTGGGCATATTAAAACATCTATGTGGTGATTGGTACATTATTCTTGAACTGGAAATTAAAAACAAACAATTACGCTAACAAAAAGTAGAACAAGGAAGTAAAGAACAACATCAGCATACTGGTAAGCCTCCGGTCGAAGAAAAGGTATTTTCTGACGCAGAATTAGTGGCTTTAATTGATCCCATTTTACAAATGGATGATACTAGCCGCGATGGCTTTATCGATTACCCTGAGTTTATTAAAGCCCAACAGAAAGCTGTTGAGCAACAACAAAACAAACCTGGCAATTAGTTTTAAAGTTTAAGATATACTTAAACGGTTTTTAATAAATATATTATTAAAGTTTGGATGTGAAAAATTATTCTGAAAGTTCTCGATTTAATTTTTCAAAAATGTTTACATAAAAACCGTTTTAAGTACAAGATAGCTGAACAGATCGAACAAGAGCCTTGAATGACGAAAAGTCTTTATATATGAACAATTCTTATTTGTTTTCGTTACTAATTGGTTGTGTAGCTTAAAATGTAATTTAATTATTTGATTATTTTTGAAAAGTTAAAGTGTTGATTAATTTTGTTCAGTTGTTATTTATAAAATTAGTATGTTCTGTAGACTTGATTAAATAATTATTTTTCATATAAAATTAGAAAAGGCGCATCCGACTCATTAAAATATATAATTATTTTATACAAACGTATTTACCTCGTTTATACGCTGGATTGAAGCGAAGCTAGACATTTACATTTATGCTATTTCATGACATCTTAACGATTGTACTCATTCCAGAACCAAAGTGTCTTTGCAATAACACGTTTTATATTAAAAAGAAAGATTTTAAATTGAAGTTTTATATAATTTGTATTCACTATACATATATGTATATTATATGTAAACGTAAGATTTTATTTTGGATCGATATTTAGTTTTTAAAGTGCATCGTATAAAGCCTAGTCATGACGTGAAATACTACGTTGTGATTATTTGTATTATGTTCAGGCAATATTATTTGTTCACAATAGATTTTCTTACGATTAGGCCAAAGCCCATGGTTACCCTATGATTCAGCCTTAACAAAAAACGAATTAAAGGTAACGGAAATGGGTCAAGGGGTTGCTTAAACGTTTGTAGTTTGACGAGAAAAAAACCGAAGATGATAAACTCTGGGAGGCTTAAGAAAGTTTGCGAAATTAGATGGTACCTCAAAGGTATAGGGATGGGAGTGATTTGAAGATCGCGCGATGTATAACATGAGTTGATCTTAAATAAAAAAAAGATATTATAAAAATTCAGTAGCTCATAAAACCACAAACAGTAAGGATGGGTTTATATACCGCCTTTATATATAACCAAACCGCCAAATGGGGTCCAGTTAGAGTGGACAAACTACACGTAACGAAATATTTTGTAGAATGTGATATTGTACAATTGTTATTTCATTTAGAGGATCAGTCTGGTTTTAAGGCAGACAAAAGTTAATGAAAAAGGTAAAAAAATATTAATTTTGTTTCTTTCGTTTTATTGCTTATAATTTACCCCGGTACCTTTTCACTTAATTATATCGAATGTACATCGAAATCGCAAGTAAAGCCTAGCCCATTGCAACAGTATCGAAGCAGCAGAGGAAAGGGGCAAGAATATCCGCAGAAAACGGAGGCCGAAACAGTTTATGTAGAAAATTGTTTATAACAATTAAACTAATAGACAAATCATTCTGAAAATTAATCTGGTTCTATTCTGATAGTTAACCAATCGATAAAAATATCATTGATAAAAAATTATTTTCATTAAAAGCTGTCTGAAAATGCGAAAGTTAACACGTTGACGCTCATTTAAAAAGGTCTCCATTTAAATATACGGAAAGCTCGGCGATATTCAATAGTATTTTTTGATTAATATTATTTTCACCAGAGACAACTTTTCCGCTAGCCAACCAGGACTGGCCTCTTAATTTTCGGTTTCACATTTATACCATCGGTGTTCTTTTCTCATCGATATACCTCAAGGGGTAAGGGTAACTAGAGATTTAGACCTTTAGTACATATTGATTGATTCTTGAGCAACTATTATTTAAAGAAACGCAATAACACACGCAAGTTACGTTGTAATAGGCTTTTCCTTTTACAAACATAATCTTGAATATTATAAGGAAAAACAATTTATATTCGGGTAGTTAAAATTCGGTTAGTACCTGTTCAAAATAAAAGTAGCAATTTAAAAGTATCTTTCATTTTGACCAAGTATTACTTGATTTCGAATTGCTTGAATTAGTTTAATTTGATTCCTTTTACTTTAAAATATCCAAGACCATGTTTGGAGAAGGAAAAATATATTTCAACGTAAAGCCTATATTAGATGGCAAATAAATGTTTGCAAACATTTGCAAGGAGACGTCATATTGACACCATAGCTTCGTCACAGTGGTTGGCAAATAGTTGCAAATTATGTAATACCCAAATTTGTTATGGTTTTCATGTTTAGTAATCATTTAAAAAATCTGGCAATTGATAAAATTAATAATTAGAGAAAAAGGTATCGAATTGTACCCCTATATACTATTTTGTGTTAATTGATTAAATCAATTCTAACCGTTTGCTCACCAATTATTTAAAGGAATTTTGCCGAATTTCTCTTCTCTTTTAATTAAAGTAGTAGCAGAAATAGTGCAAAAGGCAAATAAAAATAAGAATTTTTAATGCTTCAAAGATATATGAGTAAATGTTGGGATATTTAAAATTTGAACCAGACTTTAAGAGTATGGACTTGTTCACGAATGCGATTCATTGCATGCCACTGTAATCTCATTGGCTGAAGTCATATGATAGCCACTTGATGTGCTGGTTTTGTCTTGTGTCGTTGCGATGATAAAAATAATAGCAGTAAAGGTTGAAACAGATAGCACACGACAATGCGACGAAAATTTATAAAGCATTGATTTGCATTGGTTGGCACACATTGAATGCGACACGTCGGTGCGACGAAAACTTTCGTCGCACACCCATTTCTATTTCTAAAATCTGTTCTGTCAGTCGCATTCAGTACTGCCAACAGTGAAATTCAAATTTTACTTGGATCGTTTCTCGTCGCATGTCCTGCCATGCGATTCCAATCTGTTTCACAGCACGACAGAGCCATTCTGTCGCACTGTCGACTGTCGTGTGACATCCATTTCATCCTTAATGCTCCTAATTTGGTGCGATTGTTTTACGATTGTTAAACATAACCAAACTTATTTAGATTTTACAGGCACTGGATCGCTCCAAGAAGGTTCTTATTTTAAAAGATGTATCAAAAACAATAATATTTGAAGGATTTATATTTGGAATCCAATATAATTTAAAGGCCCTTATTATAAGCAAACTCAAATATAAACAAAAAATTTTCATTTGTCAACCTTGTGAGCGGACATGCGATGAAAATTTATCTCACACGGTATCGTATTGCACTCTTGAACAAGGCCTACAGTAAGTAAAATTACACTCGCGAACTTTTTATTTTATTCAAGGTATAACTGGCTGCCAATAATTGTTTATATTTATATATTAATTTACAAGTGATTCACTTGTGTACCTCGGTTTTATCGCATTAATTTTCGTAGTTTTCAATTTTTTTTTATGATAACTAAAAAATCTAGTCAGTTAAAACAAAAAATGTTGAGTAAAAAATTTACTTACTGAAAGATTTATTTAGGAAATGTTTATGTTTGCTTAATTTATTTGTTTGCGAAAGTTAATTATGTGTATTTAAACAGGTTTTTACTCCTTTTGAAAACTTTTTTTATTAAGAAGAAATTACTGCAGTAATTTTCTGTAAATTAAAAATATCCTACTACCTTTAAATTTTCGGGGACAAAATCTTCAAATTCTGAGTTTCATTTTCAAAATATGTAAAGTAAAAATAAATTTAAAATTTACTTAAATAATGAAAATCAAAACAATATAGACTTAGGGCTGTTTATAAAAGGGCAACGAAGTAATCCAAGAATTTTCCTAAGGGTTAAGTCGATTTTTCTCTGTTATTACTTTGGATTCTTATACTTTTTGTGTGGCGACATATAGGGTTCGCCGGTGTTGTCAGGAAATTAAATTATTAGCAGGTCAAAAACCTGTCGGATATTAAAACCTGAAGCTACCTAAAGACGGCTTCGTTTTATTACGAAAGCCAAACCCAATAATTGACATGTGATCAGGTTTTCCCATAAGGTTTTCATAGCAATACAGTTGCAGTTACCTGTTTGAATGAATCTTAAAATTGCGTTGATCATTTTGAACATGGGTCATTTCTATTTTAAAAATATTGTTGATCCCTTTTTAAAATAACAGATTCAATTAATCTTGGAGAAAATTTCTTAAAATAAATCTGAGGACGAAAATATCATTTCTGAATGTTTGAGACTGATGGGATCATTGCAAGAGAATCTGTTTGGTTATATATTGTTCTATCTTTAAAATGCAGTTCTGAGGAGGAAATGTGCAGTAAAAAAACATTACGAGCCTTAACTCTCGATTACTAAATTTGAGGTTTGCTTTTCACCTTTAATATAGTTTTTTTTCGGTTTTGTAAAAGTACATTTGTAAACTTTCTAACCGAATATAACTCGAAATTATTTTTTCATTTCCGTCCATTTTATTTATATAATTAAAGCCAAGTTTTTGTAATAATTTTATATAAATAAAGCCATTTTTTGAGCAATATTAGCTTGGTTACTTTTTCTTATTTCAAAAGTAATACATACAATAAAGAGATTATAATATTTTTATTGTTTAAATTTGATATAATAAATTTAAAAAAAAATCGGATAAATATCGCGTACTTAATAACAGCATTTATGAGATGTTCACGACTGTGCTTTATACATGATTGAGATGAAAATGAACTAAGTAATTGCAAATGCGACAAAAGATTCTTTATGCCTATATTTTTCTATTCAAAATTGGTGCGCAGCTTTTATGTTTTAGAGTGATTAAAATTATAATTAAATTTTACTGTTAAATAAAGGTAAAAAAATTGTGAATCTCTGTAGAAGTGAACAAAAAATCAACAGTATTAGGTTTCTTTTACACTTAACTGAAATAAAATTTGTTGAAAATATAGGAATTGTTAAAAACAAATATAAATACGAAATAACATAAGAGTAAATAATTTTAGGAAGGTTTTGCCAAAAAAAGTCATTCCATACTATGTATACATACATATATGTACATTGGAAGATTCACTTCAAAAGTGTGAAAAGTAGATTTTAAAAATAGATTATTTTAGGAGATTCCAAAGTTCAACTATAATATATTGACGGGACAAGTTTGATTTAGAAAACGAATTGAGCAAATTATTTGTAAGATTTATATTTTTAAACTTTATTTGATTTTGTTATAAGTGCAATTTTTATTTTGTGATGTATATAAAAATGCACAAGGAAGTTGTGTAGAGTATTTAATTTACCATTGTAAAACATATCGCTGATATTTTAGAATGAAGAAATGAACACTTTAGAAAAATAAATTTTATATTTTGTAACTGAAGAATTTTGATTATTTTCCGCAGTTTTATGAAACAAATATTGAGGAAAAAATATTATTATAATTATATTGTAGTTTATAGTCAATTAAATCGGTTACTTTGACAAAGTTATCTACGACTGTTCTTGTCAGTCGGGATGTGATTCCAAGAGCGTATGTTCTGTATGAAGGAGTGCGGTACAGTTGGCTACGTTCATACGCGTACGCAGTGCAGCATAATTTATCTCTCTAGTTCCCGTAACACCTTGTGGGGCGTGGGGCAGGTGAAGAGCTTCACTCTATTTGGGACAACCATTGTAAGGTGATCCACAATTTAAGGTGAATTCCGAACTACTTGTTGCGCCTTTAGCAACAAGGGGGAGATCTGTCGGTTGAATCAAAACATAAATGGAATTTTTAATCTTAGTTTTTATTAGCTCTAATTTAATGAAGTTACTTCTGAAACTTCTCAAACATGAACTTTTACGAAAACTTACTATCTGAGACTTTTAACAACACCTTTTTTTTCAATAATTCTTTCTAACAAGAGGCCTTACCCTGGGTCGGGGGACGCTCTAGTTGAGGATTCAAGAATTACTTCTGAAGTCCATACCTCGATAGCTCCCTATTTATATAAAAAATTTGTGTGGAGCTATTCTCCCTTCCCAAAAATAATCGCAATTAGGCAGTTTCTTAGTTACTGCCTGAAACTTCGTAGCACGCATTTTTCCAATAAGGGGCCGTTGAAGTATTACGTAACGCAGTTAGGGTGGGGGGGGGGGGTCTTGTGAAACGTTACGGTGCGTTATAGGGGAGGGGTCAAGTAATATCTACACTACACATATTTTTTTTTAAATACGAAAAGAGTCGCGTCACAAAAGTATATACATGGCAAATATCCACAATAAGTCGTGTACCACGAGTCTATAGTTTGGACTTTAAGAGTCCGACCGTTGCGGTCAAGCAAAACTACCTAAACTACAAGCCATGAACTTACGAGTTTTATGCATACACATAAGGACCAAAGTGGGCTGAAATTCCGTTTGATTTACATTGCTCAGGGGGGTCAGAAATCTTCAAAAACTGCGTTAAGTAATACTTCAACGGCCCCTAAGTTCGAAAAACAAATTAACACCTGTATCGGAAGTGCTACCTCAGTTTCTGCAGTGCAGGTGTAACCTTCGCTTCGTATGATCGCAAAGTGCGATGGGAATTAAAATTGTAAAATTACTTAACATAGCCGTGAACAGCGGGTACATTGGGTACGGATGCCATGATAACATCGTTAGCACCTGATGAGTGAATTTTCTAATGTAATTAAATGCTCGTCACTCGCCCATGTCGTAAACTCAGATTCATAACACATTGACATTACCCTTAATGCCAGTTGGGTTCCAACTTGGAATCTTTGAGATAGAAGGCCGACACGTTATCACTTACTGCACTCTCCGACTTAGCTGTTTAGCTCAATATATTTACATTGTTACGTGCTGCCAGAATAATCCCCGTTTCTTGATGGGTAAATTTATCGAAATTGACTTTTGTTTTTATTTAAAAACTACAACAAAATTAAGAAAATGTGCGAAATAAATGTTCAATTATAATTTTTAATTGTTTCTCGTCAGAAGCTGGGTACAGTAGTGCGAGAACCAAAGCTTAAATGTACCAAAAAGCGAACGATTCGAAGAATGATACGCAAAACCGAATGCAGATTAAGGAGCAAGGCTTAATTCCGAAGTGAAATCGAAAACACTAAATTTCAAAGTATGCAGAAAAGTATATTCAAAAGAGCAATATTTGGCATTATATTACATAATGTTTAGTATTAGTTAGTTTGAGAATTTAATTTATATTCCCAAAAGTCTGGAAACGGTTCAATATTTTAAAAAATATGCAAAAAAATCAAAGAACGAAAAAACACGTGTTCCATTTTTTTAAAAAGTCTATTTAACCACATGAAAAACCACCCACCATTCCGCACCCCACCGGTGGAGTGGGGGTAGTTTGATAATTTCAATGGAAACCTCCGCTTTTTATCGCGGATTATGATTCTCGGAGGAAAAATATCCAACTTTTGACTGAAACATTTTTTTATCCGAAACCTTCCTGACTCTACAAATGCCTATAAAAAATCTTTTTTCTTTCTGAGCTAGAAATGTCTGAGATTTTGTGAGAAAAAAGATTTTTGGTTTTTTAATTTGGTGCGTATTCTTTAAAATATTGAACCGTTTCCAGACTTTTGGGCCACCCTTATCCTAAGGTAATGTTTCCGGCAAGGAAAACCCAGGCAGACCTGCTATTTTTTATAACACCCGCCAGGAATTCGCAAGACATATATTGCATTTTGTGTCTGTCTTTATTAGACGAATCGGCGAAAAAAGGTCTCGTCGCGTTCTTTTATGACGCAACATTTGACGCATGCAACGCTACGTAAAACTACCTCAAAGTTATGACGGGGCAGGTAAGGGTCTGAATAGACATTTTTAAAAGAAACACTTCTTGTTTTTTCCACAACGTATAATTTATTCAAATATAACCGCCAACGCGTTTCGTCTTCCTAAGACATCATCAGGGCTTCAATCGTACTGAGAAACTGAGTTTATTTTTACAGTCCACTAATCGACTACAAGCTACCAATACTATCAAATTTAATAATATTTGAATTTAAAAGAGGACTGTTATTTTTAAAATCTAACTGGTCATTTACCAAAAAATAGCCATCGTCTCTTGCTTTTTTGATTTCAAACGTTTCGTATCTATTTAATAATTTCTTGTCCGATAAATAATGCAAAAGTTCGATGTTTTCTGGGTCAGGTTTGTGTCCCGTCATGTTCAAATGTTTAGAGAAACCAGAGTTTGGGTCAGAAGACTTTGAATTATTAATGTGTTCCTTATATCTTTGGCGTATAGATCTTTAGATTTTAAAAATAACAGTCCTCTTTTAAATTCAAATATTATTAAATTTGATAGCATTGGTAGATTGTAGTCGATTAGTGGACTGTAAAAATAAACTCAGTTTCTCAGTACGATTGAAGCCCTGATGATGTCTTAGGAAGACGAAACGCGTTGGCGGTTATATTTGAATAAATTATACGTTGTGGAAAAAACAAGAAGTGTTTCTTTTAAAAATGTCTATGAAAAGAAATCTATTCCACCAAGTGTTGTGCAAAAAATCTATAAAAAAAGGGTCTGAATATCGAATTCCCGCCGACACATTTTTTTCCGTTTATTAGATTAGATTATTCTTCTTTCTTCATAACGCAGAGGTCTATGTTAGGGGTGTCCACTAAAAAAATACATCGATGTTTTATTCGATCCAATATATCGAGACTGTACATCGATGTTATCCGATGTATCGGTTAGAAACATCGATGTTTCCCGAAAATCTAGTACTTTTTCTAACATTACATCACTAAGCTGCAGTGATATAATGCAATCATACAATATTTTGTTGTTTTGATACACAACATGTCCGAATAAGAGTGGAGTCATAATTCTAAAAAACTTTGTTCTAGGAATCTATGTAACTAAGGAAAAAAACACTTTTTATGCAAAATTCATTGATTCGGGTGTTGTTTATTAAAAAAATAAATAATATCCTTTGTAATTATTACAAAGGGTACAAAATAAAAATCATCCACATGATGAAATTCTCAAATCCTATTTCCAATGTTCTTTTGGAAGACTCTGCAAAAACAAAAGTTTATTTAAACGTTTCCCTTTCAGTCTATTGATTGACGATTTGAGCAGCTTTAGAAAATAAACGTTCAGATGGAACTGAAGTTCTCACCATGGTCAAGTATTTGTAAGCAATTACATGAAGTTTAGGAAGCTGAATTTTAAGATCATTCCAATTTTCCAATGGGTTCTTATTGAGTGACGCCTGCGCAGACTGCGCAAGTAAATAGACAATTCGTCAGACGTCGTCGTTTTCCAGCTCTTGTGAACTAATTTGTGATGATATTCCCACAAAGAAAAGTTCTCTTCTGGTTTGTCAGAAAGATCTGAAGAATCAGATTCCCCGGCTTAACAATTTTGTTAATTAGTTTTCATGATTTCTTTGACTTTTGCGACAGCCGAAGATCAAGCAATTGGGTCGTAAAATGCTTTTTTTTTAAACCTTGGATCCAATATCGTGGTTATAGCGAGGGGAGCCACTCTTTCTATAACACCCATTTTCTTGTCAATCTCTTTGTTAACCTTTTTACTAAATCCATACACCCATATTTGGTTAATCAAAACGGGGGTTTGTGAATACTGAGTTCGGAAATACTATCGATATGACACACTGCTTTGAAATTAGCTGTTCAATGTTTTATGAAAATACATCGATTCATCGAGTAGATAACTTTTCGAAACATCGGATTACTTCGATGTATCGTATTAAAAACATCGAGTGAATTCGATGCATCGATGTTATGAGGGAAAATGTTGATCTAAGGTTGGGGTGGGGGAGGGGTAGTCTAACTTTGTAACGCGTGTGGTGATTTAGATGATTCTGAATGCATAGAGTATCTATTTGTAATATGACACATATTGTGGCTTATGGTGAGTGTTGGAGGAGGGGCGGCGCCTAGCTTCGTAAGGCGTATACCAATTTTAATGATTTTGTTGTACAGAATACGTCTCCTCAGTGGTATATTATTAATATCTTGTACTTAGGGTGACAACGATTATTCTCTCTTGCTGTATTACTCATGACATACGATAGCCAAGAATGAAGATTCACTGAATGATCATTCTATTGAATCTTCATTCTTTTTGCTATTGCTACGGCAACCTTTAAATTTTTAAAATAACAACATTTTCATGAACCAATTTTTATTGTTTTTTTCTTTTACGAAAAAAAATTCAACACACCTAGCCCTCGTTACACTGTACTACTGTTTCGACATAGAAAATAACTATCAATTCTGCCACTTTTAACTGTCTTGCAAGAAGTAAGTTTTCTGAACGTTGAGCTGGTTTATACCATGGCATTTAGCATAGTTTTACATAATTCGAATTACCTAGTACTAAAGTTGGAAAAAAGTAAAAGCACTTGTTTTACTTCCACGAACTAGGAGCAAACCTTTTTTTTTGGATGGTGATCGACCAAAAATATGAGCGCTCAAAGAAAGTGATGAATGTTTCGACAGAAAGTGCAAGCTGGTCATCATCAGCGTGGTACTAAGCGTGTTTTAAAACTAAGTACGAATTATGTATGAAGAGGATTTTTAATCCATAAATTTCAAAAAAATACCAATACTGGTTAAATATTGCTTTATCAGAAATACCTAGTACCTAGGCGTGGTCTGAACATCCTGAATTAGCAAATGCTAGTACTACTTTAAGTCACCGTCTGAAGCGGTAGTGACTTAAAAAATTAGTATAAGAAGGGACATGACCTCACATTTTGAGTTGCTTAACAACAAAGTCAACAAATGTTTGTTGTTACTTACAGTAAATTAATATTGTTTAAGCAAATAATGGGCATTAAAAAAAAAACAGACGAAGCGACAAGAATTCATATAGTTTGAAATTTCACGGCCGTCAAAGTTTTAATACCAGCGGACTAAACGCAGCCGAATTACTATTACGTAAATCGACTTACGTAAAACTGCATAGTTCGAAGTTCCTACGGTCTAAATAGGCTCACTGTTGAATGAAGTAAGAAATTAAGTTTTGGACCAACAAGAATGATCAAACAGGCGAATTTGATAATTTTTGTTTGAAACCAGCACGCTATTATTACCTAAAAAAAACATTATTAAAAAGGGAAAGTTTAAATTTCCAAGCCTATGTCGTTCTTGATGACTCCTGAAATATTAGAAACGAAAATTGTTGTAAAAGATTGCATTAAAAAATTGGTTAAGCGCGTGTTGGTTACGCACATAATAGGGTTCCGAAGAGTTTTTTCTAAATTTTTCATAAACAATTTTTACTGCAATGTTCCTTATAATTTTTATTGAAAGTATTAATTACATTCAGGAATTTTTTTCGGATATTTCGTATCGATAGTTTAGATATTAGTGCGGTATGGCTTTGATAACGATTTTGAACGCAAATATCTCGTAACTGAAGGGTTAAAATAAAATGTTTTAAAACATTTTTTGTTACATTTTAGGGGACCTATCTAAAGACACCTCACTTAATAGGATAATTGAACGAAATTTTGCGTACACTTATTTTGGGGTCCAAAAAATTACTTTCCAAAAATTTTATAACTTTCGCTTTTGGGTCAGTAATTTACTTTCGTAAGTCAATTTTCATCTTAATAGATATGTATATAAATAAGAGGATGGGAGGACTTTGACATACAAAGAGACAAACGGACGACCTGACAGACCGAAACTATAAAGGTTCCTAGTTGCTGCGGAACTCTAACAACATTGTTTTGTTAATCTGTATGTGATGTCCATACACTGAAAAATATTGCTTTTGCTTTTGACATTTTGCTTGTATGAAACAGTTTTGTAGTATTTCATTTGTTTTACAATAGTTATATCTTGCTTATAAATCCACGATATATAAAATATACCGGAATGTAAATCTTGTTGACACTAAAGATGCAACAATAAGATACCACTACCTTCTTTTTAAAACAAAAACCATAAATCTAAGCCATTTGTGTTGTACATTTATACACAATAAAGGTATGTATATATTTCATATTCCCCTTTGATTTTGTATATAAGCATTGAATAGATCTTTCATAAATTTCAGCCTGATGTAAAAAGACATTATCTGTATTTTTTTATGCATGATACATATCACAGAAGCTTGTCGCAAGCTGTCAAAGTGCTTTTGTGTTAATTTAGTTTTAATGTAACTGAAAATTAAATTTTACATAGGAGAAGATGGAACTGAAAAGAAAGATACCGATAACTCTGAGATTTATACAGATGATAAACTAATTGAAACTGTTGATTACGTGCTGGAATTGATGGATGAAAATCGGGATGGTTACGTTGACTGGACTGAGTTTAAAAGCTCCGACAATTAACTACATTATCTTTTTGTGGATAAATATTTTGAAGTTTGTCTAAAAAAAGATGAAAAGGTTTCAATTTGTTGTTTTTTGAAATAAGTTTAAAAATTAAAGCCTTATTTTCAAAATAAAAGATTATATATAAATATTTACCATTTTATAAAATTGTCCGAAAAACTGGTTTATTTATAAAATAAGCTTGGTTAATAAACTAATTGCATTTTCAAGAATTTAGGAAATTCTTTTTTAAGGCATTTGCAAGTCAATGCGAACCTATCAAAAACGAAAAACATTAATGTGTACACATCTATATACAACCACGCCTCCCCCCCCCTCAAACAGATTTTTGCACTTCTGTTTTTTGTTGAACTAGCTTACCTTAAAACGCAAAAACATTGGGTAAGCTATATTCGGTGTAGCCGCAAATATTTTACGTTAAGCGTTTTTGGTGCGGTGAGGTAGTGAATTAATAAAACACTATTTAAAACAGTTTGCTCCTAAAATAGAGCCTATTACCTCAGAAAAGTGTGGCAATTTTAAGCTTGTGTGAGATTTATATGTATACAGTCTTACAAGCAAAAAGCGGGCGATTAAAAAAGTATTTTATATGCAGGAGATTTGCCACGTATTTTAAAATATTGAACTAAGTAATAAATTGTGATCA
Organism: Leptarthrus brevirostris; assembly: GCA_964036015.1. Classification (NCBI taxonomy): domain Eukaryota; kingdom Metazoa; phylum Arthropoda; class Insecta; order Diptera; family Asilidae; genus Leptarthrus; species Leptarthrus brevirostris. The sequence goes on along the minus strand of OZ038371.1, from coordinate 181,562,992 downwards.
ATAAATAATTTCTATATAATAATATATATTCATATAAGGGGCCGTTCAAGTATTAAGGGGGTTATATACAAAGTTGAGGGGAAAAAGTGAGCTAAGTTGGTGATTTTTTTAAGGGTTTTATGCAAATTTTAATAGAAAAAGCGAAAGACAATTTGTTGGTAAAAAACAAGTTGAATTATAAAAAAATATTAAAAATTGTCGGAGTTATGGCCCCTCCCCCGAAGCGCGTTTTTTTGCAGAGGCTTGCGGTGAACACTCTCCAAGGCGAACCGCTTAACTGAAGTCAAAAGAGTAAAAAAAATTATTGAAGAAAAATGTAATGTGGTGTACTTGAACGGTCAAAACCATGTTGACAAAAATATCGTATTTTTTACGCAAGCGTTGTGATATTTCAGAGTATAGACCCATTGGTGACTTGTGTTGCTAAAGTTTTTGATGTACTTCATTTTCACATCAAACCACTTCTTGGTTCTTTCCAGCATGGCTTCATCAAAGGAACGTCCACCATGGCGAAGCTTCTGGAATTATCTAACTTCTGAATATCTGAAATTAAAGCTGGTAAACAAGTGGATTATGTTTTTACCGATTTAAGTAAAGCATTTGACGACATTAATCGCCATATTTTGATTCATAAGGTAGCCTTATTTATTGCCTGGGTTCGCTCATACTTGTTATGTTGAATCCAGCGTGTGTCGTTCCCGGGTTTCGTATACAGGTATATTCACAATACCTCTGGTGTGCCTCAAGGAAACCATCTAGGCCATATTTTTTTTACATCAATGATGTATCTGTGTTCTTGAGATATTCCAGCATAACAAACGATGCCAACATTTTCTGTGTTGTCTTGTCTGTACGAGACTGGAAATTTTACATTCTGGCTTAGAAGCCTTTTGCAGTTTGTGTTCTATTAACTATCTTTCACTTACTATCAGTAAGTGTACACTGTACAACTATGTCATTTACTCGTAGAAAGTATTCCCTTGACTTTATGTTAGTTACATCATGCATGGTTGTGTACTGCAAAGGCTTAATTGACCAAGGACTTAGGAATCTACCTCAACAACCGTTTTACCTTCGACGAACACATTGATACGGTTGTTGTTAAAGTTAAATCGACTTTGGAATTAATTAATAGATGGGTTAAAGAATTCGATGATCCTAATATCATGCGATTCCTTTAGCTTCGAAAGGCCAATTTTGGAATACGCTAGCTGGGTTTGGTCGCCATATTATCGCGACCACATTGGCTGGGTCGAGACACTTTAGCGCCGCTTTGTTCATTTTGCGCTACGCGGGCTTTCTTGGGATAATCATCTTATTTTACGTCCTTACTTAGATAGACTTAAACTCATCAAGCTTAACTCTTTTGCATCTAGATGGAATAACTCTAAAACTGTTTTCGCTTTTGATTATATTTACGGCAATATTGACTCCAGTGATGGGCATTATTCGAATAAATTTTCAATCAAATAACCTGTCCATTAGTTCAATTTCAAATAATTATTTCTTGGTACACGCATTTCATATCATAAGGTGTCTCGTTCTGAAGAAATTAAAACTGCCTCGTTATGTTTCAATGTTTACCGTAAAGATTTTAGTAAATGATACCATAAAACAAATAAGTATCCCATAAAGAGACATCAACTAACGATTAATTATTTGATAATCGAATAAAAAATAATTTTTTGAAATTCGAATAAAAAGCACCAAATAATAGGTAATGATTTGCGAATAATTCATCAAATAACGAATAATCATTTGATTATCTAATTACGCACGATCGAATAAAAAATAATTATTTGAAATTCAAATAATCGACGCCAAATAACAAATAATTTTCTGCGAACAATGCGAACAAGTTTTCGTAATCAAATAAGTTTTTTCAATTTATTTGAGTTTTTGGCTTTTATCCTTATTTGTCGATTTATTTGAGTTTTTAGCTTTTATCCTTATTCGAATAAAAATGCCCATCTCTGATTGACTCCCCGGTCTTGTCGTCTTCTTTTAATATATCGATCTCATATTACTCCTGAAAAATCGAGATTTTTCTAAATACCTCAATATTTTACCAATTATGGGTTTCATAAGCCTATCACGTCGATGGCCCGCTTTTTAAATTTTCACTTTGACATGATTGATTTTAATCTTTGGAGAAATTGTGTAAAGTCTAAAATTCCTTTTATATTTTTTGTAATTCTGTACTATCAATTACTTATTTTGTTGTTTTAGTTAAGTATTATTATTATACTATTCTATTGTATTTTTTATTTGTTCGTTACCAGACTTTGCTGAATCTGAAATAAATAAATAAAAAGAAATAAGAAACTAAGAAATAGGTTCACCTTTACTTCGAAGTGAGAATAACTTTACAATTTCACGATAACATTTTGAGTAATCGGTTGAAAGAGATTTTGATTTTTTTAAATTTTAATTTCGAACGGATTACTCTGCTTACTGTTCAAAATGAAACAACAACTTAAACCTAATCTTTACAAAAAAGAGTGTTTTCACAAGGTTACCTGATCAGCATGTGTCAAAACTGGATGCGTAAGAAGTAGTAAACACTTGGAAGCGGTGATACTTAACATTCATCGAATTATACAAATTTTTATAAATGCGCAAAAATAGCATTTCACCGGAAAGATCTTTTAAATAGCTGATTTATAAACTGGAGTCAAAAACTTAAATTCTGGATTTCTTAATTCTAAAATTCATTTTTAACTTATAAAGCTATCTGCTAAAATATATAATGCTGCTGTTTAACAAAAGATTTATTTTGCACCAATACGCACTAACAATCATTTTATTTGTCCAGAATATCACAATAATTAAATGTTTTGTCAGCATATAAAATCGTCACCTGATCAGCACGTGTTAAAACTAATCAGACTTTTAGAAATTTGAATTTTGTTTCAATTGTGCAATGTTGAAGCTTTGAGTGTGTTAAATCTCCACTTAGGAATAATAGTACTGTTGAATACTTATTTTTTATAGAAGCAAATGGTACGCTGATTGAGAACGCTAAATCCTATCCGGACGATCTACTTTCTGAAGGCGTAGATGCTAATTTCCTGGCAATTGATGCAAATAACGATGGTTTTATTGAGTGGACTGAGTTTAAAGCAACATATGATATGCACCATGCAAAAGCTTCTAGAACTTCTTAGAACTTTAAGAAGTTGTTTTTTTTGATAATTTTTTTTTTAAACTAATCTTTTCTTTAAACTTTCATACGTTATGTAAATACAACATATTTTCCTCTTAACACTAATTATTGTTTAGATTTAAGATAAATCGGTTTTTAAATGTTTCTGATAAATTTATAGATGCTCCGGATAACAAGTTGGAAAAGAAAGAACAAAAAGCTGAAGCTAGATCTGACAAAGCCCTTGAAGATCTTATTGATCCACTAATTGAAATGATGGACTTCAATCGTGACGGCTTTATATCGTATCCAGAATATAAGGCTGCAGATAAAATACTAGAAGAAAACTAAGGAAATAAAATTGATTGAAATAAAAATTTTTGGTTTTAATTTTAATTTTTTTGGTTGAGGAAATTGTGTTTAACAGAAGACCGTCGGCCTAGCTTCAAGACAGCGATAGACTTCTATTATGTTTGCATTTATCATCCTTCTTAAAAACAAATGGTGTTATTACGAATATTAAACATGCTGGTAATAAATAATTATAAGAATAAACATTTCATGAAAAAATTTTACGTGCATTTTTAATATCGCTGAAATAAGTAACAGTTTACTTTAATTAATTTTATTTAACCCATTTTCCTTACACTTAATTCCTTTTCTGCCAAGACTGTGCTTTAGCATCATAGGGCATCCACTGATCTTTGGCATTATCTTATAAAAAATGGATATCTATACATATACAGCCAATATCAAATGTTATGGGATGTAGAAAAAACTACCGTAAGTAGTAAGTGGTATGGGACGTACTAAAAACCGCATCCTGATCTGCTGATATCGATGGCTGTATTCAGGGGCACTCAGCTTCTCAGCGTAGGCTAATGTGTGTGACATTAGCTGCAGTTAGTATGCAGTGATGGATTAACACCTAGGCCCGTGGGGCCTGGGCCTAGGGCGGCAAAATTTTAAGGGCGACAAACACGTAAGGACATATAAGCATTTTGATGGCGCAAAAATACAAGTATAATTGAAATTCATAATTGGCTTGGATTCGTTTTGTTATTAATGTATAAAAAGTTTTCAGTAAATCATATTAAATAATTTTTGTGCGCTGGATACACAGAACTCAAAACAGTGGTGGTAGGGTTGTCGGCTGTGATGGATGAGTTCGAGGGCTTCGGTGTAAGTGGAACAGAGGAGTTAAGAGTGTGAGAATAAATAAAGTTAGGATACTTGACTGGGGTACTTAGTTTAAAGTTTGAAAATGCACCCATATTGAACTGATAATTGGAGTTTGGATCACTAGGTTTAGGGCCAATGGTGATAAGTGCGGAAGAGTGATGAGAGATTATGTAATTACTAGTGCTATGGTTCTTACTATTAGGCTGAATCCTAAATTTAGGTAAAGGAGAAGGTCGTTTGGATTTACCTCTGGGATAGTTAGTGGGATTTAGTTTATTAGTATTTAATTTAGGGTTAGATGCAGAGGGCTTATATGTATTTGTAAACATATTGGGTAGTTAAAAATTAGATTTCAGAATTCATGTGTATTCAATGATTTGATATTAAGTGACGCACAAGAAAATGCTAAAGCAGTCGCTTATCTGCAGTATGAACAACAGAAATCAAAGTTGTCTCTGATGTATAAACAACAACATAGACATTCATCCCCTTCTCGGAACAGTCATCACACTCAAGAGTACTATCCAAGAGTGGTTAAACTCTCATCTACCGCTTTGACTGCAGCCGAAAATGATCTAGCCAGGGTTTGAACTTTGCTCCAGATATGGGCTACAAGACACGCGATCTTCAGAATTTGGTTGTTTACCCCGATGCTGCTCTCCCTACAGAGGAATATGAAAGCAAGTTTGAAAGTGCTAAGGCTATTAAACCACTCCAAAAGACAATTTTAGATAAATCTGTTTAGTTAGTAAAATGAATTCTTGGCTTGACATTATGAATGTGGAAAAATTGAAATCTGACCCCACAATGCAATTTAATAAAGCAAAACAAAAAACTGTTAACAGTAGCTCGTTAGTTTTAAGTAATCTGGAAAAATTTAAATTGAAAAATTCTAATCCAACCATCCCAATTCTATATGGACTTCCCAAATTACATAAAGAGGGTAACCCGATGAGTCTCTTCTTCTTTTAACGCCCCTGCTCAAACATTAGCAAGACATTTAAGTAGATTAATTCCTGAAATTATTAACTTCTCGCCGCGCCATACAGTAAAAAATTCGTTAGAGCTCATTGAAAAAATCAAAAACCATAAGATACCACCGAATTCTAAATTGGTCTCCGTCGATGTTTGTAATCTCTTTCCATCCGTACCTGGAACTAGGCTAAAGTCTGTTCTTTTTGAACACAGCCGTACGAAGTTTTCAAATCCGGAAAAATCATCGCAATTAATTTATTTATTTAATGTGTGTATCGAACAGAATTATTTATTTTTTAATGGTGATTGTTATTCTCAATCGGAGGGTTTAGCTATGGGATCGGCACTTTCTTCATTCCTCGCTGAGTTTTTTATGGATTATCTAGAGAAAAAGTTATTTAATTTAGTAAAAAGTGACTTTTTAAAATTAGTTTTTGTTTGGTATCGATACGTGGATGAAATTTTTTGTATTTGGACAGGTATAAAGCGTCAGTTAAGTAACTTCGTTAACAATATTTTAAACACATTGGACGACTGTATAAAATTTACAGTAGAAATTGGATTGGACAATATATCTTTTTTTAGACATTAAGATTTTAATTTCAGACAATTATTTAAGTTTTGACGTAAACATACATGAAAGAAAACATACTCTGACGCTGTGATACCTTTTAATTCTAATCATCCTTGGACCACTAAGATGGCAGCTTTCCACAGTATGTTAAATAGTCTACTGGAAATACCACTGAGCCGCGTTTGTTTTCAGACAGAACTGCGGACAATTATTGATATAGCACAAAATAATGGTTATAAAAAGAAAACTATTTATAAACTAATGTATGAGAACAATCGCAAGTCCATTTTGTGCTCTATCTTTCCAAAGCAGACAAGGGATCCAAGCGTACAATGGAGAAAGGTTGCATATGTGAAGGGAGTGTCAAATAATTTAAGGAATATTCTTGCTGGACATAATATAAGGCCAGCTTTTAGTAACAACAACAATTTTAAGACTATATTGGTAAACAATAAAATAAAAGAAAATATACCAATAATTGAAAAAAGCGGTGTGTATAAAATTAAGTGCGATGATTGTCCGGCAATATATATTGGAAAAACAAAATGGAAAATCTTAACAAGATTTTCTGAACATATCGCAGGCGCAAATAACAACAAACCTAAGTCAGGGTTGTCGAAACATCTGGCTGGAAAAGCTTTGGCTGATGGTAGTGTATTAGTGAATGATCAGAGAGATTTTACAGATATTAGTCCGTTGCTTAAGCCAGATCTCTTTTTTGTTGATATTGGTCAGTAGTCCCCTTGATAATGCCCTAAGAAGGCGAAACGCGTCGGGTTAACATATGTATTAACTAGATTATATAATAAAAATTGTGAAACAATTTTATACAAGTGTTTTTTATTAAAAATTCAGGGTTCATTCAATCAGGACAAAGGTTTATTCAATCCGGACCAAGTTTCCTTTAATTCAGAAAAGTTTGCGATTAATCAGAAAATTGTATAAAGCACGCATTCTACAAGGATATATAAAGCACGCGTTCTATAAGAAGATATAAATGCACGCGTTCTATATTCACATATAGAAGCATGCGTTCTATAATGAGGTATAGAAGAAGGCGTTCTACTATATACCGAGATATAGAAGCATGCATTCTATAAGTACTTCCTTGAGAAGCGAGCTGGGAAGTATTATATAAGTTAATGATTATATTTGGGAATTTGACTTTTTTAAAAAAACCAACTTAATTACTTGAACTCCAGAATGCGACTGGTTATTACATTTTATTTCATGAAATTAGTTTTACATAATTTGATGACTTAGGAATAATTCGCGACATGTTATCAGCAGTTCTCAGGTGTTTTGGGTTTCCAGGTATGCGGCATGTGTTGGGGTCGATGTAATTGATATGTCGAAATATGCTGTGTCTGCTGTGAAGTTATGGGAAAATATTATGAAGTGTTGTGCCGGATGATGATTAACTCTTCCCCTCTTAATTTCATGCGTCCTCGCATGAGTTAAAAATATGGAAGGTTGTAGATGTTGCTGGGATGCTGCGGGATGCCTTGGGAGAATCTTCCTTGAAGGTTAGTTTCGTCCTGGGTTGGTGAGGGAAGAATTGCGATACTAGTGCTTGAGGTTCTCTGCTTAATTTGGATGATTATGATTAATACAACGGTAAGTAGGGCTGCTGTCGAGAATATGTAGTTTATCCATAGGTGGAGTTTCTTCTCTGACTTGATGAGGTTGATCTGTCTAGTGTTATTGATGTGCAGTTCTTTCATTAGTTCTAGTGAGAGTATCTCTTCCAGTTGTGTTCCTCCTAGGGATGGCTGTAGTAGGGGTGGCAGTACATGGATGTTAGCTATTTCTTCGGATATGAATTGTTGATCGTTGATATTAACTGTGGTATTCTTGAATTTGATAAGGTAGGTTCCTTGTAGGGTTTGTGAAGTGTCATTGAATTCGATCGTCGAAGTTGATTAGTAGGATGATGCCGGACGCTATTTCTTCGACCCATGGGATGTGGTGACTATTTGTTGTATTGCATGTCGCATGTTGGCTTTTAAGAAGGTTAGGGATACATTTATCTTTACTTAAATCTACAACATCATTTCTTTTACAAATTGCTAAATCATTTATTATTTTACAATTGTTTTTTATTCCGTAAATTATTTCATCCTTTCTTACAATGTTTTCGTATTTAATTTTGTTAATTACATTATTGGCTTTCTTAATTGGTTTTATGTTGATTCTTTGGAAAACGGTAGGTTCTGTCTTAGGAATATTTACAATATAAATAAGACGTGTTTCGTTTTGCGCTATTTTAACATCGGAAAATTTTAGTGCATCTTCTACGTTATTGTATGGGATGTTATCTTTACTTATGCTTTCTAGAACTAATTTAATTTCGGTTTTTGATAGTATGTTGATTTTGCTAACTCTATTGCGTAAATTGTATTAGTAATTTCTTCTTTTATGAGTTTAATTTTGTATTGTAAACTTAGGATTAGCTCGATTTCGAAAGATTTATCTCTTCTAATCATGTTTAGTATTTCGTTAGTTACGTTAGTTAACTTATTAATTCTATCGTTGTGTGCTTTGTTTATGATTACCTGGTCATTGTTATTTTCTGCTATAGTGTTGATTTTATCTGACATTAAGACAAAATCGTCGTGGTCAGGGTTTCCCGCTATCCAATTCCATGCAGAGCCGATGAAGTCCAGCGATCTTTTCTGTCTCTGCATCTTAATGTTATTGACAAAATTTTGTACCTGTGACAATTCGTGTTCTAGGAACGGAAGGAAGGGGTTACCTTTGGGAACGTTTTTATTGAGTATGGATGTAATCTCGGATAGGAAGGACTGGTAAGGTTCTATATCTATTATGTGTATGAGTTTCAGGTTACCATTCTGGATTCTGGCTGTCCCTGTGTCCAGTGCTATTACTTGGGAGTTCGTGTAGTCGAGGATTTGGACATCTGCGCTGATGGCTGTGATCAGGAATCTGTAAAATGGATATCAGTTGCGAATATTACTTTTGTGTATTGTTTTGCCTGACTCGGTTATAACTGTTGTAGGTTTGTTTTCTTTGACTATTTCTTGTGTGTACCTAACTGTGAGCTTTGAACCTATGCGTTTGTTATGTTTCACGAAAATGGTTTGACCAACATCGTAGTCTTTAGGTGGTAATTTATTTTTATTGTGAAATTTAAGGTCTTTGTTTTGTTTGCTTTGAAGTCGTTCTATGTTTCTTTGCCTAGAAGTTTCGAATTGTTCGGGATCGGTTGTAACGGTTCTTCCGTAGAATAGTTCAATAGGTCTTTTTCCAGTAGTTGAGTGAATGCTGTAATTATACTCGTATACCGAGCGTTCGAGCAACTCTTCGAATGAGCGATGGGTGCCATCGGTTTTTAGGCATCGCATTATTTCCGAGAGGGTAAAGTGAAATCTCTCCACTTGACCGTTCGTCTCGCTGCGGTACGAAGGTGTCCTGAATATAGTGATCTTGAGTTGATCTTCCATCATGAACACAATGGAGGCAGAGTTTAGAGATTTTTCATTGTCTATTACAACGTACATATTTAGGTACGCCGAAAAAAAACAAGATTTCTCTGAGTGGTTTCCTAACATCCTCTATTGATCTTGACTTTAGTATCCTTGCCTGCGTAAATTTCGTGAATTTATCTAGAGCGGTCAGTACCAAATGTTTTTCTGTCGAGTAGATGTCTATGTGGAGAATGTGTCCAGGATATTGCGGAATAGGTGTGGAGCTTAGGGCTGGCTTGTTAGGGTGTCTGTCGTACTTGTTTTCCTTGCATGTTGCGCACTGTTTGACTATTTGTTTGACTTTTGAGTTCATTTTAGGAAAATAGTACCTTTCGATGATCTGCAGTCTGTTTTCCAGAGCGTTCCTATGAGCCCTTTTATGGTATTCTATGATGATATTTTCCTGATCGGATTCATTTTGAACATCCTCTACTTCGATTTGTGTAAACCTAATTCGGTAGCTGCTAAAATATAGGGAATAAATGTCTTGAATCAATCCCATTACGGGTTCTGTCGTTTTGATTCCGTTTATTACATTGGGGTTCAGGTATCTCTTAAATATGCCGGTTAGATTTTCTTTTGTATACCGTGGTTCTGTGAATGTGTGTCTGGTATGACTGGAAAATGGCTTTTGAAGCTGGTAACTGGAGGTGTCATTGACCCTTAAGATGAGCTGGTTCTTGAAGACATTAATGGGTTTTTCTACGGATGGAATAAGGTTCTGTGATGAGCTATCATCACTATGCTGCGTCGGCGTTACTGAGTTTACTAAAGATTTTTGTGGTGGTCTGGAAAGTGCATCGGCCACGACGTTAGATTTACCCGGTTTATAGATGATTTCGTGGTTGTATTCTTCTAGGATCATTTTTCATCTCTTCATCTTGACATTGTTATTCTTGTTGCTGAGAGCATACGTTAGGGGCTGATGGTCGGTAAATATTTTTACTTTTCAAGATCCGTATAAGAAGTTGCGTAGGGAGTTGAGTGCCCAGATGATGGCGAGCATCTCCTTTTCATTAGTTGCGTACGCTTCTTCGGTTTTAATGAGTGTTCTCGAGAGGAAGGTGATCGGTTTTTTACCTTGAGACAGGACTGCCCCAATCGCATATTTAGATGCGTCAGTCGTAAGCTCAAAGTCTTTGCTTAGATCGGGATACGCAGGTACAACTTCTTGAGATGTTAGCGCATTTTTTATTTCGTTGAAGGCTTCTAGCGCTTGTTTGTTGAGATGTATTGGAAAATTTTTCGAGTTGGTTTTCGATATACGTCCGCGCCCTTCTTCCCCTCTTAGAAGAGATGTTAGGGGGTTGGCCAGCTTGGCGTATTCGCGTATGAACCGGCGGTAATATCCCGATAAGCCTAGAAAAGATCTAAGTTCCTTGAGATTTTTCGGGGTACGAAAGTCGACTATGGCCTGTACCTTCTTAGGGTTTGTTCTGATTCCTTCTTGGGAGACTATGAACCCAAGAAATACGACCGATCTTTGGAGGAATTCACATTTGTCCATCTGAACCTTCATATTCGCTTTTTCTAAAGTGTCGAAGACGAGATCGATGTTTTTGAGATGTTCCTCTTCCGTGCTACCAAAGACGATGATATCGTCTATGTACACGTAGCACCTGATGCCTATGTGTGCCCTTAGGATGTCATCCAGTGCTCGTTGGAAAATAGAAGGCGCGTTCTTTAGGCCAAACGGAAGGCGAGTGAACTCATACTTCCCATGGTTCACTGAAAATGCCGTTTTCTCAATATCAGATTCCTTCAACTGTATTTGGTGGAAGCCACTTTTCAGATCGATAACTGAAAAATATTTATTTCTTCCTAAATTAGCTAGAACCTCGTTGATCTCTGGTACAGGATATCTGTCTGGTATTGTGACAGTGTTCAGCTTCCTATAATCGATGACTAACCTGAATTTCCGTTCCCCAGAAGCATCGGGTTTTTTTGCTACCACTGCTACCACCCAGACTGGGGCGTTATAAGGTGATCGCGATGGTCTGATTATACCATCGCTTAGCAACTTCTTGATCTCTTTATCAACGACAGGTTTGAGTGCTATCGGGTACGGATAGGATTTAGAGTAAACGGGATCGTTATAAGTGGTTCGAATTTCACCTTTGACAACAGTGGAATACGTGAGCTTTTCGTCCGGTTCGGAGAACAGGCTGGGATGGTTTCTTAGAACGTTGTATAGTTTAGAAGTTTGAGTTTCGTTTAAATGTGATGTCCTCACGTTAATACTATTGACAGCTTGAGAAAGATGTTGTTTGATGGGGATTTTGATAGTTTTACATAGTGTCCTGTAACTCCCGGCTGTGTAGATTATTGCATCTAGCTCTTTTAGACTGTCGTTGCCAATGATACCATGAAAGGATTTAAGAGTTGGTAAGGTAAAGAATTTGAGGTTGATATTCTGAGGACCGGATAGATTTAGTATGACGTGGTGAGTGATTTTTACGTTCCCTCCAACTGAGTTGGCTGAAAAGGTTATCTCGTTGGGTATCGGATTCTTCACGCAGTTTGGTTGGATGTAGTTTTTGTTACTTCCGGTGTCTATAAGAAATCTCAATATGTTTCCGCCCTTCGTTCTATACTCGAAATATGGAAGCGAAGAGCTCGTTAGCCTAAAAAATGAATATCTTGAGGTTCTTGGTCCGATTTTGGGCTTTCTTGTTCAATCAGTTCAGGTTCTTGGTAATGAACCATGTTAGTGTGGTCATCATCGCTAATCCCGACGTAGTCTATTAGCGTCTGGTCGTAGTTTTCATCTTCCAGGTTAGCATTCTCGTTGTAGTCTATCAGATCGTTGTTAGATGACGAGGCTATAGTATGGAATGCTCTTTGGAATTTGGTAGGGTTATGTACTTGATTCGACCGATTAGGTCTCTTCAAGTTGAATTGAGGTCTGTTTTGATAATTTACAACATTCGAGTGGATAGAGCGGTCTACATCCATTGGCTCGACCCTTGGTGGCGGTCTTGGTGGAGCTTGTCTATTGATATAAGTATTCAAATTTTGTGGTTGATTATTAATGAGTGGCCTAGCGTGAGCTGGTTGGTTTTGAATGAGTTGCCTAGCGTAAGCTGTTTGATTTTGGTAGGTCGGATCATTCCAGAAGGGAGATCTGTTAAAATTTGCGGTTCGATGGGGATAAGACGTAAGCTCTGGATAAAACTGGGGTCTCGGTATTTGTGCAGGGTTGTACCGGTTAATGGGAATTCTTTGTGGTGGGACAAGAGTTCGCAACGGGTCGTTTATTCTGCGTGTAGTACCGTTGCTGTGGTGTGCGTGTTGGATACGGTAATTCATATTCTCTAGTTTAAGGCAGAGGTGAAGAGCTTGTGGCAAATCTACTGGTTCTCTCATTCCTAATAGTTTGGGTAGATCTCCTTTTAGGCCTCTTATGAAAGTGTCGAGAGCTTTGTCCCTGTAGGTCTTCACCATGACATTCATAGCTTCACCGCTTATATCCATACTGCAGATTTTGTTGAGAATGAGCGATAGATGATGATATACCATTTGATAGAACCCTTCGACAGTGTTGCTACCTTGTACTAAGCAGGTCATCTGGTACTCTAAAGTACCAAGGTCTCTCTTGTCTGCATAATGTAATGCAAGGCATCGAGATATTCGTTCCCAATTCAGTGGTGTGTTGTATGATTCCAACGCGATGTCGGCTTGCCCTACGATCTTATTTCGTATTACGTGTAATATTCCATAATACTTAGGCGATCCTTTCGTTGGTTCATAAATTTTTAGAACTCTGTCGACGCTCTTTTTCCAGGAGCTAAATTCTCCTGCTTCACCTGAAAATTCCCTTAGGCTGCGGACGACGTCAGGTATTTTATCCATGTCGGATATGTTCACCTGTTGGTCTGCGTTGATAACTTGATCACTTTCGAGGTCGTATTCAGATCTGGGATTTAGGATTGAGTTAAGGATTCTCGGGCATTCTTGGGCAATGGCTTCGGATACTAGACGTCTAATTTGGTTTTGCAATGTTGTGGGGTTTGCTGCTTGAGGGGCAGCAGGGCCTCCTTCATTATTTACCGCGCCTTGAGCCATAGGTATTATGGCTGGGCGTATCAAGTTTTCGTTTCTTGACATTATTTAAGGTACCTATAGGGAGATTTCGGTTTTATTTATTTATTTTTATTATTTATTTCTTTGAAAAATTCAGGAATTGCGTAGGGGTATCCAGAAGTTTAGGGTTGAATTGATCGAATCAATCGGAGATAGAATGTTTAATACTTACTGGAGCTAATTTATTTATTCATTAAAAGTCCGAAATTATTCTAGGCAAATTCAATTGAATCTATTTGCATGCAGAAAAGATAAATCAAGCAGGAATTTTATTTAATGCAAAGAGGGAAACAAAGAGTAGGAAATAAGATTTACTTACAGGTTTCCTTAAAATTGTCCGTGCAAATAGCTGAATCTTGTCTTGTTATATTTTCTTATTGAATGATTTTTATGCTAATTGGACTTTGCCTTATTAACCTTATTTAGAAAACTGATTTTAGCCTTTATTTTCTCACACCTTCCTTTTCCAAAGAATTTTCTTTATATTCTTATTCTTAACGATTTCTTTCTTTAATAGTGACAAATAAATTCAGTAGCTGATTGACTGACTTGTTTTAAATATTTATTTCCTTTTAATTCAATATTTACTTTACTAAAAGCACTTTAATTATGAATTTATGATTTATGATTTAGAGATTATTTCAATTTTTGTTATTCAAATATATAACTTATCTCAAATATTTCACTTTTAGGTTTTATATAATTCTTCACTTTACTAAATATGATTTATTTTACTAGTATATTATAATAATATTTTAATTCTCTGGTTTGAATCGATAAATTGTATTTCACTTAATTAACACACTTTTGGTATTTTTATCTTTTATTTTTAGAAGGAAAGAATCTTACGCTATTATTACGTTGAATCGCATCCTCACGAAAGCGGCTGCCAGTACTTCTGCTGACTCCTTTTCCTCCAGGATATTTCCTTTGCTGGTTACTAAGGGGCCTCTTTTCTTCCGTGATGAGTTTGCTCAAGTTTTCGTGGTTTCTAAGCTGATTTCCCTTATTTTCGTTAGCACCCGCGAAATAGAAAAATGTCACAATGATTACACTGATCTTGTGCACTTCTTTTTATCACGATGATTACACTGATCTTCGTAGGATTTTAATAAACACAAATAATTGCACGGAACTTGTGAATTTATTTTTTATTAAATATCGCGGGTCCCTGCTCGGGCGCCAGTTAATGATTATATTTGGGAATTTGACTTTTTAAAAAAAACCAATTTAATTACTTGAACTCCAGAATGCGACTGGTTATTACATTTTATTTCATGAAATTAGTTTTACATAATTTGATGACTTAGGAATAATTCGCGACATGTTGTCAGCAGTTCTCAGGTGTTTTGGGTTTCCAGGTATGCGGCATGTGTTGGGGTCGATGTAATTGATATGTCGAAATATGCTGTGTCTGCTGTGAAGTTATGGGAAAATATTATGAAGTGTTGTGCCGGATGATGATTAACTTATATACTCGACTTCTAGACCCGACGTGTGTAAAAGTAAAAAAGTATAATTAACACAGGAACTACTACTGGCTCCCCTAGAAGCGGTGACATAAGGCCTTATTGTACCTAAAAAGTCCGACTGGGAGGGTTTCTTTCGCGCTATACGACCACGAAAACCACTTTTTCTTATTGTTCGACGCACGGTTTGCACGCTTAAGTTTTTGTTTATCGTTTCTTCTACTTTAGCACAAAGTTCGCTCAGTTTTCTCACTCAAAATCTTTGGGCGTCCTCTACGTAGTTTATTTACTAGATTGTTTTCAGTTTTATATATTTTTATGTTTTCTACGGTACTTTGTGGTATTCCTAACTCATTTCCTATGAGGATATACCTTTTTATGAAAATAAATTACTAAATTTCTTTCCGTCAGTGAGTCAATACTTTTGTGTGCTTAGTTCTACTTCTTAAATTAAAATGTTATTACTTTTTTGTTATATTGTTAACTATATAGTTTTTCAATAATTGGATTTTAAAGAAGTGGTATAAAAGTTACTATAAATGATTCATTTTTATTTTCCACACAAATGCAACTTGTAAAAATTTACCAGATTTCTTAGATGTGTAAAGTGAATCAATACTTTTGCGACGAACTGTACGAATTAATATTGTTTTCGTTCAATGAAGAAACGGCTATGAATTTTTTTTCGAATATGTTTCCTAATTCAAAATCGTCCCAAAAAAACTTATCTGCTTTTAGAATCCACTGTGCTGGTGCTCGCCTTGTGTCTCCACTTCAAGTAAAGTGTCTATTCCCTCACCAAATTCAACAAGAAATTCTAGGGAGTTCAGACGGGGCACATTTTATGGTTGAGCCAAACTCATTCCTGTCTGGTCACCGGTAGGCGGAGAACAACGGGGCAAGGAAAAGCCAAAAGAAAACTTTTCTTTTTCAGTAAAAAGAGAGAGCTGCCTTTGACAGCAGCACGTTCTGCAGTTCTACAAATTGTTTTCATTCTGATGTACTGAAAAGCGCACGTGCAAAGCAGAGAAATAAAAAAGAGAAAGAAGAAAAGCGCCAGCTGTACGGCGAATTTGTGTGGAAAAGTATTCTAACCCCAGTGCCGCATTCGCTTTCAGTTATTCGGCGAATGAAGCTCTGAAATGTCATGCAAGTTAAATTTCCGGTGAAAACTTTTGTTAACATTGCTTCTTAGTTATTTTGAGACGTTTTAATTACGGGACAAAAACGGACTTTTGCGTAAGGTAAAGTATTGTGTACCGTGGGTAAAATTTGTTCCAAATTGAGTGCTTGTGCTATTAGCAGTGGTCCGCAACGAGGCTAATAGGGGAATTGCTGGACAGAAACTGCCGTGATCGGTCTTTCCTCGTTTACTCCTACAATGTAAGGTGAGTGCTTTCGAAATCAATTTTCCGTGCAGTTTTTCTTGTCAGAAAATCGTATTCTTGCTCAAAATTAGATTTTCCGGTACTGCGGTAAGGCAGAAGGCATACAGCCAGCTGATAGAACGTTTGCCTGCATGCAGACCGGATGTTCGGTCGTTCCAACTAATTCGCGAAGAGTGGAAAATGTTTCTTTCGCTGCTAACTTAATAAGATCTCCGGATCGGAAGCGCGATAGGCAAGTCGGAGTGCCTACTTACATGAAATTAGCCCTTGCATGTTGAGCGGTTTAATCTTTTTAGCCTGCACCGACAAATCGGCAAAGTGTTGTTTGCGGTAAGTGATAGATACTGTTCTGGGAACAAAACACCAAAGCGGAGTTAGTAAGCTTGATGAAGTGCTTCGTATTGAGTTTTAACGACCAAAAGGTGGTGGCGCCGGGTAGTTTGAGGTTCGGAAAGATGTACCCGGTGTGGACGAGAAAATCATGATTTACGGGTACACGATAAAAGCCAGGTATCTACGACAGAAACATGCTATAAGATGCAAAATAATACGCTGTGGCTAATTATCATTTGTATATTACATAAATTCTTTAGAAAGCAATTATGGTTTTCGGAACAGGATAAGGACATTGTTTTGCGATGTCAACGGACCTACATATTTGTGTTAACTGCAATGCCAAATCGCAAGATTGCAGCGTATGTAAACTTTGTAGATTTTCCGTTTAGCATGCCAAGCACGTCCCGATTTGGAAGTAGATTCAGAATAAATTACTCAACACACTGCATGTGTTCCTTCTCTTGACTAGCTGGAATTTACTAATCAACCACCATTGTGCTTAAATTCCGACCCAAATTCATTTTTACTTGGCTGCGATAATACGGCTTATCCCAGAAGCATTTTTATCCTTTTTTAAGCATCGTTCGCGGTACATGAAATCCCTCTCAATGTTTATCTCTTGTCTCATCCGTTACAGAAGCATTTTTTTCCGAAGTCGATTAAAAACTCCCGGATTACACCATATCGTCATTTTGGGGTTTATGCAATAACCGACGGCACCATAGTTCTAAGTCAACTTATTAATATTTCAACACAATTGGACTTGGTGGAATAATGTAAATTTGGCGCATGATATGTGATGTACAAAGTTGCAAACGTTATTTCGCACTGTAAACGAGGCCACACTCTATTGGCGACTCGTGAATTATTCAAAATCTGCGTTAGTGACAAAATGCTTCTACCTGGATTCATATTGAAAAAATTCGGTTTAAGTAATTTTTCTACAAAAAAGAAGGAAGCATGCAGATGTATCAGTGTATCATCAAAGTCATTGGTAAGACACATCTATGTTAAGAGGAAACTTACTTAAGTAATTGGAATTCCTGAAGTCGTCCCTTTAAGCGAACGGTAAGCTTTTAGGACTCCTCAAGGTTGATTGCATTCATGTGATATAATACCTGTATATGTTGTGTATGTCAGGGACCGCAAATAATATTTTGTCTTTCGTCTTAATATAAAAGAACCACATATGACACCAAGTGAAATTATATAAATTAACAAATAGTTATTTAATTTAATGTTTAATTTTGTTTTGCGATAAAATCAAGCAAAGGCACAATCGATCTTTTTTTAAAAGTTATTTATTAGAAGAATAACTATGAATTTATTAACTGACTTATTAAAAGAAACACTATTAATGTCCGCCGACGGACATCTTCCAAAATTCCGAGATGTAGTATGCAAATAGAAAAGCAAAGAAAAACTTTGATTATTGCTATTCGCGCTCAGAAAGACAAACACTACAAATTGGGCAATGCTATGACTCTTATGGGCACAAATAATGAGATCAGAGTTAGCCTAAACTATACGGCGGACACACCAGTTATTTCTATGTCATTGGATGCTTTGACACTCATGGGCACCCAGAATCCAGTCAAAAAGTCACCCACCCAATAAGCGGACAGACCAGCTGCACCGTGGTTCATTACTCCATTCGCAGAATTGCTTCAGCTTCACCGGACACACCACGATCCGCTGAATTCACATCTTTCCAATGTGCGGACACCCCAGTACTATTGGCACAAACATAAAATGTTCCCCAACTTCATTGAATACACCAATTTTCATTGATATCATTCACACAGCTATTAAAGGCACAATGTTTTAATGTCCAAAAACTACACTAATGACTATTGTATTAAAGAAACTTAATCTACACACAATTTTTACATCAATTACCAGCAATATTACCCACCTTTGGAAATAATTGATGATGATAGCACAGCCCTGCGAAATTTTGAAAATTTTTTCCCACTGGACAATGAATAGTTGTTTCCGAAGTAATTTTTGCCGCTAAAACTGAATCCGGGCTCAGAATTGCTCTATCATGTCAGATTTTTGAGATATTCTAACCTCAAAGTGCAAAAACACTGTTTTTTGACATATTTGAGGTTTTGTAGCACCGGGATTTTTTTAACTATGCGGGATCTTATAGTACAGGTCTTCCTCTTTCAAATGCCGTTGAGTTTGCTCAAATATCTTTTTTTTCGCCGAGATATCGCATTTTGAAATTTTCATGTTCACGAATTTCTGGGTATTTCAAAATGCGATATCTCAGCGAAAAAAAAGATATTTGAGCAAACTCAACGGCATTTGAAAGAGGAAGACCGGTACTATAAGATCCCGCATAGTTAAAAAAAATCCCGGTGCTACAAAACCTCAAATATGTCAAAAAACAGTGTTTTTGCATTTTGAGGTCAGAATATCTCAAAAACCTGACGTGATAGAGCAATTATGAAAAATTACCTTGGAAACAACTATTCATTGTCCAGGGGGGAAAATCTCGCAGGCCTGTGGAATTGAAAACGAATTCACTGCATAAATATAAATCACTGACCGCACTTTTTAAAGTATGTATCACTAAAGCCTGAGATTCATGCTTAAGCAAAATAAAAGGAAATCTCAGGAAACTAAAGAGTGATCAATACCTTCGGGGTAACGCTAATTACTTTTGGGAATTTTGGGTAAGAGTCATGTAATTTTAAGAAAAATACGAAACTTAATTAAGCAGGAACTTATGGCGCCTTTCTCAACATAGTTTTCCTGGAACTCGCCATTTATTGCGATCTACTTTTACGTCTAAAGTTGTAAAAGAGATGAAATAATTTTCGGCTTGTTTACCTAACATTTAACATTTGATTGTAAAAATTATAAAAATTATTTACGAATTTATATTTTCCCACTCAAATTTAAAACATCAATTAAATATAATTTTGGAAATATCAATTAAAAACTCAAAAAAACGGCGCTAAATTTACCTTTCCACGTATTTTTAAAACGGTGCCGCGGTTTCGCCTATTTCCGGTAGGCATTTTCAGACCAACTGGTCACGTTTT
This sequence comes from Leptarthrus brevirostris, assembly GCA_964036015.1. NCBI lineage: Eukaryota > Metazoa > Arthropoda > Insecta > Diptera > Asilidae > Leptarthrus > Leptarthrus brevirostris. Next base: position 181,543,296 of record OZ038371.1, on the reverse strand, counting down.
CAAAGTACAGTGAGACTTCTTTTAACCGGAACTCTAACATCCGGAAACCTGTAAACCCCAGGAAAATTTCCCTCTGTGTTGAAATTTTTTTCAGTTCTTTTATCCAGAAAGACTTTTAATATTCGGAAAATATCTTCAAATCAGAATTTGTTTAAGATTTCTGAGAAACACGAACTGGTTCTGCTTTGCAATATTATTTATGCTTGCTTCTTATTTCGTCTTATTTTAGTTGCTAATTTGTTAAGTGTAATGCTAAATGCTTTTGAGGAGGTGTGCGCGATATTTGTTTTTTTACATATTTATGATGTGGCCAAAGCTCAGGGGATGCCCTATAATGTTTAAAGCACAGCACAGGAAGGGAATTAAGGGTGAGGCAAATGGGTTAAGAGATTGAGTAAAGGAGTTGTCGATGTACGCCTCGTTTGAAAGTTTCGGGCTCATAAGATGAGGCAGAAACAGATAATGATAGTTCCACATTCGTGTTGTTCTTCTTAGAAAAGATTCCCGAAATTTGACGATATGTCCAAATTTCACCTGGAGTGTGTCATGTGTCTACAAAGAATCCGGCTAGGAATTTCGTTAGAACAATGGCCATCGAAATAGCGATAGAAGAGTGAGAGACAACCGGCATTCCGTCGGATGCTCCAGAGAATCAAGGCCTTCAAAGCTTTAGGAATCGCCAGTAAATTAAATAGTCTTACGTTGGCCTTTGTCTAACGCGGACAATGTCCGATCCCTGCCCAAATATGGGAATCATATTCAAGAGGCCTGACGTTTGACTTGTAGATCAGTGCTAAGTCAGATCGGGTGAAATATTTTTTACATCTCTGTAGAAAACACAAGCCCTTTATCGTACTTTTAGCGATTGTAAATATATGATCAGTTCAGCTAAGAATAGATTAGATTAGATATCTCAATACCCAAGATGTTTAGAGTTGGTGAATTGGGTATATCACTCCATCGACTGAAATGGGTTGGGGGTGAACTGGGCGTTTTTATGGGACACGATTTGTTCTGCCCCAAGCGAGGATCATAGAAATGTCGTTGTTTAATTGACTTCTGTAGCGATGATTAATAAAAAGAAGAAATAAGGTTGGTGAAAGAACTGAACCTTGAGGTACACCGGTATTTATTTCGTAGGAATCAGATGTAACTCCGTCAATTAATACACGGATTGAACGGTCTAACAAAAAACTCTCTGTCCGTTTAACGAGACTAGGGCGCAGAAAAAATGTTTGAAGTTTGGTTAAAAGGGCAGCATGCCAGATTCTATCAAAGGCTTTTGAAATATAAAGAGAGATGGTTTCGGACTCGCCAAAATTATGGAGACCATGATTCTAACGCTCCGTTAGAGCCGCTAGTAAGTCTCCGGTTGAGCGGCCAACGTGGAAACGGCACTGGAAATTGTTCATAAGATTGTTATTTTCTAGATATTTCATCAACAGAGCGCTGATGAGTGATTCAAAAACTTTAGATATGATCGAAGTTAGTGCAATTGGTCTGTAGTTAGAGGGGTCGCATGACACTCCTTTTTCAAGTATCGGCTGGACATGAGAAATATGAAATATGAATTCAGGCTCAATTAGTCGGGTTTGAAAAGTGTTGTCTATGAAAGATAAAATTGAAATTATTAAAAGTATAGAAAAAAAAGTGTAGAGATAAGCAGTCTTGTTTAAAAATACGTTCTCGGATTATCAACGATTTATGATACTGGCAAAAAAGAAGATAGACTTAAGTTTTTCTCAGAATGTGTCTCTACTACAGAAATGATGCGAAAAACACTGTGAGGTACGGAAATTCCCAAATTGCATGCAGCACTATTTTAGTGCTTTCATTAATGGTGAAGTGAGAGAGTGCCGATATCTTAACGGCAGATCAGGTTTATAACGCAGATAAGACAGGACTATTTTGGAGAGGCTTACCTCGAAGCACTTTGGTCTATAGCAACGAAGTTTCTGTTGATGGATCCAAAGTCCCTAAGGAGAGAATAACAGTCCTTGCTTATCCAAATGCAACCGGATTGGTAAAAGCGTTTATCCACGCGCCCTGCAAAATAAAATGAAAATGGGGCTCCGCGGATTAATTAAGACACTTATTCTCAATCACAAATGTTCATAATTTTTATTCACTTCACTGATTAGTTCGTTTCACAATTTTCTTTTCATGTGTTCGAATCAACCGAATCACGACGAAGAAAGGGGAAGTGAACCTGATGGCGTAGAAATTGTTTCAAATAGTATGACAATAACAGAAGCCATAGACACTTGTGGAAAGATAATAGCTTTGCATATTTCCTAAACAATTTCAGTGTGTCTCTGTCTTGTCTATTTATCTGGTGTATTTCCTAAGCTCTTACTGATGTATTTATAAATCTCATTGACTCGAGAATCCGCTATTACATTGACGATGGCAGCATTTTTTATGTTGGTATAAATGATAATGACGCGCCCTTCTGAACTCTGACTTAGACCTTACGTAGATGGTGCTCTATTTATTTCCTTCCTCTAAATATTAGCAAGTGCACCGTTACGCCATTCTATCGTAAAGGAATCCTTTGCACTTCAATTTTACCATTGGCGATAGCCCATTGAGTAAACTTAGCAAAGCCAGAGACTTGGAGGTCGTGCTAAAACTAAATTTTCATTCGAGAATCATATTGACGTTATTATAAGTAAGGCTAATGCGTCTCTGGTCTTTGTTAAAAGATATTCAAATCAGTTTGATAACCCGTATATTACGAAGTTCTTTTATTGCAATTTTGTTATACCAAAATCAGAGTATGCTACTTCATTTTGGTTTTCTTTCTATGTGGTTCACATTGCTCGTATTTAGGCCGTCGAGAGCAGATTTGTTAGATTCGCTCTTCGAGGCCTTCCATGGGCTGATCCTCTCTGTCTAGCTCCACATGCTTACCCAATTATGCTTCTTTCCTTGGATTCTCTTGAGGTCAGGTGACAGGTCTGGAATAATCTTGGGATGTGAATGATTTCCCTGCAGTGAAAAATTACAGCGGATTCTACTAAAAATCTCGTAATATTTGCTGGAGATAAAGAGATCATAAAAAGATGGTGAGAACCCACTAAATATTGGAATTTTTTTTTATAGTATATTATTTCTTAAATAAGAGACAACAAGTGGAAAGGGATAAATTATTTTCTTTGTAAAGAATTTGAATCTGAATTTTTATTTAATTTATATTTAACGAATAAAATCAAAATGATTGCTTTATTATTTATGATTAAAGAGCAGTTACTATAAATTTATTATCAACTTTATTTTATTGCTTTTTACTTAATTTTATCTCTGTCCTTAAGATGTAACTCATCACTTGTAACTTGTTGTACAGAGATGAAATACAAGATAAGATAAAAGTTGTTAGTCCCGGTAGAGAGACATACGAATAGGATATCAATTAAGGAAGGATTCGTGAAATTTTACAGTGCGACCACATTTGACTTGTAGGGTTAGAAAGTGCGAGAGACTTATAGTCCTTGTATTGAGTAAAAGAAGGTCTGGATTAGAGATCAGACTGAAGATTTCCTAAGAACAGTAACCATGAAAGTAGAAAATAGCTATTGGAAGTGATTATCGCCAGTAAACCCTTACAAAATTTTAACTTATCGCAGCAATACAGTATGTCCTCTAAAAACGCAAATATGGGAGTTATACTCAAGTTTAGGACTGCTATGAGATTTTTAGATCAGTAGTAAGTTCGATGAGGTTAAATATTTCTTACAATTTTGCAAGAAACCCAAATATTTCAACGCATTCGTTGCTACTTTAAGCAAGATTCTTGGGTATCTGATTTCCTAAGAAGGCAGCAGGATGGGGGCGATTTGGTAATATTGACTTCATGGACAGAAATAGCTTGTTTAATAATCTGAATATATATGTATGACATGGATTGACGTGTATAGTGTTTCCATGAGATTCCGATCCATAGTCGAAAAATGGGGTATATTCAGAAAAGCTTGTAATGTCGCTGCAGGTACTAGCAGGAATTTTCTTAGCATTATTAATAGGGTCAAGGAGAGTTAGCTTATGGTAGTTGGTGGACATCAGTGGATACGTAGTCGTAGTTCTGGCTGCTCGGTCGCATTCACTAGAATATATAGTATGGAAAGAAAGGGTTATTCAGTTTTGTTGAATAATGCAACCTGAATTTTTAACCGACCTCCCAAAAACAAAGAGGTTCTAAGGGCGACGTATATTTTTGTTTTTTTGTTTGTTTATGTCTGACCGGGCAAAACTTCGTAACGCGTCGACCGATTTTGATGATTCTTTTTTTGTTGGGCAGAGTATGTTCACCGATTGTTATTATGTAAATGTAAAAATTTTGGAAGGGTGAGCGTGAGGGGTGGGGGTGAAACCTGACTATGTCACGCGTGGACCGATTTGGATGGATCTTTTTTTGTTGTACAGTGTATGATCCCCCATTGCTAATAGGAGAAAAAAATTTGGCCTAGGGTAGGGGGAGGGGTAGTCTAACTTCGTAACGCGTGGACCGATTTGGATAATTCTTTTTTTTTGTGGGTAGAGTATGCTCCCTGGTTGATACCACGAGAAAAAAAATGTTGGTGTGGTTAGGGGGAAGGGGGGTGGAACCTAACTTTGTAACGCGTGGACGGATTTGGATGGTTCTTTTGCTGTTGTATAGAGTGTGATCCGCCATTGCTAATAGGAGAATAATTTGGTCCTATGAGGGTGGTGGGGGGCAGGGGAGGGGTCGTAACTTCGTAACGGGTGGACCGATTTCGATGAAACCTTTTCTGTTCGGTATATGTTCTTTGATTGATACGATTATTTTAGTATAATGGAGGTTGGGAAGGGGGTTAAACCTAACTTTTTAACGCGCGGACCGATTTGGATGGTTCTTTCTTCGTTGTATAGAGTAGAAGACACTAAAGAGTGAAAAATAAAATAGTTTTTAAAAAAAAAAGTTGAACCGACTTCACAAAAAGCGCTAAAAAGCGTAAAATAATTTTTAATTTTATATCTCTTACGACATTTTGAAGTCGGTGCAAATTAAATTTTGTTGTAGTTGTTTGGTTTGTTTGATTTGCACCGACTTCAAAATGTCGTAATAGATATAAAATTAAAAATTATTTTATGCTTTTTAGCGCTTTTTGTGAAGTCTCTTCCACTTTTTTTTTAAACTATTTTATAATATTCCTAGTCCTGTTTGATATGCTAAGGTATTAAATACTACATATGTCCAAAACTGTTTTTTATTTAAAAGCGTAAAATAAATTGTTTGAATCGTCTAGAAGGGGATGAATTGGTTGATTTAAATACGCAGCTACTCAGTAAATTGTTGTTTTCGTTTACGAGACTGATTTTACATTTAGATTCTCCAGTTACTAAAATTTGCCTTTCTTTGTTGCATTCACTTTTAATATTGTTGCGCATATTTAAAGTGCCTCTTACACTTATAATGAGGTCCTAATGCGTGATTACAGTGCACCTGTGATTACCCACTCTAAAGTATTACAAATTTATTACGAAAACACACATTCCGCGCTGCTACATTTTGGAAGCCCCTTAAAATTTCAGTCAACAGAGCAGGGCCTGTTCTGTCTTTTTGTTGAAGTCTTTTTCGTAGAACCGAACCATTAAGGTGGTCGGTGCAGTCAACGGCCTATGTTCCGCAAGGAATAAGAGGCAACGGAGACTTACCTATCTGATATTGTTAAAGTAAATTTCATGTTATGAGGACTGGTATTACCATTATGGCTATTGATTACTTAGCTGATTGCAGTTAGAAGCCCCATAGATAAAGTTGAATGAGTAGAAGCTGTGCTAAATTGCTACTATTTTTTATTATACAACCTAGTTTATATTTTGTACAGTCTTCTGCAGTCCATTTAATTAGTCGTTTCATATTAGTCTTTGTGATGTTTTCAGTTGCAAAGATATGACTGATTCTTGATGAACTTTTACAAGCACGAACGAGAACTTGGTTTTATTTTATCACAGTGCATGTGCAAAAATGAAGGATCGGTTAGATATAGATGAGAAACGAAAAATATGTATGGGAGTGGGGGGGGGGGTATCTCTTTCCAGCTATAGGGTTTGACATTTTTTACGATGAAAAAAACCAGTGTTACATTTTAACGTGTATCTTTTAAAGTTTTAGTGCTAGATGCGTTATTAATATCTCAGTGGACAGGTAATATAATGGTGGTAAAGACAGTGTAATTGTGTATTAATTTTTACTGCCATTAGTTTTAAAAAAATTGATTTTCAAACTTAAATTTTCGAAGAAAACTCAATTGCACTATTTTATTTTATTTTTGTGTTTAAAATAGTGGCTAATGTGTTCTCTTTCGAAACTTGAAGCGCACAAAAATCTTTTACCATTCTCAAGTTACATCAATAAATGTACAGCTCATAGCTACTCTCCTAAGAAATAATTCTACCGGCTTCCTAAATTGTTGATCTTTTTGCTCTTTGTGTTAAAATTTGGTCCTGAAAATGACTAGGTTGTTAATAGTGCTGAAGAAAGGAAGTAAAATTAATAATTTAACATATTTTCAAAATGTCCTCCGTCACTTCGAATACACAGTATTGCTTTTTTTCGCGTGGCTCTTTTCAAGTCACTTGTTGTTAGATTTTCTTTAATTTTATTTTCGGCTTCTGAAATTCTTGTTATTAATAAGTTCATCTCATGTTGCATCTTCTGACCCGTATACCATTTATTTCATGGTCCCCCATAAATAAGAATCAGGTCGGTAGAACGAGCTGGCCAAGGAAAAGTACTACGCCGCCGTATCCACCTAAATCGTTTTGCAGGAAGTTCAATAGTTGTAGGAAGTCAATAGTTTACGGCGAATCTGTTTTGGGACGAGGTCTGTCGAGCAATTCTTGGGTTTTCTGGACTACAAAACGGAGGATTATGTAAATTCACTATACCACATTTAGTGAATTGTGATTCATCCGTTCACAGAGTCTTATCCAAGAAAATCCAGTCATCAAAGTCTTCTTCAAGTATCCAATTACAGAATTCCCGACGGCTTATTTTGTTCTATGGCTGAGGTTCCTGTACGGGTGTCATATGCAAAGAATGAAGTCCTTCTCTCCGTAATACTCTCCATACCGTCGCTGCGCTAACACCTACGATATAAACTGGTTGCCTTCTTTCTTGTTACCGCCGGTGATATTTTCGTTCTGCCTCGAGGAAATTGCCATTTCTAAATCCGTAACAGAAGATTATGTCCACTTATTCTTCACTAGTGAATTGCACCATTATTAATTATCAAACTATCAAAACGGCTTCTCAAACTATCAAAATAACTTCTCACTTTGAAATATTACGTGCTTTTAAAAATGGGCACTGCCTTTGCATCTCATTTTATACCTGGAGATCATAGGATTTCCATTCCAATGTTTACAAAACAATTATTTTATGACCCCCTCCCATACAATTTTTTTTGTTCCTCACCTAGATCTGCCAGAGCCTTCGTTTTTGCAGACGCGCTGTGAAACATCCTGTATGTTGTATTTTCTTTAATTTTGGTGATGTTGGGAGAGTTACAACTTCTCTCCAGAGGGACGTGACAAACAGACTCTCACTTCTTTTATTTCCTCACTGACTAAGGAAAATACAGTTTGTTTTGTTTCTTTATTCTCACATCCGCTTGACGAGTCCCTCAGGAGAGTTTAGTTGTAACTCTCTCATCTTTAACACCATAACACAAAAATATTATACAACAATTGGCGCAGCCGGTGTATGTATATAGTATTTTTTAAACTCTAATTTGAAGAGAGTAATTTTGACTAAAACCTGTTTTTACAGATTTATTTTTTAATGCATTAGTACTATTCTTAGATGTGTTTAGATATAACATTACAAAAAACTACTGTCTCTTAAGGTGCGATTCCACTGAGGTAAAATGAGGCATGCGGAAATGACACGGATCCTTTGAGTCGAATCGATATAAAGCAATATAAAATGTACGTCATTTTCATTCACACTAATTTCCTAGTTTTGCCTGTTGAATGAGTAATCTTTTGACACGATTCAGCAACTTGTATCTTGCGACTTAATATATAACTTAACAGACGATCTAGAAACCAACGGCACGTTCAAACAACATCTACCAACAATTACATGAGAGATTCATAAGCCATGGGAACTACAATTCATGGGAACTGCAACTCTGCATTTTCTTCCTCATAATTTTCAAGTACAAGTTCAGATAGATCTTAAGCTTTCAAGTTTAGTTTTAGCCAAACCGTGTACGGAAATATATTAATAATAAAGATTTATCTAATTCGACTTTGTCGAAAATTAAAATTTGTTTTTTTTATTAAATTAAAGTAACAGAGTGTTAACTGGCGCCCGAGCAGGGACCGGTGCAAAAAGTGAAAGTGTGAAAGTTCTTAACTACTGAAAATCATCAGGGTAACCAAACCTGAAGTGAAAGTGAAAATCAGAGGGACAACCAAGTCCTTAGTTAAGAGTGATCCGAAGGATAACCATACCTAAAGAAAACTCGAAGTAATTGTGAAAACCAGAGGGACAACCAAGCCCTTAGTTAAGAGTGATTCCAAGGATAACCATACCTCAAGGAAACTCGACGCAGGATAACCACGCCTGAACTACTTCGACCTCACCGATCATACGCAGCACCGGAAACCCAAAAAGGATGCGAACCCCGTGTCTTATAATTTTTATGTAAGTTAGAATTTAAGGAAAGTGTTCATAATATCTTTATATTCTTTAAAAATATTTTAAAAAAGAGAATTTGAAAAAGAGAAATATTTGAAACGAGTTAAGTGATTAATAAGCTAATTATTTACAAGTTTTTTTGGATTTTCGAATAAATATTTAGAAAAGCATTTTTAGAAAAGCAATCGAATTATTTTTAATTTAAGAAATAAATGTTTTATTGAGACAACAGAATTTCTGGTGAGTAAAGGGAAATTTTCAATCTGACAGTAACGTTTATTACAATATCGAATTAATTTTACGAATTTTTATATAAAGAAAAGTGATTTAAATTTGGTGTAATAAAAATTGAAGTGGTCTTAAGGAAACAAAATTTTCCAAATTGAATCGAGTTTAAATAAGTTTCAAAAATATTTTTAGTGAAAGAAACAAATTAAAATAAAGTTCATTGACGTGACAAAAAATTTCGGTGTACCAAACTAAAATACACCAGAAAAAATTATTCCGAATCCGAAATATATTTTTTTCTTCATTTGCTATTTTTCGTAACAAAATGGCAAATAATAATATTATAAGGCCAGCTGTCTTAGGCCCTTTACCCCTTAATCAGGGCGGTCCAAACAATAGCCCGCCTCCTCCTCCTAACCAAAATCTAAACGATAGAAACGAAACCGAACTAGCTGAAACAATAAACAGACTAGTCATAGACGCTCTAAGACGGGAGGGCAAAACAATCCTTCAAGCTATGCTTAATCCTGGAGCGGATATTAATAATGATGTCGATCAACGTATCGACGCTGGTCAGGAAGGAAACTTATCCGACATGGATAAAATACCTGACGTTGTTAAAAGTCTCAGGGAATTTTCAGGACAAGTAGGAGAATTCTCTTCATGGAAAAAAAGTGTAGATAGAATTCTTAAAATCTACGAACACTTAAAGGGTTCACCAAAGTATTACGGAATACTGAACGTCATTAGGAATAAGATTACGGGTCATGCAGATATCGCCCTAGAATCTTACAACACCCCTTTGAATTGGGAGAAAATCTCAAAGTGCCTAACCCTACACTACGCTGACAAAAGAGATCTGGGAACCCTAGAATATCAAATGACTACGTTGATTCAAGGTTACCAATCGATACCAGAATTTTATCAAACAGTGTATCATCATTTGTCATTGATCCTTAATAAACTCAGCAGCATAGAAATGAGCCAAGAATCATTAACAAATATGACACAAGCTTATCGAGACAAAGCTCTAGACACCTTCGTCAGAGGTCTAAAGGGAGACCTTCCTAGACTTCTCAGCATGAAGGAACCAGTAGATCTGCCTCAGGCATTACATTTATGCCTCAAGCTTGAAAATATAGACTACAGAGTTCAACATGCAAAACATACCATCCATAGAACGCAACGACCATCAATGCCTCCTATTCCCATAAAAAGAAATAATAGCCATCGGCAACAAATCAATCCAACTCCATTCCCCCGAACACAATTTTACCCAGAGTTAGCTCATTATCCTCAGAGATCACCAAGACCGCAATTTCTCTGGCAACAAAATCTCCAAAGCTATCAACCGCAAGGGCAACTGATAAGACTACCTCCCAAGCCAATGCCTAGGCCGGAGCCCATGGAAGTAGATCACTCAATCCATTCCCGCGTAGCAAATTATCAAAATTACCCGAATCGAAATCACCTACGACCATTTATCAATAAACGACCAATATCTCAAAGAGTGCATCATGATAATAAACACCAAAGGGTACATCATGTCGAACAAAATCAACTTGAAGAACACGACAGCTTCAAATCCCAAGAAACTTCTCAATGCTATGATGAGAATGAATACGAACAAGACATTAAAACAGAGGATTTAAACTATGATCAAAATCTCATCGATTACATAAACTGTAGCGATAATTCCGTCTTAGATCCACCCGATGAACTAGATGATATTCATTTTTTAGGTTTAAACGCTCTTCGCTTCCCTATTTCGAATATGCAGCGGAGGGCGGAAAAACATTAAAATTTCTAGTGGACACTGGCTCCAATAAAAATTATATTCAACCACGACATGTCCGTTATCCAATTCCCAACAGGAAAAGGTTTTTCGCCACTTCGGTGGGCGGAAATATTGAGATAACCCACCATACAATAATAAATCTATTCGGACCACAAACAGAAAGCTTAAAAATTTTTTTACTACCCAGCCTAATTTCATTTGATGGAATAATCGGCAATGATAGCCTCAAAGAACTAAAAGCTGTCATTCATACAGACGAGAATTATATGGTCATTAATCCAAATATTAAAATACGTCTAAAACAGCATACATCGGATTCCGTAAACTCCATTGACATTAGAAGTTCCCACATGAACAAAGAACAAATAGCTAAACTCAATCTTATCATAGAAGATTGCCCAAACCTATTTTCAGAACCAAATGAAAAGCTAACCTACACAACTACTGTTAAAGGAGAGATTCGTACTATTACAAACGATCCAGTGTATTCAAAATCATATCCTTATCCAATGTCTTTAAAAAATGAAGTAGAAAATGAAGTAAAAAAACTACTTGAAGATGGCATTATAAGACCATCAAGATCACCCTATAACTCCCCAGTTTGGGTCGTCCCAAAAAAGTTGGACGCGTCTGGCGAAAAGAAATATAGGATGGTTATTGATTATCGGAAGTTGAACACAATTACAATACCCGATAAATATCCCATCCCGGAAATCAACGAAATGTTGGCAAACCTAGGAAAAAATAATTGGTTCACTATTGTGGATCTAAAGAGCGGTTTTCACCAGATACCATTAAAGGATTATGATATCGAAAAAACTGCCCTTTCCATCAACAATGGGAAGTACGAGTTTACTCGCCTACCTTTCGGGCTAAAAAATGCCCCTGCCATTTTTCAAAGGACGCTAGACGACATCTTGCGGGAACACATAGGGAAGAGATGCTACGTCTACATAGACGATATAATAATATTTGGGAAGGATGAAAAAGAACATTTTGAAAATCTAGAAGTAGTGTTCAAAACTCTGGAAAATGCCAACATGAAAATCCAGTTGGATAAGTGCGAATTCCTTCAAAAGGAAGTCGAATTTCTTGGATTTATAGTATCCAGGGACGGAATTAAAACCAACCCGAAGAAAGTAGAAGCAATCGTTAAGCTGCCTCCCCCTAAGACACTCAAAGACCTCAGATCATTTCTTGGCATGTCAGGTTACTATCGTCGCTTCATAAGAGATTACGCAAAGCTAGCGAAACCCCTGACATCCCTTTTAAGAGGGGAAGATGGGCATATACCCAAAAATCTCTCTAAAAATAAGATCATTAATCTCAACAAGGAAGCCATGGAAGCTTTCCAGAATATAAAAAGTTCGCTCATATCAAAAGAAGTCATTCTCAATCATCCAGACTTCGGAAAAGAGTTCGAACTCACAACTGACGCATCTGATTACGCTATAGGAGCCGTACTGTCTCAGAACAATAGACCAATAACATTTTTGTCGAGGACATTAAACAAAACCGAGGAGAACTACGCCACCAATGAGAAAGAAATGCTGGCGATTATTTGGTCTCTGAATGCTCTAAGAAACTATGTCTACGGATCCAGGAAAGTAAAAATTTTTACAGATCACCAGCCTCTAACGCACGCACTCAGTAACAAAAACACAAATTGCAAAATGAAACGCTGGAAAGCAATTTTAGAAGAGTACAATTACGAACTCAAACACAAACCCGGAAAAACAAACGTCGTAGCCGACGCACTATCAAGACTTCCCTTCGTAACACACGCCAATCCACTGACCAGTACACAACATAGCGATGAGAGCTCATCTCATAATTTAATACCAACAGTAGAAGTCCCCATTAACGTCTTCCGCAACCAAATAATATTCCAAATAGGCGAAGAGACAAGCTATCAGCTAAAAACCCCTTTTCCTAGTTACCGCAGACATATTATAATACAACCTCAATTTACAGAAACAGATATCATTAATTTATTCAAAAGATACCTCAACCCTCACACCATTAACGGATTAAAAACAGAAGAAGATATAATGGGCCAAATACAAGAAATATACCCCTTACATTTCAAAGATTATAAGATTAGATACACACAAACAATAGTTGAAGACCTAACAAACGAGACCGAACAAGAAGAGGCAATTCTAAATATTCACCGAAGAGCCCACCGTAATGCGGAAGAAAATAGGCATCAATTATTAGAAAAATACTACTTCCCACGAATGAGTTCAAAGATAAAAACGGCAGTAAAACGATGTAGGATATGTAAGGAGAACAAATATGACAGACACCCTAATAACCAACAATTAATGCCAACCCCCATTCCTAATTATCCTGGTCATACACTTCACATAGATATCTACTCCACGGCAGGGCATTTGGTCCTCACAGCTCTCGATAAGTTTACTAAATTTGCGCAAGCCAAAATTATCAAATCGAGGTCTATAGAAGACATAAGACGCCCACTGCGAGAAATATTATTTTCCTTTTGTATTCCCGAAAACGTGGTAATCGATAATGAGAAGTCGTTAAATTCAGCCTCGATCACCTCAATGATGGAGGATGAACTCAACATAGGCATTCACAGAACACCGTCATACAAGAGTAAGGTAAACGGACAAGTTGAACGTTTCCACTCTACCTTATCCGAAATTATGCGATGCATAAAAAGAGATGGTACTGAACGCTCATTTCAAGAACTGTTAGAGCGGTCCATAAATGAATACAATTTTACGATTCATTCCACCACCGGAAAAAAACCAGTCGAACTCTTTTATGGTCGAGACCCCAGAATTAGTCCTGAGCAATTCGAGCAAACTCGCGCTAATAATATAGACAAACTAAAACAGAAACAACAACAGGCCGTTCAATATCATAATAAGAAAAGGAAACCCATAAAAAATTATCAAATCGGAGAAACAATATATGTCAAACATAACAAAAGAGTAGGTACAAAATTAACAGCTAGATATACCCAAGAAATAGTGAAAGAAAACCATAACACAACTATCCTTACAGAATCAGGCAAAACCGTTCACAAAAGTAATATTAGAAATTGAATATTTCTCGTTTCAGATGCACCGTCTTCCAAACAAAAGGCGAAGTCCACATTTTGGATTACTCAAATTCACAGGTAATAGCTCTGAACACTGGCACCGCAAAGATACAAGATGGTAATTTTAAGCTGATTCATGTTATCGACCTTAACCAATATGAATCGTTCATATCCGAAATTACTTCATTCCTGGAGAAACAAACACCAAAAAGTCATTTTTTATTTCCTTACCTTAACCGTGAATTACGAGGGTGCATTTTTATATTCGCGGAATGGGTAGGTAATTAATAAATGAGGGTACTTTCCTTAGTCGTAACTGGTTAAGTAGCTCATTATTAGTATAAATACAACGTTTTGTTTTAATCAGGCCATTACTGTTTGAATTATCGTCGATCAAACAACTCAGTTGGAAAGAACATTGTGAAAAATGGAGAAAATCGAGCACCGCGCTGTCATAAAGTTCCTTACCAAGCAAGGTAAATCGGTTCAAACCATACTAGAAGAGATGTCATCCGTTTACGGGGAGTCTTGCCCCGGTAAAACCATGGTTTATAAGTGGCATACCCTTTTTAAGCAAGGCAGGGCCTCACTTGAAGATGATCCTCGGCCAGGACGGCCGATCGAGGTGACCACTCCGGAAATAATTCAAAAAGTGGAAAAATTAATACTGGAAGATGCTAGACTAAAGAAGAAACAGCTCGCAGAAATGGTTGGAGTATCCGATACAACCATATTCAAAATTCTTCACGATCATCTCGGCATGACCAAAGTCAGTGCAAGGTGGGTGCCGAGAATGCTTACGCCGCCTCAAAAACAACAGCGCGTAGAGTGTTCTCGCGCGTTTTTGGACCTCTGTAATGAAGACCAGGATGGAGTATTGACTCGAATTGTTACTGGGGATGAAACTTGGGTTCATCATTATGAACCTGAGTCCAAACAAGATTCTATGCAGTGGCACAAAAAAGGTACACCACCACCAAAGAAATTTAAGGTGTCACAGTCGGCGGGAAAAATCATGGCGACAATCTTTTGGGACTCAGAAGGAATCTTGTTGATAGATTATAAAGATAAAGGTGTCTCCATAACCGGAGAATACTACGCTTCAATCTTAGAGCGATTAAAGGAAGCAATCAAGGCAAAAAGAAGGGGGAAATTAACCAAAGGTGTCCTCCTTCTGCACGACAACGCGCCTGTGCACAAGAGCCGTGTTGCGTTGGCTTCCCTGCATAAGGTGGGCTTCGATATTTTGGTTCATCCACCCTACAGTCCTGACCTGGCTCCCAGTGATTATTATCTCTTTCCAAAAATGAAAAAAGAACTTCGGGGGAAGAAGTTCTCGAGCGATGAAGAAGTGAAGGAAGCAGTTTCAGCTTATTTTTCAGACAAAGAAAAAACATTTTTTTTCGAGGGTATACATAAGCTAATTGAAAGATCTGAAAAATGTATTAGGGTTGCAGGAGAATATATTGAAAAGGAAAAATAAACTTGTATTTTCATTTCCACGTCTTACCCCCGATTCCGCGAACTTAAAAACGCCCCCTCGTAATTCAAATCCAAGACTTGCTCCACAATTTAAAACCACACAAGGTTAAGAGATCTTTGGATTTCATCGGTAGTGCATGGAAATGGATTGCGGGGAATCCTGACCATGAAGATTTCGTAATGATACAAGAAAAAATAAATAACGTCTTACAGAACAATAATAAACAGGTCATCATCAATGAACTTTATAATGAAAGAATCAATAATATAACAAATATAACTAACACAATATTAAAAATAATAAAACAAGACAGCGGATCTAATGACAATTTGCTCATAAGCATTCAATACAAGTTAAAATTAATTAAAGAAGAATTGACAAATATTGGATATGCGATTCACTGGGCTAAACTAGTTGTTATTAACTCAATAATGCTGTCAAGAAAAGAAATTCAAAAAGCAACAGAGATATTAGATATTGAAAATTTGCCATACTCAACACCAGAAGAGGCATTAGATTTTGCTTATGTTAAAGTTATAACAAATTCCATTTCTTTACTTTATGTTATAAATATACCTTTAACAACCAATGTTACATTTCAAAAATTATTAGTTAAGCCTATTAAAAGAAAAAATGTAATCAACGAAATACCTTACGATAATATTTTAAAAAATAGAGATAGTATTTTCGGTATAATCAGTAATTGTAAATTTTTAGGCTATTTATCTATTTGTAATCAAAGAGACATTATAGACATAAGTAAAACAACTTGCATCCCGCCACTTCTTAAGAGCCTCGACGCAACCTGCAACAAAGTCAACAATCAACACGTACCTGCAATAGATGAAATATCCGAAGGTATGTTACTGCTAAACCAATTCAACGGGTCAATGAAAATTGAAGACACATCGCACGACCTTGATGGAACCTTCATTGTAAAATTTCATAACACAACGATCAGCATCAATGACATATCAAAAGAAGAATCAACCTTTCACGCATTACCTGCTATTCTACAATTAAATCCGAAGGAAGAACAATATAGAGAATTATTATCATTGGAAATGCTAAAGGAACTCCACATAAATAATACAGACAAGATAGAACTTCTGCAAGCCGAGAAAAACTTACATCAGTGGACAAATTATGGATTCCTCACCGTAATGGGGATCATGTTAGCAATAGTAATTATATTTATCTGGAAAAATAAAAAGACACAGATAAACATCAATCAAAAAAGAGAAGAAATAGCCCAAAGGATCATTACTCCAGAAATAAGTAAAGAAGAAAAAATCAAAACATTCACCCAACAACCAACACAAGAAATCGCAATTTTTGACCTAGCACAATATCACAATATTAAAAAGCCAAGGTTCTACGAAATTTAACGAATGAGGGCATCCGTACTTAAGAGGGGAAGACTTAACAGACGATCTAGAAACATGATACAACGGCACGTTCAAACAACATCTACCAACAATTACATCAGAGATGCATAAGCCATGGGAACTACAATTCATGGGAACTGCAACTCTGCATTTTCTTCCTCATAATTTTCAAGTACAAGTTCAGATAGATCTTAAGCTTTGAGTTCAAGTTTAGTTTTAGCCAAACCGTGTACGGAAATATATTCATAACAAAGATTTATCTAATTCGACTTTGTCGAAAATTAAAATTTGTTTTTTTTATTAAATTAAAGTAACAGAGTGTTAACTTATATAATCAACTGTAAATTAGTAATTACTCATGGTGATGCTGGTAATGCTGTTTTTAAAGAATTCGTTTTACCGCATGCAACATATTTAGGAATGTTACGATACCATAAAACTATCGATACGAGCATTAAACGACGTATCTGAAGCTCCTTATATGTTGTCAGCTGAAAACACCCATGGGTCGCTGCAGATGGGGCTCGAACCTGGGACCCGGGATGAAAGGCCAAAACGTTATCATTTACTCCACCTACGCTTTACTTTTAAATTTCAAAACTATACTAAACCAAAAAGTACATAATATATATATGAAAATTTTCTTTTAATACGTGAAATTTCTTTTAAATTTTCACGTATTAAAAGAAAATTTTCATTAATTTTGATCCAATGAACTCGTTCTTTCAGGCAATGCATCGTAATACATTAATTTTGATATTCATGACAAAATGTAATGTACTTTACATAATGATATATTAAGTTATTTTATGTACATGTTCATGTATATGAAGAATGGTATTCATTGAATAAATTAATTTTTTTCATTGACCCATTACATCCCAGAATTATTGTTTTCTGCCCTCGTTTTGAAATCTATATAGTTAGTTACAAGCCTTTAATAAGAAAATTATTCAAAAAGTTAAAAAGGGTCTTTTTCTGCCCTGGTAAGTTTCCCTGCACCTGGGATAAACTAAAGTCTTTCTAAAGTAAGAAACCTTAGTTAAAGTAGTTGGTAGCTTATCCTGCCACTGGGATGAAATAGTAGCTAGGATGAAAGTTCTCCATTATTTTAAGAAATTGTACATTAACGTCAATGAACAAAAAGCATATATGTTATGTACACCTTCATTTATCTAAAGAATGAAAATCATTAAATGAATGAATTTTTTACATAACGTCAATGAAAAAATTTGTATTTCAGGTGCCTTCTTGGTATAGATGTTCCAAAATACTTAATTAGTAAATAAATTTCCAGGTGAGCGATAAAATAAAATGATCAGCATTACATATTGACTTCGGACAACAATTACATTTTTTACGATATATTTATTATTTGAAATCTTACCTACCTATAAAATATTAGAGATTTAAAAAAAAAAATTATGTATGAAATAATGTAATGCTGATCATTTTATTTTATCGTCCCCCTGGAAACCTATCTATTAAAATAAAATATTTTAGTAGGTAACACTCAACCAAGAAGGGGCGTGAAATACAGATATCTTGCTTTGACGTTTTGGAAAAAATTCCTTCATTAAGTAATTTTTTTTCTTTAGATAAATTTAGGCGTACTTCATTGATGTTGGACCCCCTATCTGATTACTGAAAAGGTCTGGTAACGAGAAATTCACATTGAAATTTAAACTCAAGTAAATATATATTCATATACAAATAGAACACATGTTTATCATCTCTCTCCTGTTTCTTATCTCTTTTTAAAGATAACTATTTTTGAATTTAGGTATACAGCTATCCAATAGACCTGTATAATCTTCAAAAAGTACTATAAAATCTTTGTCAATCTAAAAGCACACAATAATTAGAAATACCTGTCATCTTTAAATTGCTTTATGAATACCTTAGGCTTCGAATGCATTGATAGGCATCTTTCTCAGGGACTGTTGCATTGTGCATTTATTAATGTTAAATAAAAAAATTAAACACATAAATAATTTTTTTTATTTAAATGAAAATTTATCAGTATTTACAGCTTTGCTGGAATTTCTTGTAGACTCGTTAGGTTTTTCCAATTTTTTGGTAAAAGTTTTCAAACTTTGCTTTAAATAAAAGTATTTTGTGTAAATTTTATTTTTTTTTAGTTCTATAAAATTTAAGTTTTTCACTTCCAAATATTTCAAGAATACCTTTCTCGAGTCTATAACTATATATATAACAACTAAGGCATTAGGTACGGTTCGACGATGCGATCATGCGTTTAGCGCAAGATGCAAGGAATAAAACACGCCTAAAAAGAGTAGCATAATATGTTATTAAAAAAGCTGAGAAAAAAGAAAAGATTTCCTGAAATGTGAGAGCTAAATTATTATAAAAATAGAAAAAATAATATAATTTTTATTATATAGCGATTGACTGTTCGAGTATGATTTATTTATTTAAATGTAATAGTGAGAAAGAAAACAGTCCCGTAATGTGTTCTGAAAAACATCGTTTAAAAAATCGATATCAACAGAAATAGAAATTACTGTCCAATGGAAGGATTCAATACAAAAAAATTTTTCTGTCCATACATGGAAACGTGAAATAAAAATCTTAGGCTACGCTTTATATAAGGAATTACTTAGAACGTTCAATTTTAATATAATTTTGAAGTAAAACATTTCAGGTGAAAGAAAAACTATTCCTTACAGCAAATTTCCTTCTTCTGAAATGGTGTGGGGATGCATGTTAGCTACGCATGTTGAATGGATACACTTTATTGATGCTGCAGTCAATGCTGTGAAGTTTCGAAATATCTTCGAAAAGGAATTACTCCCTTCGATTTTCTTGTTAGAATCTCCTGAAGACGAATATATTTTCCAGTATGGCGGAGCATATGTCATACCCTTGAGATCACGAAAACCTGGCTGGGTACAAACAACTGACACAGATCAGTCCCCAATTGAATCCTTGTGGCCAAAAATCAAAAATAAGTTATGCAAGCAACTTACGCTCATAATTAACGGAAGTGTGGAGTACGGATTGTGCAAAACTTACTAAATTAGTGTCTGGCCGGATTAAAGGATTAATTAGTAAGGGTGGTAGCTTGTTTTGATAAGCGAAAAATTTTATTTCATATTTGACATAGGCGAACTATTTCGGTGCATTCGTGAATTTTGTTCTTCCTAAATATTGTTATAAATTATAAATTTACCTTACTTTATTAATAACATTTAAGAAGACAACTAAAAACCAATATATACTAAAGTTATCCCGAGTTAAAATAATGAAGTTGTATATTCACCCCCAAAGCAAGTACAGGCGTTAATATTTTTAAGAGAATATACGCGCCCGGTGCGAGCTCGAATAACGAACAAATAAGCCCGGTAGTATTATGCACGCTTCCGCTACAGGCCCAACATTTGAAAAATACGCCCGCCACATGCATATGCACACTCCCGCTACAGGCACACAAATTTGAAAATACGCCCGCCATAAATGCGCGCTTCTGTTACTGCATTCTGGCTTTAACACATTCGAAACTGGACGTATGGACATGTTCACCGCGTGGGTCATCGGTCACCTGATATGTATTAAAAATGTTCCCAATTGCCGATGACTCACAAGTTTAGTTATGACAATAATAATAATTACAATTACCTTAAATTTTTATCAATTATATTTTTATAATCTTTGTTTACTCGAGTAAAAATAATACTCAACTGCACAATCTTTGCCGGCTATGCGGAAAGAGTTTTGTTATTTCAGACGTCGGTCTCAAATGAGTTAATCTACGAAAATAGCTTTATTGTTGTCATTTTTAATTTTAGTTAAGAAAAAGTGTGAGCTTACCGTGCTTGTTTTGGACTATTTCGTCATCTTTTATTGATAGGTGCCTGCAGCGGGCTGGTAATTGGAAAAGTATAATTTTTACTCAGGCGTACCGTGCCTTATTTGATTGCCACTCAGGCGTTTTGACGCTGTGCGTACCTTCAGGCTAGGATTGGGCGAACCTTATTTTTACTCGGTGGGCGAACTTTTCTGTAAAAAGGAAAAATTTTTAGTATAACTTTTCTGTGCCTGAGGAGTAGTTCTTATCACTTAAAATAAGAAACAATGATTGAAAAACGCGTGAATAGACCCAAGTGTTCCTATTAACTGTGGGAATAAGTATGCTTTTGCATGCGCTACTAACTTCCCGGAAGAAAGGCATGATTTTCGTGCGAGAGTTATAATAAAATTACGTGAATTCCATTAAGCAAGTGAATTTATTCATATGCTCACTGAATTTATTTTAATGAACGCTTGTCATTAATAATATGAATGAATGTCCAAAAAATAAAAAAATAAATAGTTAATTTTCAAAATTATTTAGTTTTGTAATAATTTAATGAATTAGATCTTAGTTGCCTATCCATTACTGCTAGATTTCATCAACAATTTTATGAAAAATTATAAATAGAGTGTGTTTTGAAGCTAAAAGATTAAAACGAGTGGGGTTTGACAAATACTACTATCCTTTAAACAGTTTGAAGATAAAATCATTTACAAAAAAGTCGTGAATATAAAAAGTTCAAAGTTGTTATTTTTTGAACTGATTTTGAAGAAAATAAACAAAAAGGTATCATAATGTAAAATGAGTTCGATGACAAAAGCTAAATAAAAGAACTGAGCTTTAAAATCAATATGGTAGGAGATACTTTTATAAGAAAAACAGAAAAAAAACTCTAAGTTATTAAAAACTAAAAGAAATTATAACGTAACTTTTGTAGAGAAGCATATTTTTAAATCCAATGCGACAATTTTTCTATGTTCCATTCCTTAACACATAAAGCGGGTTGAAATTATAAAGTCACTGAAGTACATGATAATGTAGATACTAATTATTTGTAGAATTTGTCTGCGCTTTGATTTTATTCGTACCCTTAAAATATGTTAAAAAGCACTTCAAATATTTTTCTTTCTAAAACAAAACTTATTTTTCCTAAAGTACGCTTGAAACAGTACTGTGAACGCCAAAAAATAGAAGAAAAGAGTCCCCGGCAATCCCTTTCCTGTTCCTGTGCAGAATAACTAAAAATTTCTCCATGGAATTGTAGTTTTGGATTTAATTGCAAACTTTTACGATGACAGTTGAAAGTTTTTAAAAGTTGAAGATTTTAAACCTTACTGCCGAAAGTAAAGTCGCTGCGAAATACGAATATGTAAATTCAATTAAAACCAGGTAATGATTTTGTGACGGTTCTTGCATTGCGAGGACTCAAACAATTCTACAACTTTTATGGGTAGAGGGGAGTGCAGTAGGGTGCTTTAAAATACCTTTAGGTAAATGTCTTTTTACATGAGATTTGTTGATGAATTACAATTTAAAGCAGTTCGAAAGGTGCCAAGGAATCCCGGAGTACCATTGGATTAGGGTCTTAGTATTTATAAATGGGATAGAAAGTCCATTTGAGATCGCAGAGTTCTATTTGGTGGTTAATGGTAATCACGCTGACAGTTTTCGAATTAAGGAGACAATAAGCTCTCCGTCCTGACCTCGCCTTAAACAAAAATGCCGATCACCCGTACACGGTTTCACAGATAAGGACCTTTCTTGTTGTTATATATACTATGGACCGGCCGTGAACGGACGGACCGCCCGCAGTGGTTACCTAGCCTCCACCTTTGGCATGAACGTTGAGGGCTGTATTAGGGTTTGCGCGTGTGCAATACCTACAACCGCAGCAGCCTTCTGTTGGGATGCACGCTTTTTACGATGTGCTTCCGAGAGTCGCTTAGACTTGACGTTGAGCTTAGCAACGCTCTTCACCGCGACACGCAAAACCTCTCCTGCGGGTAGGGCTGGTTCAGAGGCCAACTTCTTCACATCACAGGTGGGTATGGTGGGAAAGGGTGGTCCACTCTGTCAAGGGATGATAGGATACTCACGCGCTTTTAAGTCGTCGTTATCATTCCATTCGTACTTTATTATTCCATTTTTTAGTTAGTAAAATAAAATAATTTAATTATTTTATTGTGAGTGTACTGACCTTAACCACTTGAGAGTGATTCACTCTACCCGCCCTGCAGTAGAGAGGGGATAAATTCTAATTTTTCAAGATGGTTCTAAAAAATAATGATGCATTTGGTATTACTATAACTCCGTTACGTTCATGCCAAATTTTAGCCTTCTGGATCAATGCAGTCTGATCCTACTGAAAGGAGGGAGAAAAGGTAGTATGTATAATCGAAAATTTGCTTTCTTGAAAATCTGCAAATGTGGTTCTTCAGTGAGGGCTGATCTCCAAAATTCTCTAGATTCGCTTACAAGCGGCAGTGGATTCCACATTTTTGATTATTATGACGAGAGTAGAGGTGATATTACAAGACAGTGGCAACTCTTTGTTAATAGAAAGGATTGAGATTTACTTACTTTAGTTTGCCTTGCAACACACTTAACTTCCTAAGAAAAAGGTCGGCATAGATAGATTCTACAGATAGAGTCCTTCTAACGACATTAGTACTGGTGTTCATTCTTCATTCAGAATGTTGGGCGTTCCCAAAACTGGAAAAACAATTTCTGTAGATTTAATAATAATAACTTTTTATGTACAATGACGCTTTATTTGGTGGAATCGTATTAAAGGAAATATCCTACAAAACTCTAGCTACCCTAAAAAATTAACAAAAACCTGTAAAAAAATTTTGAGATGCCTCCAAGCGAGTGAATAAAATTCCGAAACAAAACCGAGAAAAAATTAAAATAGCACAAGTATGCCTAAGTGTTATCAGAGGGTAGATGCAGCACCGGGCGAAGTTTCTACTGCGGATGCCCCAAGCAGATGCCGCTGCTCCCAAGCAGATGCCGCTGCTCCCAAACAGATGCCCTCTCCATAGAGCCGTTCGACACTTTTCTAGTAGTCTGTGAGGACTCATCCAAACATGATCTAAAGGATCGAACAAAACTTTCGAACCTCTTAAAGTCCCGCGGGACCAGTATGCAAACTGCTCCCATCATTCCACTAGTTGCAACGTGATTCCAACGTGAGACTTGACCTTCCCGCAGTACTTGCAGCAATACCAAAGCGAAGAGAAGCTTCGTGGACAAACTCCTGCAAGCCTGCAGACTGTTTTTCCCAGTGAAAGACGAGGCTTCCGTTCCGCACCGACGATAAAGGTTGCCAGGTGCAGTGAATGTGTCGGCCTCCGTTGTCACGAACTCAGTGGTTCTTAAGTGCATGTGTGCGAAACTGTGGGGTAGCGGTCTGTTGCCCAGGTTCGATCCGCAAGCAGTATAGATAACTTGTTGACTTAGCAAGTGTAAGGATAAAACTCATCCTTTGCCCTAGTTATGCCGAATGTCGGGCAGATAAGCTCGCATTTATCGCGCACAAGATTAAAGTAAGATCATGGTGAATTTTGATATTTGCAAATTATTTATAAGATTTCTAAGCGAATACAAGTAGATTTAAAATAATAAGCTAATAAGAAAATTACGTTAAGTGATTCTTAATGAGTATTTTAAATCCGCCAATGGTGCCCGCTGATTGGATGTTAAAAGGGAGACTATTCCAAAGACGAATGATTTTGAAAGGGTAAGAACATTCCATGACTGACTTATGAAAACGCGGTAATATTATGTTTCTTTTGCGCTGTGAAGTGGTGAAATTAACAAATTGTTCGAGGTACTCAGGTTTGTTTGCATGTAGCAAACTATACAAAAAAATCAGAGCCATCTGCTTTTGATAAGTACTCAAAGATTAATCGAGCAGTCGCGTCCGGAAAGGCGAAACATGGTCCAACCTCCGCAGTCCGAAAACAAAGTAAAGTACTTGTTGAAAGCAATTTCCCTTTTACGCGCACAGATTGTATCTAGCTTAGGAAAGACAGGGCTTCCGAAAAAAAATGTGTCATAATTAGCATTTTAACTAGTTTTAATCGAATATTGCAAGATAAGATGTTCGTTGAAAGTCACAGCCTATGAAGAGCACCATATATTCTACTACTCTTTATGTCTTCGCAACATTTCATATATTGGCTTAAAATGATCCACAGATTAGTTGTCATACTTGACAATGGTATCGGAATGTCGTTCGAGATTATTGGCGGAACATCAGACTCACGGACTCACTGTAAACGCAGATACACTGGTTTAGCAGCAGACTATATTATTTTTATTACAGATTATATTTGCACCAAGTATTAATTTTATCCAGGACAGAATTGATGCGTGCTATACAAGAAACCCGATTGAGCGGCTTAGATATAATTGTACGTCATCTGCGTAAAAACGAATGCTCACATCGCGGACCACCATCGCTAAACCGTTTATGAACAAACCAAACAGTAGCGGGTCTAGAATGGATCCTTGAGGGAACCCTCGCAATAAAGAAAGTGGCGTGGATAGTTTATTGTCGGCCTTGAATCGTTTACTACGACGTAACAAGAAATGTATATGTATGGCAATGTATGAAACTTGAAATATGTGGAAAGTTTTTGTAGAGGAATAGGGTGATCTACACAACCAGAAGCCTTTAAAAAATCCAGGAGTACTAATGTAGTTAATTTATCCCGATCTATAGAGCTTCTGATGTGAAATGAAACTTTTAGGATGGCGGTTCCACACGGATGGAAAGTCCGAAACCCAAATTGTCAACATGTTAAAAAGCTACACCATTCCACATAATCGAGTAATTACCTGTACGTAAGCAAAGATTTAGTGAACTGAGTGTAGGAATTTTAAAGTTTTTAAAATTATAATTTACGTTTTATTTACATCCGTACATGCAATTTCTTTTCAGGTTTCGTGGTATGAAAAGGATCGAAACGCGTTCTGCCCTCGTCAATAAATTTACAATTAATAACCACTCTTTAGCTCTCATCTATACTTTTCTGTCTTTCCAAAAAATGTTGCCTTAAAATAAAACGCATTTTAAAATGCTAACAACTTAGGCACTGAAACGTTTAATTGAATTTTATCAATTTCCATTTAACTTTCTTTATGTGAATTGTTTTACAAATACAAAAACAGTTTTATTGTATTCAATAAACAATTGGAACTAATTCCCCATTTAAAACTGCAATGCACAGGCATTTTAAAAGCAACGTATTCCTTCAATTGTTACACTGAGATTATTTCAAAATTGCCTCCTTGCATGTACATACCTCTGAGTACATTCCTTTTGGGGTTACGGAAAAAATAATAATAAACGAGGTTTTCCACAATTGCACTTTGCAACGTAAGAAGAAGCCAACTAAACTCACCTTTAATGTATTTATGCCAACCTCATTCGCCTCGCAGGTGAATAATAGCAAGCAGAGAGCAATAAGAAATTTTTTCATTACCTGCTTTGCTCTCCTCAGACAATTCTTTCAGGGCAACCAGATATGGGTTAAGTGTTGTATTTAATCTAAATTCCAAAGGTATACTATTTTTGGACTTCTCTTGTTATATTTTATTGTGAAGTGGCACAAAATGCATTTTTATAAGGCACTATATTATTTGAAATAAAATTCGTTTAGTTTTCACAAGCTTCCACGACTCCGAATACTGCTTCCGTATAGATAAGCTTTGGTAAAACCAGACATTTTTATGGCGCTTAAGCAATTTCCGTATCAATGGAAATTACCTTGTGGCTATATCTCTGCAATGCAATTTTACATACTCGTACTTATCAGGCACCAACAATGTTACTCCAGTTCTGTTCCTAGCTATACGGACGTGTTTAAAAAGTTTTTAAAAAATTTCTAGCGTTTATCTCATCCCTGTTATGGAAAAAAATATCATGACCAAGCTGCACGAATTGCAGTGAACTCCGTTGATATTGATTTGGGTAATTACTGTACAAACCTTGGCGATGTGCACGCTGCATATATTATGTGATGGAAACTTCAGGCCGAGTGAGTTTTAGCTCCTTTATAGAACGAAAAGAGCGGTAATATTATCCCTTCCCCATTTCCCTTATTTTCACAATTTACATACACTATATATTCATCTAAGGACTGGCAAGATTTTTTTTTTTAGTTCCGTGCATTTACATCTGTTGCTCGGAATAAACTGTGTTCTCGACATATTCTCAAACTTGATATGCCAAATCAGATTCCCTTTGGTCGTTTTACCACCCCCGCGATGCTTCTTACTGTGCTGCTTCATGTGCTGCCTCGGAGCCCTACTCACATACCAAAACTAATATAAAAACCAGTAACGAAGCTAACGTCTATTGATCTTCTGAATTATTTAGCTTACTTCGCAAAATTCATTAATCGCGTTTGGTATAAAGCTCATTCGTGTCAGGAAGATATTCTCAAATACAACACTTCATTATCTATTCTGCCCCGAGTTATACTTGACTTGGGCCCTTTGTATACTATGTAATTTTGAAGGGCCGAATGGTGTTAACGAAAAACACTTTGAAGATTTTATGCAGATAAAACGGACGTTAAGAGCTCGTTTATGGAATTTTAATATAGCTATAAAAAATGACTACATATATGTAGCTTTACTGATTAGGTTTACATTATACCGAGCTCATTTACGAATTCTATTTAATAATTTTTTACTGTGAAATTCATACAGGCAGACAAATACCGAAATAATAGAAATATTTAATACATTTTATTATAAGTACTATTTATTTACGATGTAGTAAAATAAATACATCTGTTTTTAATAGATTACTTTTGGAGGTTACCGGGCTTTTTCGTGGAGACGTAATCACCCTTGACTCTAAACCCCATGGTGCTATCTAATTATTGTAAAGGCGAAATTAATTTGTAGAATCGTAGAAGTAATTTTTACTGATACGTGTACATATATAAATACCTAAGTATAATATTTTAAACAACCTTAGACAATTTTTACTACACTATAGTCGTAAAAAAGCCATTTTGTCATCTTTTTCGCTGCCTTATAATATGTTGAACTCATCTGGTACATTTTTTACTGTGCTGGTAAAAGTAGCCTAGAATAGGGGAAAATAAATGTCGTGCTGAATTTCGCTGTTTTAAAAATTTTTCCGGATAAAGTAACTCTTCATCTTCGAATTTATTTATGCGATTTGAGTGCAAGCCTAATACAACTATCAAAAATTTATTATTTTTAAAAAAGTAATTGTTTTCCTCTCTTTTGGCTTTGGTTGTTACACTAAACTAAATTTTGAGGTTACCTCACCTAAACAGCAAAATTACTAAAATAAATCACAGTTACAAAATCCCGCACAGGCCACTCTGCCAACAATGCTATGGTGCCAACAATGGCATGGGTGGCGTGAAAGGTGACGCATTTACATTTTTCGAATCTTATTGTAACAAATTTACGCAAATTAGACTGTAACTTTTTAACACTGTAAGAATCAGCACCAGTCTCCCCTACTTAAGACTTTGGTGGAACGTCTTCCTACAACCTCCTCAAAGAGTTTTCTCAATTATTTTTTAGCAGCAGTTAACCTTCTTTTTTACCGACTTCCCAAAAACAACAAGGTTCTAAGTTCGACATGTATTTTTTTTATGTATGGCATAATTTCGTAATGCGTGGACCGATTTTGATGATTCTGTTTTTGTTGCGTAGAGTATGTTCTCCGATTGGTACTATGCCAAAATTTTTTTGGCGTAGTGATGGTGGGGGGTGGGGGGGGGGGGAAGAGTTGAAGTCTAACATCGTAATGCGTGGACCGATTTATATAATTCTTTTTGAAGTGAAACTTCTTAGGCGGCAATTTGATAATTGGACATGAATTAAGAGTGAAGTTTCAAGGACGCGTCACGTTTAGACCAATTTTGTTACATGAGAGAGAAAAAAGATATAAGAGAGAAGGAGAAAGGGATGTATACATTGTATATCTAATACACAGTTTAGAGCAGTCACAATAATATACATCAATAGTGATACCAGTTTTGGATTTTTGCATTGTGGAGGGTCACACGCTAAATGAAAAAAAATATCGTTATTGCGGCCATCTATATAACGACGAACCAGATCTCAACGATGTAATATATTTCATACACCGTTCTGTACTTACTTACAGATAAAATCGCTATGATTATCGGGGGAGATTTTAACGTTAATTCTTTACCGCTAACTAACTTTCTTTGCGAAAAATTTGGTCTGTACATAAATAACAATCCAAATAAATTGAAAACAAAATCTGGAACTACAATAGATGCAATTTTTTCATGTTATCTCGAAAATATCGGATCACTGACATATATCTCATATTTTAGTTATCACAAACCATTAAAATCAGGATTTAACCCCCCCCCCCTCCAGGAGGGTTTTTAAAATTTTCTGAACTTCT
This sequence comes from Leptarthrus brevirostris, assembly GCA_964036015.1. Classification (NCBI taxonomy): domain Eukaryota; kingdom Metazoa; phylum Arthropoda; class Insecta; order Diptera; family Asilidae; genus Leptarthrus; species Leptarthrus brevirostris. The sequence continues at coordinate 181,514,401 of OZ038371.1, read as the reverse complement.
TGATTAGGAAAAATTTGACTGAAATACTAAATAAATAACCTAAACTGTACATAAAATTAAATAATGATCTGTATGACTATTTTTTGTTATATACGGTATGATCCACCATTGGAAAAATGTTGACCTAGGGTTGAGGTAGGGGGAGGGGTAACCAACTTTGTAACGCGCGGACTGGTTTAGATGATTCTGAATGCATAGAGTATCTATTCGTCTTCTGATAAAAATTGTGGCTTGTGGTTAGAGTTGGAGGGAAGGCGGTGCCTAGTTTCATAAGGCATAGCCCGATTTTGTTGATTTTGATTCTGGGTTACAGAATACGTTTTGATAAATGATAACAATTTTGTATCTAGAGTGAATACGATGATTCTCTGACTACGATAATTCTCTCTTGCTGTATAGAGCACGGTGGCGCATTAGGGCCATGGTAAGAATTTTCTAAGGTGAGACGATGAAAGGGTGACCGTTACTAATTTTGTAATATGTTGCCGGATTTGGATAATTCTGTTTCCATTCTTTAGAGTGCACTATATCTTTGAACTTTTGAAATTGCTTTGTTCGTACGAGCAGCATTCTTCGAGTCTTACATATGAAGTCAGTAAAAAGTTAAATATTTTTTAAAAAAAGTAAAAAGTTAAATATTTTTTAAAAAAAGTAAAAAGTTATATATTTTTTAAATAAAAGGTTGAACCGACTTCACAAAAAACCCTAAAAAGCATAAAATAATTTTGAATTTTGTATCTTTTATGAAATTTTGAAGTCGGTGCAAATCAAACAATAAAAACAATTACCCAAACACAATTGACGGTACTATATAGAATTACTTGAACATTTCAGCTCACGGGATCATAAGGAAGGACGATTAAATACTTTTTTTGTAGTTGTTTGGTTTGTTTAATTCGCACCGACTTCAAAATGTCGTAACAGATATAAAATACAAGATTATTTTATGCTTTTTAGTGTTTTTTGTGAGATCGGTTCGACCTTTTTTTTAAAATTATTTTGATCAATCAAAGTACCTAACCGTAGTGCACATAGCTTCTTATTCTAGAAAAAATGTCTTCTTTAATATATATAAAATCCATAGAAATTGTTACAGGACTTGCAGCATAAAAGAATTGATTACAGTAGAAACGTAATTTATTTCCAAAATCTGATACACATTGAGAAAACAATAATTCTTTTCATTTATTTTGAAAAACTAAATGTCTTAAGTCTTAGTTTAGTTATTAAGATTTAAAATTCTGCAAATAATAGTAATTTACATTCGAAATGAGATTAAATTTGACCAAGTTCCTATTAGCAATCGATACATTTTTTATGATATCTTCCATATCGTTGCATTTGATTTTTGCTAAGCACGAATCGACCTTTAGCATTAAATATACTGAACTTTCAAATACTTGATGGACTTTATTTTTAATCATTTCGGGCCACTTTTCAACTTCCGTAAGTACGCTCGAAACCGTTTCTTGGATCGTTTGTCTGCGATCAGCTAAGGAAACGATTGCCTCTCCTTGTTTAAGATTTCGTAACAATAAGCTACTGGCAGTCGCATATATTGCTCCAATTTTTTCATAGATGTCTATTTTAAAGATCGAATAAACTTCATATAAGTGGGTTTTGAGTTCCTGGGCTACTCTTGATGGCAATCGCGGAGCAAACCGCACCTCAACTTCGTCAACAAAGATGGGATACTTTTCGGTTATTTCGAGTGTAAGTTGTATTTTTTGGTTGCGAAGTTCCTCGATCTTGATAAACGCATCTTTAACAATTGTCTCATCTTGCAGTTCAGGTAGCCCTTTAAGTATAGTCCCTATATCATCCTTTCCAGATTTTGGGACACCGTCGATAACTAGCTTCGTTGTCTTTAAAGCTTCTAATTTGCGTAGCTCTTTGTTAACCTCAGCTCTTACATCCAATTCAGCCTGAACAAACAGTAGTGAAACCATTCCGAGAAGAAAAACAAAAGCAACTTTCATTGTGTTAATTGAATGCTCAGTCTTTGCTCACTATACTCGAAGTTAGATTTCTAGCTTCTTTATACAAAAGGTGAACTAAGAAAATCTACAAAAATTATATTCAGCAAATAAAAATGTTTAACAATCTGTATCTGTATTTGAAGTAATTCTATTTAAATTTCATATTATTTGTTTTTTTAAGAATGCAGATGGAGTTTTGTATAATTTGTTTTTCATTTTCTAACTACATAGTAACAGAAATATTCTGACGTCATTTTGTTTCGTTTTTGTATGCTTTTAAATGTTTGCTAATTTACACTTACATAATATTTATATTTTAAGTCTGCATTTCTACTTAAATAAGTCTTTCAACTGATTCGATTTCCTACGACTCATAATGTTCGTAGGGTTATAATCCGAAATATGGTTCCCTTCTCCTTCGTCATTTTCTCCACGGCAATTGTAGAAGATTGGAGACGGACTTGGATCAATTCGTTGAGCGTCACGACCAACATGCCATGGGTCCGGGGTTCGAGACCAGATCTATCTGTGGGTTTTTATTAAGAAATTAAAATAATCCACTCCGTGATCTTATCAGCGATCGCCAGTAAGGTTTTCGCTCAATCGGAGTTTCTAACGGCTCTGATGGAATGTTGAGATTATGAGTCCGAAATTGTTGCACTCAATATTTCACAAGCTTTAGATATAGTCTGATATGTTGCCCTTCTAGCCAAACTTAAAGTATTTGTTGACACTTCTCTAACAAAATGGTTTGAAATCTTTCTGTTAGGTTCAATCCGTTTAATAATAGCAGGAGTTACATCTGGCTTCTTAATAAATGCCGGTATACCTCAGGGTTAAAGTTGTTTCACCAACCTTATTTCTTCTTTTCATTTATGACCATTTATCTCTCACTATCAACACTATTCATATCAATCAATCTTAATTAATATTCTTTAGAGGGCACCTAGCCAACTTTCAATCATTTTCCGGCAGGTATTAAAATATCCAGCCATTTCAGCTGGATCTATAATATATGTTCTTTCAGTCGCTAAAAATGATATGTTTGGATTTTCTACAGAGATGTAAAAAATATTTCCTTCTGACTTGGCGCTGACAACTCGAATATAATTCCTATATTTCGGTATGACGTACTTTGCTGTCCGCATTAGAGAAATTTCATAAATTATAGTTTAATAAAAATTAAAAATAACTCGCTTTTATGAGTAGCGCACTAAAAAATTAAAAATTATTATTTTTCTTTTATATCTATATAAGTCAACAGAAATTCGGGGTGTGTAATTTTAATTTTCAAATTAATATTAGGTACATACTTTTAATTCTGAAATATAAAATTCTTGAATTAAAATTATGTTCATAAAAGGAGTTAAATTAAAGAATCTTCGTCTCATGCGAGTTGGAAAATTAAGGGGTGACTTAAAATGCAATCTAACGGACCGATATTGATACGGTAAGGGTAAATTTTCTTGGGGTGAAGGGGAGAGAGAAGGAATTTTCCAAAAAGGACTAAACATTTCCTTTTTACGTCCTGAAAAAATTTGTTTGTTTATCTCATGATTGATATTACTATTGCCGATCGGATGGTAGTATTTTTTGCCCTCAGGGCCTTGATTCTTTATGGGTGGATCTTCAAAGTTGAAACCTTCATAGGCTGTAGACTGTAGACCTAAAATAGCAAAAACGGCCAGACGAAATGCGGTCTTTTTTCAGAACCGTATAGAACTAGGACTTATTTTCGATTTTTGAAAAAAGGGGCGTGGTTTTCAGTCTGGTCACTCTGGTCACTCTGTCGTGTTAGAGCCTTAATAACTCCGCAAGTATTGATCGAAACCCCAACATATGGGTATTCATTTTTCGTGCGATCCAAAGACCTGTTCGAAAATACAATAAAATAAATCAAAATGTTCTAGATAAACATTTCGAGTTCAGAATGTGCTAGAATATTTTTGAATTTTTTTAAAAATCTACTCAATAATCTTTGGTAGACGTTCTTTGGGATGGATAAGTAAAATTTTTTTTCATGTTTTGTACTAGATTTTTTTTCTCATCTAATACACTATCATTTAAAAAAAAATTATGTGCGCTTTATATGAAATGAATTTTTTTTTCTTTTTCATGTTCATAAGGTGACCAGGTCACGAATGATGGTTAAAATGGACTTTTTCACGCGTTTAGATTTTTTGCTCCCGTTCAGTTGGTATTTAAGATATAAACTCGCGGTTTTAAACATGCTTTAGAGGACGAATTACGGATTAAAATGAGTGCTAAACAAACCCTGTGACTATATTAGTGACAAGAAAAAAATAAAACATGATAAAACTAACTTATTTAGGTACACTTTTCTCCTTAACCACTGGTGCTTTCTGCTCCAAATTGATGGTGAACCTGAAACAAAGGTAAGGCAACATTATATACCTAAAATTTTCAACCTTTTGCCTAAATTGCAATTTTTGTACATTTTTTTTTTTGAAAAAAGGTCAAAAATCACTCTTTTAAAAAAATGCATTTGGATTTAAAATAAAGTTAAAAATGGAATACAAAGATGAATTTAGGTATAAAAGATGAAGGGCATAAAGGATAAGCACTGTGCAAAATTTCATCAAAAGAGGTTGAATAGTTTTTTTGAAAATGGTACCTAAAGGTAAAAAAAGGAACTTACGGGTTGAGACGAAAATCTCTCGTGACAACTGTGCAGACGACGCGTCACCATCTTTTAAAATATCAATTTTTGGGGTTAAATAGTCGCGTTGGTATGACATGTCATACATTTATGAAAGGGGAAAGCGCGGGCTTTCAAATAGAACTGTTTTTAAAAAATCGATTTTTTTGACCCCATTCGCGACCTGGTTACCTTAACTCTAAAAATAAAAAAGTATGCTTGGGGAAATTTTTCGGAGGGTTGGAGGTGGGGGCGGCCAACGCTTATGTCCAAAAAAGGGATGTGTGGTATTAAATTAAACGTTGCCCCGTTACCAATTCAATCCAAAAAACTTCATAGCAGACTTTTTTCTCGAAGATTTTACGGCGATGACATCCGCGAAATCTGAAAGTATCTACTCGAAAAGCTACAAACTGTTATTACTAAAATTTTTTTCTATCATCTTCGGCTTTTCGCAAACATGAAATCAGTATTTCGCAAAAATCAGCAAAAATCCCGGTGAAAAAAAAAATTTTTTAAATCATTTACTTAAAATTGAATGAAAAGTTGGTTGGATCAGGGGGTAAATGTAAACTAGGGCATATTTCCGGCTGACAACAGATTGTGCTATGAAATTCATTAAGATAGGCTTACACAGTAACAGTTAGTAATGGACTATTGTGACACCTACGTACCAGCTGTGATCTTATTACGTTTGAGTCCAGCGGCTTTCTTGCCGTCTTGCCGTTTGATTATCTATATAATGATTATCGTGATAATAAAATCTTTGCCGCTCTCTTTATGGCCAAAATCTCTGCTTGAAACACACTGCAGTAGTCCGGCAACCGATACTGACTACGCATGTTTAGGCAATGCGAGTACACCCCATCTTCCACCCCGTTTTCCAGTTTCAATCCATCAGTGAAGGTCTGATATCTGCCATAGTGACACCACCATCCTCTTCCTTCCACTCCGCTCTGTCTGGGATTTTGGTCAAGAAGACGTTCCCTCAGCTAAGTATAGGGATATTGTAGTCGATGTTCACCTGCAGACAGTCTTCAGGATATACCCTTAGTATACTGCTATGACCGTGATCAGAACTTATCCAACATATTGACTCTTTCAGTCTTATGGCGCTGCGAGCAGCTATACTTTTACAGTAAATGTCAAGTGGTGGAAGGACGGGCATGGTCTCCAATGCCGCAGTTGGCGTTATGCTAATTGCTCCGGAGATGCCCAAACAGCTTTTTGAATTAAAGTTATTTTCTTAAGGTTGTTCTGCTTCTCTATAGCAGTCCACCAGACTATTATTCCACAAGTAAGGATTGGTCTCACAATAGAAATGAACATATATATACATATGTACAAGCCCCATTTTTTACCAAACAATTTCTTGCAGATGTCTTTTCAACGCACTCCTCTATATTCTTGCCCCAGTTTAGTTTAGAGTCGAGTATGACACCTAATTACCTGCCCTGATTAGCAGTCTTGTATGATGGTAAGTACCAGTTCCAGTAAATTACCAGTACCCGTACTGGTGAAAAATATTCAGTAAAAATTCAAATCTCTTTACTGGTGGTTAAAAATTACCATTACCAGTAAATAAATAAAATAAATCACCAGTAAGAACCAGTAGACCAGTAAGAGCCAGTAATAACCAGTAACCACCAGTTATTACCAAAAACCTACCAGTAACAAGAAGTAAATATCAATTATTCATAAATATCTATGGAAAATGCATGCATTATTAAAACAGAAGACTAATTTTTATATTCATTTACTTAACAAAAATATTTTCAATTAAACGTTAACCCTAAATGTGTTTTACATGAAATCATTTCACTTTCATTTCATTTGGGAAAATTCGTATAAGAGTCACTAATTTAAATATACAAGCCAATTACAGATACTAAATTAGTTTTTTAAAGATTGGCGTAAGTTTATATGGAATAAAAAAGGAACAATTGCTTTTCGTAAACTAATAAATAACGTGTAATAAAAATTCGTCTTGAGTTTGTTAATAATTCATAAATTTTTCATCGGAATTGGTGGATAAATTAGTATTTAATACTTTTTACTTGTTATTACTAGCTCTTACAGATTTTCTGGTTCTTACTTGCAGTTACTGGTGATTAACTGGCGTTCGCCAGAACCAATTTATTTACTGGTACTGGTGATTTTCAAGTACGAGAAAAGAGACTTGAATTTTTACTGAATATTTTTCACCAGTATAAGTACTGGTACTGGTTGAAAAATCAGTAAGGATTTACTTGAATATCATACAAGACTGCTGATTAGTTAGTGCCAGCGTACTGCCGCCCAATTTGGGAGGTCGGAATTATTCAATCACTCTCTTCCTTGTGAAGTGAACAGCTTCCGACTTCTGCCGGTTGACGGATAAGCCACAGGTGATTGCCCACCTGTGGATTTTACTCAGACCTCTTTCTATTAGTTCGATGATGGTGCTGAAGAACTTTCCCGAGACCAATACGGCCATTCATAATAAAATTTAATTAAGAAAAATTTTATTTAAAGTCTTAAATAGCAGATTTAGTCTTTAGATAATAAAGCTACCAGAAAAATTATGAAGTCACTTGCATAATAAAACAGCTGTAAAATAGAAAGATAAATTGGAAAGATAAGAAAACTCATTTTTTCAAGTATGGCGCACCACTTCGAAAATTCTGAAAAAATTATCTGAGTAGAGACAATATACTATAAAACAAAATATAGCAGGGAAGTTTTTTTTGGGTCTTAACAACTTTTTTAGTCTGAAAAAAATTGACAGAAAAGGTCTTGCATACCTCTGGAATAGTGATTTTTTTCAAATCATTGATCTGCTGGAGAAGAAGAAAAAAATGTTAATTTAGTTTATTTTCCCTTGCGGAAGAGGGGAGGGGATTAAGAATAAAAAGAATCTTGCAGTATGCATTCTTATGACCCCGCAAACACTACTGAATGATTAGTTTCATAATTCCGCCCTTACGGCATTGGACTATTTTAACCTGGAATACCCTTTAAAGCCAGCCAAAAAAAATCGTAGCTAAAGTAAGATTATTCAAACAAACATCACATCAATTTTATTGCTAATTGAGAATTTTTTTAAAGCACTTTATATAATTAATACTAACATTTATGAGATTGACTTACTATCGTTATTTATTCAATCCTGCCACATTTGCTCTATAAATTTATTGAAACGACGATTCCTGTAGCTTTATTGTCTATAAAATAAAAACAGTTTATTTGTCCTTAATCAGAAGGAGATTATTCCATGATTCGATGATGTCAGCAATATAATGGCTTTGGTTCCAGCATATATAGTATGTATATTTTGTAAGCTGAAATTAAAAGCCTGCATGAGCGTTGTGAAAAAGGTCCTTGTTTGTTTTGTTTTATTGCGATCAAATAAAGGGAAACATTTAAGTTTTTTGTTGTTCCTTTTTCGTTATTTTTATTTAAGTGAAAAGTTACAGATTCAGTTGTTTATACCTAAAGTGCTCACTGCCGCAAGAATTGCAAAATGCATTTGCGGCTTTCAAGTTGTAGCACCGATTCAAGGATCATTGTCGTGAACAAAATATTTTTACATTTTCTAAAAAACCCATAAATGAAAGGATTTAACTAAAATGCAAGTATGCATGCCCTCCGAGGACTGAACAATAAATTTCTGCGGACAAAAACAGCACAATCTCCGACATTTGTATTCAAACACGGGGCTGGTTATGTTATTAGTATTTTCCCCTGTCACAGAAACGTTATTTTTGGTCGATTATGCTCTTCACTTCATTAACTGCTTCCTCGTTCTAAAAAGGTGATGTTGGGGAAAACCATATCTGTTACATTTTTTGTCTACAAATTGTTGACAACACTCAGTCACGTTATTCAAGCACAGTCTCGCAAACATTAATCATCGAGAAAAGGTAAAAGCACGCTTTCGAATGCAACTAGGACACCATCGTTCATCCGCAACAATATTTTGAGCACTTAAAACTTCCCCCATTATAGTTCTGTCTGCCACAGGCACGGGGAGGAGCACTAAAAAGGTGAACTGTAATTTGTTACAGAGTTCAGTTCTTCTTGCTAAATTACTAGGCGACTGAGGGACGTTTAACATGCAGTTGAAAATGCTAAAGAGTTTTTGTGCAACCACGTATATCCTGGACCAAAGGAACTTGTGGCATCATCATTCCCATGCACAATTAGTATTCCGGTTGTCATCTTTTGCACGAATCTTCAAAGGAATACCTACCTGTAATAAAAATAAATATTATGCAGTTCGGTTCATATGAATGTCACGTTGGTCATTATCCACTTGTTTAATGTTGAAAGCTCCTTACTTGGATCAGTAACCTTTGACTTCAACTGGGAAACATTTGAATCTGCAATTCTAATGCAGGTGAATTTAAAGCGACCACATACACATTTGAGGTTCTATACTCCAAAGTTATATACAACAAATGATAATTCCGACTAACGAGAATATATTTTTCCTCGGAAAGAAAGCACAAGTGCCTCCGTGCTGCTTCGCGGAATTTCTAATTACGTGTCTATCTTTCCTGCATCTACCCCAAAGCATTATATGAACCACATGCACAGAAACCTGGAAAGGATTATCCTTTCACTTGAGGGGATTTGCTGACATAGAGTTGCTCCCACTTTTGTACATTTGTTTGCTTTCATTACCAATGCAGGACCGATTGATTTGGACTATTTAATCTTGCCCCAGATCCCGGAGTGGAAGTGAAATTGCATTTTTAATTTGGATAAGTTTATGGTATGAAGTCCTTTCTAGCGATTAATTTGAAAGAATTATTGCTTTTTTAGCAAAAGTACTTGTTGTTCTATTTCATCTATGAGCTTAAAGGAAGGAGTGTTTAAAAGACAAACATTTTAATATTAGGAATGCTGTGCAATCAGATGCCAAGTAGAATTGAACTGTTTGTTTGTGTATCTTGAATAGTGTATAAAGAGACAGGGAACATGATCTAACGTATTTTAAAGGTGCTTTCATTTCGGATTTGCTCAAATGGGGTGTTAGCCTGTATCAGAGTGAATGTAGATTAGCTTAATCTGATCCCACAAGTTTATAGTCCTTATCCAATTTTGTCAAATGTTTTATTAATGGAATCATAATTCAAATCAAGAAAATGGCTTAAGCTGATAGAACCTTAGTTCAAACTAATTATCTTGTTATAGGGTCAATGTAGAGATAGTAGTTTTGCTGTTGCTAGTGGTAGTAAGTGTAGTTTTGCGAACGCTGTATTTTGCTGTTATGGAAATGGATAAGTAATAACAGTTTATGTCAAGAGATGATTATTAATATCAAATTAAAATGGAAGATGATCAGTGTTATGACGGATGTGAAATTAAGTTTTATTATTACTGGGTGAAGGTAGCATTTGTGTTAGAATAAATAGCAAAATATATAAAAGCTGATGACATGTTCTTCATTTTAAGCTTGGAACTCAATTTTATTGCCGATGCAATTGTATACTCTCGCTTATCGATAAGAGTACTGTTCCTGAGTTAGGGTTTTTTTTTCTTTGATCTCTGTTTTTACGGTAAACTACTTGCAAATTATTAAAATAATAGGTAATGTTTATATCACTGAAAAAGGATATGCTGAGGGTAGTTTATCAAAATATTAGCTTCTTATATACTTTGATTACTAAAGACCTTAAGGGCCTTCCAAAAATTTAAGCAAGCCAAGGCATTGACTACTCAGGGCCCCCATTTAAGTACCAAATATTATGTGAGGTCAAAAGGACACTCATTAAGTTTCTACCTAAAATACTCTAAAAGATCTCTAATAGGATTCGCAGATCCGCGCTCAATTGTATACAGCTTTTCTAGCCAAAAGTAAGCGTAAAAATTAAGTATAGCCTAAGAGATAATCAAGTTGGCTTCAGACCAAATAGAGGATGCGCTGGTTAAACGCACACCCTGAAAGTCATCTCGGAACAATCAGTAGAATGGTAAACACCAACAAACACCAAACATCCAAGTTTTATAAAAAATGCTACTTCTAATTATTCTCCCTAGTACATTTACACATTTATTTAATAATGTCATAGTTAGATCAACATTTCTAAAGATATGGAAGATTTAAAAAATTATGCCTATCCTTAAGAAGTTTACAGATCCTGTGAAGTATCACCATATCTGTCCTAGCGTTTCTCTCAAAGGCTTTTGAAAAAGTGTTTATACGAAGATTGTACACCATCTTCCATTTCCTTCTGCAAGACTTTTTATCAGGCTTCCGAACTAAGCACAGCTGTATCACGGCCTTGCTCGAACTACTGTCCTGTTTTGGAAGCTTGGTTCGATATTTGCCTTTTGTAATGCCAATGCAATTTAATATTTTCATATTCGAGTGGAAGTAAAAAAAAGCGGGGTACCTCAGCGTTCTATTCTCAGCCCTCTTTTATTTTCAACATTTATTAATGATCTTCCACCTGTTATATGGTACTGCAACTATCACCCTTATGCTGATGATATATAGCTGTATATTTCTAGGCCTAATGGAGGACGCTATTTGTAGGTTGAATGATCTGATGAATGTGTCCAAATGGACTGGTCAAAATTTTTTAAATCTTAATCAGAAGCTATTATAATCTACAAATCTAATTTAGACATTTTTTCATTTCCGAGTGTTATTCTTCATAATATAGTTATTCTCTATTGTGATTCAATTAAAAATCTTGGCATTATTTTTAATACTTCTTTAAGTTGGTCAAATCATGTCAACAGTGTCGTTGGTAAAATATATGGGACCCTACGAAAACTATCTTTATCTGCAATTTATACGCCTCAAGTTACTCGTCTTCAGCTTTTAAGATCCTTGTTGATCTCAAGTTGGTGTGAAGTTTTTATTAAATTGTATTTGGTTTCAGATCGTAAGCTGAATGTGGCTTTCAATTCCGATTGACGATTCGATCATATATTTTCCTTTCCTAAGTTTGTTTAGGGTTGTCCTCTTGAGTGTTACTTGAAACTTCGTGCCATAATGTTTCGACGCAATTTAATTATCACTAGAGAGCGGTCTTATTTGTATAACAAACTGGAATTGATTCAGTATAGTAGAACTTTTTTACTTAATATTCCGCGTTATTCCTTTCAACCTAGTGAACGACAGTTTTTCGTTCAATTCATTAGACTGTGGAATCTTTTTCCAATCGAACTGAGGAGCAGCAGCGACCGTAGTTTTCAAAAATCTTTTTGAATATTTAATATTCCTCAGTTTATATTTATTAAAAGTTTAAAGGTTGAGGCCTTTTGTTAAATTAATTAACTTAGTCTATTCTTCTTAATTAGTGCATATTGCTAGCCTCTTAATCTATTCCTACACTTAGCTTCATTATAATCTTGTTAGTGTCCACTAATTGCCCCCTCCTGAGCGAAAACCTAGATCCGCGCCTGGATACAGCAAGCCGCTAGTTACCGAATCAAGGGTCAAACAGGGCTACCTAATGTCACCCACACTATTCAATATAGTACTAGACGATGTACTGACACCGGCTGCTAGAAACTCTGACAGCATATGGGGTGAAAGAAGACCGAAAACCTTCACTATGCCGACGACATCGCACAAATAGCCAGGACCCCAAGTGACATGCAAAGGAGTATAGTAGATAATCTAAATGCCATAGCACTAACAGTGGGAGCTTAAATAATTACCAGCGAGACAAAGATCAAAAGGATCAATGACACAAACCACACCCCAATTACATTATAATCGAAGACGTGGAGATTTCACTTACCTACCCACGACAATCACGAAAAGCGAAGGTACAAAGCCATACAAAACAGATTAAATAAAGCAAAACAAGCATTCGAAGATCTATTCAAAATATTGAAGTCCTTGCAGATTACTCGCTACACCAATTTAAAAATCCTCAACGCTAGCGTCCAACAACCTTTTCTGAATATGGAATTGGATAGGGCACACTCTCAATACGATACAATCCTCCAAATAGGAGAAGAAAGAGAGGCAGACCATTGCAAATATGGACTCGAACCGTAGAGACCGAAATAAGAAACGCAAGTCTAACTTGGGATGAAATAACATCAAGAGCTCAAGTTAGAACCAACTAGAGAGTATGTGTGTGCTCCTTGTGTTCCCCCGAGGAATAAGGATATAACAAAAGCATTTAGTATGGCCGGACTATATGTAAACTGTTCCAATGAACTTGTTTTGTTTGCTTCGACACCTTGGTTTTGGAGATATAACGTCCGCCACAGGCCCGTAGAGACAACATTCGGGCCCGGGGAGTACCACATACGGGGCCGGGGAGTACCATATACGGGCCCGGGGAGTACCACATACGGTCCCCCGCGAAAGGAATTTCGGGCCCGGTACTAAGCGTTTACGAGCCCATATACAATCGAATGAATGACTTTCAATGTAAAATATGTCACTTTTTCGATCGTGAAAAATTTTTTTTTATATATAATTAAAATGGAAAACATTTTCCGTTGATGACTTAGATGACGGGGCCCCTTTTGAAAGCCCAGGCTCGGGGGGTTTACCCCCTTCGCCCCCTCCCCATCGGCGGCCCTGGTCAGCCAATACAACATGTTCCGCAACGCCGACCACATTAAAGTCGCCTATTCCTGTTTAATGTATGATTAAAAAAATTTTTTGTTTTCAAATTGGATTTTAATATAATTAAATAAAGTAATTTAATATTTTTATTGTAAAACGCAAAAAAAATTTCATATATTTTAAATACCTCCGATATATATTCATCATTTTAGGTGCTTTACGGTTGAGTCCCTTCGCATACACTTCAATGTTTACTGTTCTACATATCCCTTTCTTTTAATATTTTATAGACCACTTATAAGGAAAGCTCTCAATCATAATCAATACCATGTCAAGAAAACATAAATTTTTCTTCTTTACAAAGTCATTTGTCATGTGATATGAGCAGCAAGGCCAATAGATGTGCTCATGTCAAATTCGCAATTAGTGTGAGAGTAATAGAACTGAGAACAAGTGGTTCAGTATGGAGTGGGAATCTTCTTGGCAGCGCCAATAATTAATGGCATAAATTCGAAATTGCGAACCATGCCAAAACGATTATATCATCATAACACATTAGCCAAGAATCGATTGCTTAATTATTTCAATTTCCACGGCGAATGTAATCGAACTGCAGCAGTTAGAATAGTTTCCTATTTCTGAAGGGCACATCTTCAGAAAATATAATGATAACTGAAAATATTTTCCTGGTTTTATAACACGAAGAATAAAATAAACAGACAGCCAGCAACGCTTAAAGCCTTAATAGTACTTGGAACGATGCCCATGCTTGCAGTAGGATTATTCCAGACAACCACATGGAGTTTTTCGTCAGTCTGTCCACAGGAGGATTGTGTGCGCTATTTTGTTCGCTTCAGAAATATGTAGGTAGTCGCAAAGTTTATCAGATCAAAAATATATATGTATTCGGGCCAGTAGTTTTATCTCTACCAAATTATCTTGTCCACCTCCCATTGAGAGTAAGCGGGTGGAGCAAAAAAGGTCTGAAACGCTCTCAACTTAATTACTTCAATAGTATAAATTTTCCATTGTATGATTTCCTTTAATATCAGAAAATTCTTGGTCCATAGCCAGAGGTGAAAAACGAACTTATGTTTCAAATGGAGTGTTCACCGGGAGGCAATGAACTAATTGCGATCTGTAAGAACATTGGGCCTGGGATGGGGGATTATCTGAAATTTTGGACGCACTTACAGAGCTGAAAAACATTTTCCTAGAATGCGGTTGGCACCGAATTTGACTGTGGACAATTGCGGCTGCCAAATTTAAAATTAATGACTTGAGAATTAAAACTCTCGAGGACACCATACACTTTTTTCGACATGCTAATTTAGGATTCAAAATGATTTTATTGAGAACAGACGGTTTTGACTATAAGCAATTTTAAACCTTGCACTTACTTTAAAGTTAGAATTTCGAAAAAAAGTTGCTGCGTGTGTGTTGTATGTTTTTAAAATTAACGGCAGAATAGAATGTAAAATGGCATAGCAGTGCACTTGGTCAATATTTAAGAAAAGGTGATTTCTAAAACATTATGTGTGGAAGGCGTCGAAGTCAGAATTTAAAAGAGTGTAATTGTCATCATGAGAGGTATTACAAAATATTTTAGTGTTGTCATCATATCACAGTATTTCCCAATTTTCATTGATGAAAATAATAAATAGCAGGTCTCAAATGGCTTTCCTTAGGAACCCCTGACAAATTAAATATTTCATCAAAAAGCGCGCCACGAAACAGTCCACGCTGAGAGATAGCAGCCAAATAAGAAGATACCAACTTCCTGAAAAGAGGAGGGAATCGAAGTTGCGATTAAGCACTCTGAGGATGATGCAGTGTAGCATCGAAACAATTGTAAGAATTAGTAAAATTAAAGTTATTATTATTTTGTTGTGGAAAAAAAGTATTTGTTTTACTCGCTACTCAATTTGTACTATATAATCATGTCATATTCCACAAAAGTTTCTCGGTTACATCAATTAATAAAATGATATTTTAGAATCTGACCACAAATGAGTTGAATTAAATTCGATAGAAAGATTCTTGAAAACGTACACCCGAATCCTAGCTGTAAGACTGCCGTGAGCTCCAATTTTGATAAGTTAGGGCTGTGCGTGTCTGGTTCATGAACATAATATGTTCCTTATCAAAAATAGCAAAAATGTGTAACTCACGATCAGAAACATCAATTAAGTTATATCTAGTAACCCTTCGATGGATACATAATGTCTTCATTTGTTCCAGATTATAACACCACTTATTCTACACATTAAAGATATTTATCTGTAGGCAAAATATCATCTCACTCGGATCGTTAATCATTCAGTACAGAGATTCACTAACTATGACTCTGGAGTAGCGTTTTGCTGGGGGCAACTTAACACTGTTTGTTTGTCACGTAATGCTTGATATGACGTACGAAGAATTTTTGAAGAAAGCAAAAACTGTTGCAGTTACTGCAATTCCAAAACTGTTGCAGTTACAAAATCCTCGATGAAGCCGAACTCTGATATAATCTAGAAAGAAAAAATGTAATAAAGATCGGACTGAAGAAAATAAAACTAGTTGCAGTAGTTTAAGCAGACGCTACACATCTTATTTGCAAGTCCTGCAAAACGTGCACTATCGAAAGACCCTTCAGCACCTAACACAGGGTAAAACTTAGTTACAGTCATCAATGAAGTAAAACTAGCTTGTCAGCCTCTGCATGAAGAGAAAGGAAGCAAAAAAAAAACAAATTTGGAAATCAATGTCAAGGTTTGAACGTTTCAAATAAAACAAATTTTTATCGAACTTCCTTGCTTTGCCCCTTCCTAAAGCAAGTCCTGGTTACGCCTCTAGTGTTGCCTTAAGTAATAATTTTTCAAAACTATTAGTTTATTATAATTAAATATAGTTACTTTCTCATGGGACCCAAATATTTACACAGGCCTGCGATAGTTTTCCCCTTCGAAAATTAATTAGTAGACTTTAGTAAAAATTTAGGTACTAACTGTCCGAAAAATATTTAAAAAATTCCATCACGGAAGTTTTCTAAGAAAAATTATTTCTTTAATTTGTTTTGCATAAGTGGATGGCTTTCAATATCTCATTAAACAATATTTATTACGGTATTTTTTAATAAATAAATGTAGAGATGAACACTGGATTAAAAGAAATTGGCCGCAGAAAATAGTACTGATAAAATCGTTGGACGTGTGGCTATGTTTGACCCTACAACCATCTTCACTTCTTATCAAATTAAGTATAATGCATCAATTTGGGAGGAAATTACTTAAAGAAAGAGGGTCTTTGTTTCATATTCATATTTATGAGATAAATTAGATGCAAAAATAGAAGAAGGTGTTTTCGTAGGCCTAGCCATTTGAAAGTTGATGCCGGAAGCTGACATTGAAGAAAATACGAAAATAGCAAAAGACCTGGTTACCAAAATATAGTTCATAATATGCCTCTTATTTTTAATTTGCATTTTCTGAACTTGCATATTGACTACTTTTGTAGCAAGGCATAAATATTACGGAGAACAGATACCAAGAATGGAAGGAGACCAACTGGAAAAGAGTTATAAAAGAAAAAGATTAAGCAGGAGCTTCAAGGGAAGCATCGCACGGCTTTTTGATGTGTTTATCCTTTCTTTTATTTGTAATGTTTATAACCTCTAAAGTAATTAAATACATTAGGACTGAAGTGCAGGTTAGGTACAATTACCTTGTAAGTAGAATTTTTAAAGTACAAGTACAATTCCTTGGTACTTGTATTTGAAAATTTCAAGTACCAGTACCGGGACTTATACTTGTACTTACAATTCCCACAAAAATACTTTAATATCTGATCTTAATTACTTTAGTACATAAAAATTGTACTTAAGTACTTTTCAATTCTTTTTGAGTATTTTCAATTACTTTTAAGTACTTTTAATTCCTTTTAAGTACTTTCAATTCCTTTTAAGTACTTTTAATTCATTTTAAGTAGGTACCAAATTGCAGTACAGATATTCACTCACTAAAACACTGTAGTCTAAAAGGTGAACTACGGATTTATGCATCATAATATTAAAAATAAAAAAGTAATGATAAACAGTGTTTTAATGAGCGAATACTTGTATTGAAATTTGATATTTAAAACGAATTAAAAGTACTTAAAAGGAATTGAAAGTACTTAAAAGGAATTAAAAGTACTTTAAAGTAATTGAAAATGCTTAAAAATAATTGAAAAGTACTTAAGTACCCCACAAGGGGTTAAAGGAACCAGAGAGGTATAACAATATATCTGATGTGATAGAAAAAAATCCAACACTATTTTCGAATTTATGAATGACATTTTGAATGAATGACTAAAATTAGCAGGCCTGTGTTATTGCTGTTCAGAAAACAGTTATATCTCTCTCTCTTATTATCTCTAATAGTAACCTTGTGGAGCATAGTACGAGAGAAATGCTTCACCCGATTTGAGACGCGGTTGCAGAGCGAACCTACAATTTAAAGTGGGGATTTCGCACCACCAAAATTTTTCCTGGAATCTGTGGTCCGCAGAAAACAACCATGGGTCGACGTCGGTGGAATTCGAACCTGTGATCTCCGTGTTGGAAGGCCGACACATTATCACTTACTTCACCGACGACTTAAAAAACAATTATAACGCTCCTGCTTGGTTTCACCTAAGGCAGGCGGTCAAGTTATCACAGGTTTTGTTGAAATTTAAATGAATACCCGCACACAAAAGGTTGCCAACATTTCTAGCCTCCAAAGCCATTCAACAATTGAAATGAACAGTAAATGTTGTATTTATTTATCTTAAAAGGAAATTATGCTTGTTGTTATGTTGTTTAGATCCGAGTTAGCTTTAGTTGACACCGGTCTTATTACTTCAATGTAAATATGTAATTATGTGGCACTTGACAAGGCTTAAATATTCTGTTGGGAAGGTTTTAAGGCTTGTTTTTTCGCTTAGTTTATGGGCTGTTGGTTTTTATTTGTGTTCTTTTTTAATAATTTCTTTTTAAAACTTTCATACCGCTCATACTACTTGGAAAGCCGAAAAAAATAAAATTCTTACTTAAGGTAAGTGAGCGTGGTTTTTGATTATTTTTACATGTCACTCCCTTCATCTACAAACCACGAAAACCATGGATTCAACGCTAATATCGGTTGTTTTAGACTATTTTGCATAATTTATTTCACTCCCTTCACACTCGTACTACTAGTCAGTCCCCTCCTACCCTCGCCCCTAAGCGTTATTAATCCACACAGTATTGTTTTACAGATTGTGATTAATATGTATAACAAGTTTTGTACATATTACTCCTACATTTACACATACATGTATACATATATATGAACCCACCTCCTTTTGTATATATAGACTAGCTGCATATGCCCGGCGTTGTTCGGACTTTTGGTAAGTGAATATCACTTTCGATTATTTTTACATGTTACATGCTAGATGTATCTTGTTGGATAATATGGGGTATTATCCAATGAAATTTAGAATGTAATTGTTCATCTCATGAATTCAACACGGACAACTCGAGGCGGAGTTGGATCAATTGGTTGAGCGGCACGACCACCACGCCATGGCTCCCGGGTTCAAGATTTGGTCTCCCCGTGGGTTTTAACGTAGAATTAAAAAAATCCACTCCGGCTCTGGGCTGCTGTCTAGCTCGCAGGACTGCAAAAAACTAGACATTCAAGTTTTCTTACTCTCCTTGCCTTAATTCCCTTCCGGACATAGCCATGCTAACGCATCAAAGGGTTCTCCCCTAGGCTGTGGACACATCCTATAAAAAACTTAACACCAGTTGATTTCGATTATTTTTTTGTGTCAATATTCATCTCAGCGACACCGAAAACTGTAGATTCGAGATTGATATCGATCGCTTTCTACACCCATTCCTAGAGGTGTCTTATCACCAAATTTTTTATTATTAACGGGTTCGGGATTGGCATTATTCATCTTACTGGCCCCGAAAATTATGGATTCGACACTAATATCTGTCGTTTCGATTATTTGTACTTCTCATCCCCCCACTGTTTGTAGTAGCCTAGACTATGCTTAGGAAAATACTGGACCTTCCCATGAAACTGCCATCGAAATCGGATTAGCATCAAGGGGAAAAGTATTAATTCGACACTTGTATCGGTCGTTTCGATTATTTGTACATGTCACACCCCCCCCCCCCCGCCCTTCCACAACCGACTCGTGGTAACCTTTACCCTCTCTCTAGTTCCCGTAACCCCTTGTGGAGTATGGGGCGGGAGAAAAACTACATCTGATCCGGGACAACGATTGCAAGTGGTCATATAATTTTAAGTGGTTTCGAACCACTGAAATTTTCTCTGCAACCCCATGACTTTTTAATCGTGATCTGAAAACAACCATGGGTCCCCTCGCGTCGGTGGGATTTATAGATGTATAGGTGGTTGCTTGTCTTTCCTCGGTCCTGAACGATAATTTTGCATAAGGATATTCTCTGTTCTGACCTAAACCTGTTTTAAAATATAAAAAATATTTTTTTTGAAAATTTTATTTTTATATTATTTTTCTATTTATTTTACCAGTATTGTAGTTGACTGTTTCAATACTAATGTAGAACTCAAATTTTACAAACCTATATCCCTGACAAGTAAATTAAAATATACATTCAATGAATATGTGATTTGAAATAGTATTAGTTGTGTCCGGATTTATGGTAAAACTTGTCGTGAACGTCCTATCGAAATCGGATTAGATATCATAAAATTATAAACGGCATCGCAAGAGTCATTATTCATTTTAATGGCTTTGAAAATTATGGATTTGACACCAATATCAGCCGTATCCGATTATTTTTATATTTCACCTTTCCCTCCCTCTTCCAACCCCCATCCTAACCCCGCGCACCATAAATAGCCTGAACCTTCCCGTGAAAGACCCAACGAAATCGGATTAGCCGTTTTCGAGATTAGCCCGGATAAACAGACAGACAAACAAAAATTGTAAAAATGATTGAATGGTTTTTGATGTAATGTAAATAACCATATTAGCTTATAAAATGACAATTATTTTGAAATCCCAAAGAAATACTTCAATTTTAATAATATAGAAGATAGAAAATAGAAGATAGATTATAGATAGAAGGTAGATAACCAAGCACAGATCTTCAGATGTATTAAAGCATCAGTATCTTCACCATTTAGCTAACTCTTATGAATGAACAAATGAATTTCTGTAGGAAACCCCATTTTAAATTTTTTCGTTTACGGATGTAGTAATATACGCACTACCGCATATCAAAAGAATTTCAATTCTCGGGTGAGAAGCCTAGACCAATCCCATTTTCTGATTATCTAGTAAACTGCAGTGAACTCAGCGAGCGTATATTTTTCATTTTCCCAGTTCAGACTGACATGACGGCAGAAAAATCTGGGGCAGTTTAGAAGGAATGATAATTCATACTTCATGCGAGTGAAACAGACAGGATAATGTCATCAGTTTTCCTCTGTGGGAAAAGATAGAGAGCATCTCTCAAGTTACCTATGGGGATGTAATTTATATAACTAAACGCGACATGAATCGTTAATAAGATACTCTACTGAAATATTTATGAGTCTCATAAGGATGCCGTAAGGGTCGTTTTTCCTCTATTAGGAGTTACGTACAAACAATTTTTGAAGTCCCTACACTACGCAGTTCTATATCCACTCGTCTCAGAAGTAATTGGAATGCAGTTATCAGGAAAGTCTGGATTAGATTTTACTTTTCATAATCTACTCCACAGAAATGTCCATATCCATTTGCACCGTCACTCGTATTTAATTAAATTTTCAATAAATTATCGGTTGACATATTCAAGAAGATTCCAGGAGTAGTTTTATGATCAACTGTTGGAATCTGTTGGGGAATAGCCTGGAGATAGTGCTTTTAATTTTATTTCTTTGCGACTTCTACGCTGGTTTGGACATAAAATTAATTAAAATTCCGAATGCAGAGGGAAGGTGGAATTTAATCAAGCAAACCATCTTAGTGCGGTCGGGCAAATGTGAAAGAAAATCCTTGGGAGAATTTTGACAGGAACTTTGTTCAGTTCATTTTCTAAAAGAAGAGGTCTTTTTGTTTACATTAAAACAGCTTCAACAGTTTTTGTTTGCTTAGGTGGGTCATACCGAATAAATTACCACCTTTATCTGCATGTAGAACTTTGTTTCTGCTACGAAAGATGAAAATCTTAACTTTTGTGAGTTTTACTTTTATGGTATCGTAGACAGAATATGCCCAAACTATGAACATATTTTTAGAGAATGTTTTCTTTCCTTTGTTTTAAATATAAAGTGAAATGGTGATTTATTAATCACCCCTTGGATGATGTTGATTTCGTTATCTTGCTGAAATCTGTGTATCGTAAACAAATATAATAAGTCGACGAAGTAAGGCAGATATTGGAGTCTACTTATATGACGACATCGACCACGTAATGGGCTCTATAGTACTTATTTGACGACATCGACCACGTCAGCGAGAGACGCTTTGTTAAAAATTTTGAAGCCAATTATCTCGTGTCTGAAGGGTTAAAATTGAAACGTCCTAAAACAGTTTTTTGTTGCAGTTTAGGATATCTACCTGTGGGTGGGGTGTACATACTCAATAGAGTATGCAATACAGAAAGGTTGAGCTGATGGAGTTCCAAAAACATTATTTTTTCCAAAATTACGTCATTTCTGTTTTGGGTGATTCTACGTGCGTATACCAAATTAATATATTATATTATTAATTAATCTTAATAGGTATATAAATGGGAGGATGGGAAGGCTGTGAAATACGGCCACACCGAAACTATAACAATTCCCAGTCTTCTGCGGAACCCGAAAACGGGTTTTCAGGAAAAACGTCGGGAATCCGAGGAAAAAGGATGCAAATGCAATAGTAATTATACGGGATAGGTTTGCTTTGTTGCAATATTAAAACTTCGTTTTTTTTTTATCGAATTAACCCTTCTAACTCAGAAGGCGCACTTCACAGGCTGGAATCAATTGACCTATTCACCAGAATATAACATATATTGAGGTGAATGAGGCTCCCACACCAACATGCAAAAAAGAATATTAGTAATCAAAATAGTGAAACACGTCCAAACACTACAGTCAGGGGTGCACAGATAACAGAGAACGTTTAATCAAATCCTTGGTAAGAGCCAGGTCAAAAATAGGACACATATTTACGGCTCTACACATGCGATTAATAGGCTCATGCATACCATAGTCTTGCCGCTCAACGCATTGATCCAACTCCGTTAAGTTTTCGTTGCGAGTTAAGCTTCCCCTGCAGCCAAAAAAAACGAGTTGTATACTTAACTCGTTTTTGCTCGCGGTTTTTTTTTATACCACTTTTTCTCTGAACTATAAATGTTCCATTTTTGTTCTGAGATTGATGAAATATCCCAATTTTGCGCTGAAGAATAGGATATCCCGCTTTTGCCCGGAATGTTTCTTTCCGAGGCAAGCAAAGCGAGGGGCCCCCTTGATTTTATTCTTAATTTCCCTTTCTTTATGTTTTCATTGCTTTTTTATTTATTGTTATTTTATATATTAATTATTGCTCTTACCTTTATTAGTATTATTAATATGTATTGTTGTTATTTGAAAGGGTTAGCGATTTAAGAAATTTCATATATATTTCGATATTTTACGTTTGTTAAGTTGCCAAAACTAAGAGTAAAGAAAAAAACCAGAATCCAAAAATTAGACCATGCATTGTTGTTACCTTCCCGTGCATTTTGCAACCGACACTATTTCCCCCGTTGTATTTATCTCAGTGATTTTATCTCACTTAAGACCCGCGCCCCTTCGAGTTGTATTTGTAAAAAGTATTGAAAGTTTTATTTCAACGACATATACATATGTATGTACCTAAGAAGTAAAAGGGGCCATATACCTAAGAAATAAGAAGCCGATGACGGAAAACCAACTCATCTTTTGTTTTGAGGTATGAGTAGGTATATTCCAGGGAAATTGTACTTATTAATAACACTAGTTTGCAAAAAGTTGAAAATTGTGTGCCCGTGGACAATGAATAGCTGTTTCCGAGATAATCTTTCCCGCTTAAACCGAATCCGGGCTCAGAATTGCTCTATCACGTTCACATCAGGTTTTTGAGATATTCTAACCTAAAAGTGCAAAAAACAGTGTCTGTTGACATATTTGGTTATGTAGCACCGCGATTTTTTTTCATGCGGGATCTTATAGTATAAATCTTCTTCTCTCAAATGCCGTTCATGTTCATGAATTTCTCGATATACGAAAACTTTATGGCCACTTTTCAATACAATAAAATTAAATAAATAATAAAATTTGAAAATGTGATATCTCAGCAAAAAAAATTTTATTTGAGCTAACTCAACGGCATTTGGAAGACTTGTACTATAAGATCCCACACACGGTTTTTTGAAAAAAGTTTGTAGTGCTACATAACCTCAAATATGTCAAAAAAAGTATTTTTTGCACTTTTAGGTTAGAATATCTCACGTGATAGAGCAATTATGAGCCCGGATTTGGTTTTAGCGGTAACAATTACCTAGGCAAAAACTATTCAATGTCCAGGGGTAAAATCTTGTAGGGTAGTGTAATAAATTAAGTTCGTCATCATTTTTAATTAATGAGGCCCGGGCCCCCCTTTGTACTGCGACCTTTAGGCACGTGCCTATGTTTGCTTTTTGGTAAATCCCCTGCTGAGTCCGTCAAATACTCTATATTTACTCATATTGGGTTCAACAGAAAACAACACGTGAGATTAAATTTCGATGACTGTATACTAGAGTAGCAGATTTCGCGGGTACCCGTTAACGTGGGCAGCCATTTCACCGTGATGTGTTTTAAAGACTGTAGTATAGTGTTACTGTGGTTTTTAAGAACCCGGGTACCCGTGTGAGATACTCAACTACCCGTGAAATTGGTAGGTAGGAGATACACAAAGGCGACCCACTCTCGATTGACTGTACTAAACAGAGAGAGTGATAGCCGGTGGCAAAACTCGTTCAGAAAGGCGGCTATCACAAAGCGAAACAGAAATCATTCACAATATTTGTGGGACAGTCGGTCGAATCGAAGCAATTGAGATAATAGCCCTTACAAAAATAAGTAAGAAAGTCGGTGGAAAATTTATTCTTATTATCCCTCTACGGCAATTCCAAAATGGACGAAATTTTATTTTACTCCAATTATTAGTAATTATTTTGTGATTAAAAAAGTTATAATTTGTAAACATATTAAATAGTTTGCAAATTATCTTTTTAGTATTTAGCTGTTAAATACATTTTGGTAAAATAATATCAAAAATGCAATTTTTGAGATTACTCAACAAAACTTAATTTAAGTGGAAAGTTGATGGAAAATGTTCACAAATTCGACTTGGAGTTGATGTGTCAATTCCCCGTAAGCTAATATGAATAACGTTAATACCATTTTATTTTCAAGATGAGAAAAGCAAACTTTAAAGTATTTTATTATAAAAACAAATAACAAACAACACAAAGCACATATAACTTTAATATTTTAAATAACGACACTATGGAGGTCCGTCGGTGGACACCTTCCCGAATTCCGAGTCGTAGTCTGCAAATAGAAAGGAAAGAAGTATGAGTATATTTTAATACTCAGTGGGAATGCCTAACTACTCTACGCACTCACTCAAAAACACAAACACTACACGCTAGGCGTTGCTCTGGCTCTCATGGACACACCTAATGAGGTTAGAGCAGCCTAAACTATATGGCGGACACACCGAATCCAGTCAACAAGTCACCCACCCAATAAGCGGACACACCAGCTGTATCGGGGTTCACTCAAGGATTGCTTCTGCTTCACCGGACACACCACGATCCGCTGAAGTCACATCCTCCCAATATGCGGACACACCAGCATTATTGGCACAAACATAAAATGTTCCCCAACTTCACCGGACACACCACGATCAATTTCTAAAGTACTCGAACACTACACTAATGACTATTCTACTAAAACTATCTACAACTCTTACATTACTCATCACTATTTATATCTACTACACAGTACCCACCTTAGAAAATAATAATTATAGTTGAATGAATTGACTATATAAATTCGTACACAACTACGAAACTAACCGCACTTTTCAAAATATCACTGAAGACTGAGATTCATGCTTAAGCAAATTAAAAGGAAACCTCAGTCAACTAAAGGGAGATCAATACCTACGAGGTAGCGCTAATTAGTTTTGGGAATTTTGGGTAAGACTCATAAACTAATGTAATTTAAGAAAAAGACGCAACTTGTTTACGAAGGCGCCGATGGCGCCTTTCCCAATATCATTTTCTTAAAAAAGGTAAAGGTGCTAAGTGCTTCGTAATTACGGAACTCGTCATTTATTGCCTACTTTTACGACTAAATACTCGAGGGTTATAAAAGGGATGAAATATTTTCGCTTATGTTTACCTTAGATTTAACAAGTATAATAATAAGCTTCAAAATGATAATAGTAAACTTCAAAGTATAATAGTAAGCTTCAAAATGAGAGCAGTAATTTTTAAACTTATCATATTAAAATAAGAAAAGTAAGCTATGTGTTTTCAGTAAATCGTTTAAAGTTAATTAATTTTTTTTGTAAATTTAATAGTACAATTGAAAGGTCATGCCTGCAAAAAATAAAAAATTAGAAAAAGAATCTAAAAAAGCAAATACTTCCCCTCTTAAGCATGGAGAGAACTTGCAAGCACGCTTAACATTCCACAATCTATAGCATATCGGTAGATATCAGAGAGTGGAACCTTAGACAAATAAAGTGGGAAAAGATTTAAAAAATATATATATTATTATATTATATCGCTGAAAAAATCAAAACAAACTGCCCAATTACAATAACGAAATTCAGTGCTGCATTTGAAGAAAAATTTCACTTTTTTCTATTTAAAAGACAACAATAGCAAAACACCTAGATTCTCTCTGTTACTCGCCAAAATACGCACGAACCTGACAAGAGAAATTCCCCTGAGAACAAACAAAAGCGAAAGGAGTTTTTTTTTATACGATGTGGCCAAATCCTAGGGGACAACCCTTTGATGCGTTTAACATGGTTTTGGCCGGGAGGGAATTAGGGTAAGGGAAGTGAGGAAACTTGAGTCTTGTTTTTGCATTGCTGCCCAGCCCAGAGACGGAGTGGATTATTTTTAATTTCTTAATAAAAGCTCACGGGGTCATCTGGTCTCGAACCCGGGACCCACGGCATGTTGGTCTTGCCGCTCAACGTATTGATCCAACTCCGCCTCCTTGTTGAATATCTTTTGGAATTTCAGGCCCAAAATAAACCTAATTTGTTCATGGATGAAACGAATTTAAACATTCATATTTCAAGAACACAGGGAAGACCATTATTGAAGGGAACAAAAAAGAAAGGAACACTTTAGCAGCTGCTTTAAAAGGTGCTTATGTTTATACAATAAGCTGCATAAGCACGATCGAATGCATTCATTATGAAATATGAGGAGGTTCGTTCAACAAAGAAAATGCAAAAGCGTGGATGAAAACCTGCCTTCGTTAAGTAAACTCAATGCTGTTTAATGTCCCTTAAAAAACGCCCGGTTCACCCCCAACCCATTTCAGTCGACGGAGTGAATATACCAAATTCGCCCTCCCTAAATATCTTGGGTATCGAGATATCCAGCATTCTTATCTGGACTGATCATATATTTGAAATCGCTAAAAGTGCGATGAAATGTTTGGGTTTTCTACAGAGATGTAAGAAATATTTCACCCCACCTGACTTAGCGGTGATCTACAAGTCCCACATTAGGCCTAGACTTGAATATAATTCCCATATTTGGGCAGGGGCCGGACACACCGCACTGTCCGCGTTAGATAAAGTCCAGCGTAAGGCTATTAAACTTATTGGCGATCCCTCAATCTCTGAGGGCCTTGACTTTCTGGAGCATCGACGGAATGTCGGTTGTCTCTCACTCTGCTATCGTTACTTCCATGGCCATTGTTCTAACGAAATTGCTAGCCTGATTCCTTGTAGACACATGACAACGCGTGATAGAAGATCTACAAATCGCTCCCACCCCTATACTCTCCAGGTCAAATTTGGGCGTAGCGTCAAATTTCGGGAATCTTTTCTAAGCAGAACAACACGAATGTGGAACAGTTTACCATCTTCTGTTTTTCCCTCGTCTTATGAGCCTGAAACTTTCAAACGGGGCGTACATCGACACCTCCTTCACTCAACCTCCTAACCCATTTCCCTCATCTTTAATTCCTTTCCTGCCAAGGCTGTGCTTTGGCATCATCATATATATAAAAAAAAAAGTAATGGTAAGACCAGTGATATATATAATACTGGAGTGATTGGTGAAGAATTTCTTCATAAAAATGGTATTACTTTTCGCTAGTTGTCCCTTTCTGTGTAAGCATCTTTTTTTTCATGGTTTTCCTAATTTGCAACGTCATGTCGCCTATTAAATGCTGGTGATAGAAATAGATGACAAAATTCACAATCATTTTATATATCTTTCAGGGTAAGCATTTTGCAGATTAGAACAACCTTTTTTTGTAATTGTTATATCAGTAATTCCAATGATTTTTATATTCTCCTTACAACAATATACAAGATTAAAATTAAATATGCCATTTCGCATATATATGTATATGGTTATTTTATTCTGCTCGCAACAGCTGCAAATTCACAGTAAACATTGGAAATTAAAAATGGTTTTCCTCCACTGAAATTAAAATTGTACCCATATGAGATAGCTTATAGCTTTTGAAGCTTTGCAGGAGCAGGAATTACGTGAAAGCAGGATAGTCAGGTTTGGACCCTATTAACCCCATTGAAAATGACTGGTCATATTAAAAGAACTCTGAAAAAAATTGTCAAGTATTCTTAATAGCAGAAGCAAATTATCTATCAGACCACAGAGAGTAAGAGCCTTAGAAAGCCTTAAGGGGGGAAGTACATGAAGACGTTTTCAAAAATCGATTTTTTTTTATTGTCTTAATTGATAAGTATATGCTCTAAGAATATAATTCCAAAATTCCAAAAGCCTATCTCGAAAATTGTGAAAGATATGCCACTTGAAGGTGGTCGGCGCCGATCCGGCCCAGCGCGCCTGGGATCGAGGATCTCTGCTGCGCGCGACTTAAATGAAAATCTTTTATTTTCAAATAAAAAAATTATTTTAATAATTTTTTAAATAAAACTCACAAAAAATTCTTATTAAGAGAAAGTTTATTTTATTTTTTGAAAAGAAAGATACTTTAATTTTATATATTTTGACTCTTAAGAGGAGTTGAATTAAACGACTTAAGTCACGACGAACAACTAACTAAGTACATTCTTATTCTTATATCCAAGAGACAGTTTTCATGAGTTTAAGTTATGATGAATAAGCTTTTCTCATGGGAAACTTATTTCACAGTTTGACTGAGGTGTAAGTTTTCCATGAGCTCGACAATTTCAGGTCGAATGGTATTTGGATATGTCACGTTTTTGTGACTTATGTTATTTGAGGTGTCTGGGAATGTAACTCCTCCCTCCTTAAACTGATGATTCTCCTGAATTATCTTAACTTTAAGCCCTTTTCTTTTATAAAATATGATTAACAAAATTATTATTATTAAAATGATGCTTCCTGTTCCTAAACTGTAATTAACAATTTTATGGTACTTCAACTCCTTAATTTCTTTAATATTATTTTCTTGGTGCAGGGTAATCTTCTCGAAGGTTAACATTTCGTCATGCAAAGTTACACTTTCTACATTTGGAATTACAAATCTTTCTGTAAATTCAGATAGCTTATTACTAAATGTTTTATTACAAATTTTAATTGAGCAATTGACAAAATTTATTACAAAGTTTCCATTTAATATAGGTCTTCTTTCATCGCAAGAACTCTTAAAATTTTTGTTTTTCATATTATTTAAGATTACAAAATCATTTCCTATTTCTATAATTTCTTCTGCTGGACTATTTACTAATTTACATTTCTTTTTCTCTGTACAATGTTTGCTTTGTTTTAATTCTTGTAAACTTAAACTGGTCTGAAACGTGAAAGTTTTATTTTTAATTCTAACAACATATTCAAGTTCTTCGTCAATTTGCTTACTATCTTTATTTGCGATTGGAACAATTAATTTTTTATCTGTTTTTAAGATTCCTGTTGGGATTTTTATTGCAAAAATAATGGCATTGTCCCTGAATTTAGCAATTCCTTCTTTAATATTACTTAATTTCTTTATATCAATGTCATATTCTCTAATTTCTTTGTCGCTAAGTATGCTTGGATGAACTATTCCTACTCTGGCTGACATTATATTATCTTGAATTTGTTCCACTTGGTCTCTTAACATGTTTATTCTCAGTTGTTGTTCAATGAAGATTTCTTGGTCTAATATTTTCTTTTCAAAATTTTTTATGTTTTCTAATTCGGTAACAATTTTATTTCTATCTGTTTCTATAATGCTTTTTAATAGAGTAATTGAATTGTTGAAATTGTCGTTGATTCTAATTTGTTGATTAATAGTTTTGATTATATTTTGGTTATTTTCGTCTGTTACTTTTAAATGTGATTCAATATCTAGTTTATCGTCTTCGTCAAGTGTCCCGAAAAGCCATTTATTCCTTTTCCTACTATATTTATTAAGCCTCTTTTACTTCTGTTGGGTAATAATGTTAGGGTTTTACTTCTAATTGAATTAATTTGTTTTATTAGTGCATTTTTGTTAGTAACATTTAGGATTTCAATATTACGTTCCATAATATCTATAATATCTAAAATTTCGTTGGGATGAATTATGTGAAGGGCTATATCAAATTTATTTACTATTTCTACTTCATCTATTTTTATCTCCGTAAATCCGGCCTCAGAGTGAATTTGTTCAATTGTTAGCGTTGCCTGTGTTAGAGGAATCATTGCTAGGACCAGCATCCATATGACTATGGTTTTCAGTGTTCTTACCTGTAAATTTAAAAGGACGTTTTATATTACTTTCGTGGATGTTAGCTAATTTATATTTCCTAAACTTCGGTTCTTCTTTGTGACGAAGTGATTTATAATTTTTAATGAACCCTGTTGTCCTACTTTCTACATAATTTTCGCGGTTTTTATTTCTTTTTGTTATTACCTGATTTTTCTTTTCATCTATTCTTCGTTTTATAATATCAAAGTCAACTTCGCGATTTTGTACTTCGGCTGGGGTGCATTTTATAGTGGAATGATACGAATTATTATATGATAAAATAGCACTAAGCATTTGTAATTTAATGGGTTGCTTTTCTTCTAAATTTAAAACTCTAATTCGTTCGGTTATGGTATTATTAAGCCGTTCAACGTCGGCATTTCCCGTATGACTATTCGGTTTCGTAATATGAAATTGAATATTTTCTTTCTTGCAGAATTCTTCAACATTTTTGGAACCAAACTCGTTATCAAAAATAAATTTACTGATTTTTCCTCGAATGGAGATAAATTGTTTGAGTTTTTCTACTATTGTTCGACTGTTTCTATCTTCTAGATAAAAGCTTGTTGCAAATTTTGAGAATTTATCGATGAAATTTATAAATGAATGTTTACTATTCACATAAACGTCAACATGCACTACTTCGTCGATTTTCGAAGGTGTTTCTGTTAAATGAAATTTATTTTTTATTGGTTTCCGATCGTATTTGGCTGAAGAACAAAAAAAATTTTATTACCTAAATATCTTCTTAAAATATCACTGACATTGTCATTAATTAAATCGTTTTTATCGATAAAAATTCTTCTGTTTCTGAATATCGTTTCAAACTCTTTTTCCTTGTTTTCTACAAATATTAGTTGTAGCTTAAACCTATTAACCACAGTTTCGAGTATAGGAATGTGATCTTCTAAATTTTCTTCTTGAGAGTGGATAGTTAATACTTCTACAGATTCTCTTCTACCATTATCATCTTCAAAGTTATTTATTTGTTCACTTTTTTATTTAAGACTTCGTTAAAAATATTATTAGAGTTTTCAGTAATAGAATTTGTGCCCAAATTTTCGGTACCGGTGCTCAAATTTTCAACACCTTCTGAAAACAATTGAGTTAATGTATCACTTAAATCTTTGTTTTCTAAAGAATTTTGGTTTCTACCATTTTCATCGTTGGTATTGTTAATTGAATTGATTTCTTGCGTTTCGACGTTTATTCTACTCAAAAAGTCTGCGATTCTATTTTCCTTTCCTTTGATATAACCAATTTTAATATTATACTCGCCTAATTGAAGAAGCCATCTTTGAAGTCTAGGGTTAATATCCTTACCTGAATATTTCGTATGCAGCCATTTTATTGGCTGGTGGTCGGTTTGTAGTTCAAACTCTCTTCCAAAGAGATATGGCCTAAAATATTTTACTCCCCAAACTACGGCAAGGAGTTCTTTTTCGATTGTTGGGTAATTTTGTTCATGATTATTCAAGGTTCGGGAGGCAAAGCAAATGGGGTGACCGTCTTGAGTTACGACAGCTCCAATGGCGAAATTACTTGCATCAGTGATAAGTTTAAACTCTTTGTTAAAATCTGGATATCGAAGGATTGGATGATTAGTTATAAGTTCTTTTAGTTTTTCGAAGGCAACAATGTAAGAAGGGTCATTTGGATTAACTTTGGAACCTTTCTTCAAATACTTTGTTAGTGGTTGAGCGATTTTTGCATAGTTTTTTATGAATTTTCGGTAATATCCGGTGATCCCTAAAAAAGATTTAATTTGTTTTTGGTTTGTTGGAAGTTTTAAATTTTGAATGACTTCAATTTTCATTGGATTTGGTCGTACACCTTCTGGTGTTAAAATGTGACCAAGATATTCCGTTTCCTTAAGGAGAAAATTACATTTGTCAATCTGTATTTTTAATTTTGCTTCTCGTAATCTATTAAATATTTTTCGGATGCTAAGGATATGTTCCTCAAGAGAGGTGCTGAATATAAGAATATCATCAAGGTAGACTACACATATTTTATTTATGTAGTCCCTGAGAATTGAATTCATCAACCTCTGAAAGGTTGCTGGGGCGTTCTTAAGTCCAAATGGCATTCTGACATATTCATAATGTCCGATTGGAGTAGAAAACGCTGTCTTTTTCCGGTCTTCAGCTTTTACGAGGATTTGATGGAAGCCTTTGGCTAAATCCAAAGTCGTAAAATACTGAGCTTTTCCCAATTTATCCAATATATTATCAATATTAGGAATTGGAAATTTATCATTAACGGTGACTTCGTTCAAATTGCGATATTCAATGACTATTCGCCACTTTTGTTTACCGGAATTATCTGGCTTTTTTGGAACTATCCAAAGGGGTGAATTGTAAGGAGAATTACTTTCTTTAATAATTCCTTGAGAAAGCATTTCAGAAATCTGTGTTTCGATCTCTTGTTCATGTATCTTCGGATACCTATAAATTTTCGAATAAACTGGATTATTAGTCGTTGTAATGATTTCATGTTGCACTTCGTGAGTAAAGGAGAGTTTATCTCCTTCCTTAAAAAATAATTCTTGATAATCTTTCAATAAATTTGCGACAGATTTGTATTCTTCTTCATTCAAATGATCTAGTTTTAGATTATTCATTATATTTCCTTCATTAGTTTCCAGGGAAGTTATTTCATTTATTTCGTAGGGTGATTCATCTTCAAACAATATTATATTCTTACTCGTTTCTAATTGCCTTTTCTCTAAATTTACTATTGCCTTTACTGCTGTTAATAAATTCTGACCGATTATTGCGTCATATTTTCTTCCGTTCAATGCAATCACTTTCCACGAAATCGTACCTTTTGTTAAAAATTCTTTTGGAAGTGGGGTGATTATCTCACGATCAATTATATTTACACCATTAATTGTAGAGTAAAATAAGGGGTTTAAAAGTTTTATTTCGGGAAAATTTTCTAAAACTAAGGGTTTGATTATACTAGTCTCTGAACCAGTATCGATTAGACATTTGAATTTCTGGCTACCTATCGTAAGAGTTATTATTGGTAATTTCGATCTGGAGGCTCGAGAGAAAAATTTTGTCGTTGAACATTTTCAACCTCCATTGGTTCCACCACATCATCATTGTTGGATACATTAATTGCACTGAAATTGTTATGATTATTACGAAATCTATTTGAATTGGAAGTGCTAAACCTCCCAGAATTGTTATTTATATTTTGTCGCACTGAGTTACTGTTATAATTTGATCTGTGATAATTATTTGAATTATTTCTGTTAAATGTATTATTGTTATAATTGCTGTTATGATTTCTGTTGTTGTTAAAATTATAATTGTTATTAAGATTACGATTATTGTTACTGTTATAACTGTTATGTTGTCCGTATGAATTTATTTTGTCGTTATTAATTGGTCTATTCGTTTGTCTGTTCGTTTGTCGATTAAATTCGCGATTAAAATTTCTAGGAATAATTTTAGATTTTCTATGAACAACACTGACTGCTCTTTCATTATCTAGAAGTTTTAACTCAGCAAATTTATTATAAATTTCAATTAAAGTATAAGTTTTTTCTATATTTCCACGAACTAGACTATCAACCTTTTCCATAACAATTGCTACCAGATGTTTATCGTTATTTTCTGGTGAATAAATTACTGATCTATTTTCTACTTCTTCAAAATTATATAATTCATTTAATTGACTTAATTATATTAAAAAGTTCTCTAAGATTTCCTACCTTTACATTTCTGCATTCATTTATTAGTTCTCCGTAGTCTTTGCGAGGACGAAAGTGTAGTTTTAGCTCGGCCTTTGAAGCTTCCCAAGTGATTCCATCTCCTAGTCTTTGTACGCATCTTTTAGCCTCACCCAATATCTTCTCGTTTAGTACAATTTGAAGAGCATATTGTCGGAAGCCGTCATTGTTGCATAGTGCTGCTGCATTTTCTACAGATTTTATAAACTCAGTTAATTTGTAGCCATCTGTTCCGTTAAATGCCTTTAGATGCCGAAAATGGTTGAGTACTTGGTCTGTTGTCAATTGGAACATTGGAGCTCCCGGGTTGGGGTTAACATTTTGCTGCTGAATTCGCTGTTGATTTAATTGTTCTCGTAGTTGTTGTATCTCGGCTTGTTGTTGTCGCATTGATTGGACCAATAATGCTACTTCTTCTTGAGTTGCCATATTTTCAATATTTTCTCCTTCGTTTTCACTTGCACTAATTGAATTTCGATTTCTATCAAAACTTTTATTTCTGTTAGATTTTTTATGCATATGATTTTCAAAGACACAAAATTTACAGCGATTTTCTTTTTACACAGACACAATTTTTTCTTATAGGTTCGATATGTACATATTTATATATGTAATTATACACATCACTGGATCTCTTTCTTTTGAGAGAGATCCTACCGACTGCGCCACTTAAATGAAAATCTTTTATTTTCAAATAAAAAAATTATTTTAATAATTTTTTAAATAAAACTCACAAAAAATTCTTATTAAGAGAAAGTTTATTTTATTTTTTGAAAAGAAAGATACTTTAATTTTATATATTTTGACTCTTAAGAGGAGTTGAATTAAACGACTTAAGTCACGACGAACAACTAACTAAGTACATTCTTATTCTTATATCCAAGAGACAGTTTTCATGAGTTTAAGTTATGATGAATAAGCTTTTCTCATGGGAAACTTATTTCACAGTTTGACTGAGGTGTAAGTTTTCCATGAGCTCGACAATTTCAGGTCGAATGGTATTTGGATATGTCACGTTTTTGTGACTTATGTTATTTGAGGTGTCTGGGAATGTAACTCGCGTGATTCCGCTTACCGGATTTTTTTTCTGCTCTGGAATTTATAGTGATGAATGCGACTTTGTTAAAGAGCGTTTTCGACGTTTGCAGTCCAAATACCGATTTTTCTGAGAATACCCGTCCCCTCTTACCTTCTCCTTATGTGCATCTTTTTCGTCAGTTTTTCGGGACAAACTTTAAAAAGCGTTTTCTCAAAACCATGTTTTTCAAATTGGCGTAAAAAATTACAAAAAAACTAGTGAACCGATTTTCTTCATCCAGCACTCATTTTAAAGGGCATAAAAAACTTTTTATAGTTAATGTTCGAATTTCGAAAAGATCGTAGTCTATCTAGAATAAACAACCCCCTCGAGTATACAAATGTTTGGTTTTTTGATTTCAGATGAAAATTGCGGCCAGGAGAATTTACGCCGATTTCTATGTCAGCCGCGACACGAGTTACGAAACGCACCAAAAGTTGATTAATTTTTTATTTTTCAAAATGTAAAAAATGTTTTTTCTCTTCTTAAAACATTGCCCTAAATACATATAATATCGATTTCATGTGGACCTTTTTCATTTTCCCAAAAATAAATCCCAAAAAAGTCCTCTTTTTTCGGCCTCTTCATGTACTTCCCCCCTTAAGGCAGACAATTACAGCTACCATATGTGCCAATTTCATCGCAAGCATTCAAAGAAAATTCACTGCGGCTCTTAACTTATAAAATATGCAATATTAAAGAATTGAATTGTAAAGTAAAAAAAAATTAATTTTTTTTTATAAAGTACAAAGTAAAGGGACTGATTTTACGGTTACGAAAAGTGCACCAATTACACCACTTTATCATAAAATCTGAAATTAATCTGATGAAGTACTTCCTGGTGCCGACAGATCTAATATTACTTGGAAGTGAGTTCCATTTATGAAGGACTTGAGCAAAGTTTAACCGTCCTCCAAATCTTGAACCGCATCTTGGAACAAGAAGTTGTCGCAAAAACTGTAACTTATCATATACTCGTAAGTATGACGGGCTTTTAATAATCAATAATTTATGTAGAAACGTAAGCTTGCGCCTCGCAAGATGCACTTAGGTGGGAATTTCCTCTCAACAAATTCGAAACCCCCCCTTGATATTACATAGCTCAATCTAACAGATGTAGCAGGAGTAGATGTAATTTATTCAGAGTTTGTTTGAATCTTGGAATTATTTATCGTGAGTCCTTGCGGTACAATAGTAGTGGTATTTTTTGTTGCACATAATACTCGTAGAATTGCGAAAATTATTGTAAAATATTACAAAAAGAAAGTTATATAAAGCACACACTCAATCCGCTTACTCCTCATATTTAAATGATGTGCAAAATAATATAAAAAATGATCTTAAGAAGTTTTGGAATTTTATCAATTTAAGAAGAAAAGGTGATGGTTATCCTGTTTACTGTTGATAATGAGGATGATATTGACTACGCGTACATCTCCTCTTGTCTTTTGACTGGTTCTACTACTGATGTGATCGTATGTTACCGAATCTCTGTTATGCGAACATGTCCGTAGGATTAAAGAATCTTGCTCTGTTGGACCAGATGGTGTTCCTAGTATTGTGGTCAACCAATGTTTGGATGGCCTCACGAAACCCATCCTCCATTTGTTTAATTTGTCACCATCTCAGTGAGTATATCCTATTGCTTAGAAATTATCGTTTGTCATTAACACTTTCACGAAAGGGAAGAAAGGCCTGATAAACATTTATAGACCAATTGTGAAATTGTCCGAAAGTATTGTTTGTAAGCTTCTCACATTCGAGTGCAGATCATTAATTAGTTTAAAACAACATGCTTTTTTTTAAAAAAAAAAGATCTATATATATTAATCTTATAATTCTGGCTTCCTCCGTTGCTGATACCTTTGAAAGGAGAATGCAGATGGACTGCATTTACATTACACTGACTTTTCCAAGGCCTTCGATAAGACTTCTCATGGAGTGCTACTTTATAAGTTATCTAAATTGAGACTTTCCCCATTTTTAGTAAAGGTGGTTTCGTATTATTTATTTAATAGCAGTGTTAGTGTAATTTTTAGGAATGCTATGTCGCGTGAAATCTTCACAAAATCTGGAGTTCCTCAGGGCAGCCATCTTGGTCCCTTACTGTTTATCGTATCTGTTTTTCAAATATTTTAATTTATGCTGACGATGTTAAAATTTATAAGCGGATTAATACTTTAAATGACTGTGTTCAACAAATGCAATGTTATTACTTTTGGTCGATAAAACTTCTCCATTTGTGTTTGAATATTACGTTGATAATGTCCCATTGAGGGTCGTTAGTGAAATTAAGGATCTTGGTATAGTTTTTGTTTGTAAGTTTACTTTTACACGTCACTTCGATTATATAATAAAGAAAGCTAGTTCAGTGCTCGTTTTTCATTCGACGTTGGACGAAAAAATTCCGTGATCCTTATGTTTTAAGGTCTTTGTTTCAATCTTGTAAGATCTATTCTCGAGTATGGTTGTCAGGTTTGGAGTCCATATTATGCCATACATATCAATAGACTAAAATCTATTCAGGAGAAATTTTTACGGCTTGCTCTTCGTCATCTTCCTTGGAGTAATCGGATTGAGATGCCTCCTTATATAAGCCGTTTGAACATTCTTAATATGATTACATTTGAAAAGAAACTCGAATTTCATGTTTGTCTTTTTGTTCACAAAGTATTAACTCAGGTGATATAGGTTCTCCTGAAATATTAGCTTCTATTTCTCTAAATGCGTCTAATAGACAGTTGCGTTCTCGTGCCATTATTTATGTTGGATGTCATCGAACGAATTATGGGTATTTTAAGCCTATTAGTAATATACGTAGGTACTAAAATGTATATGGGAAATAAATTGATTTTAATCTTACCACATTATAGATCAAAAAATTTTTAAATCCTTAGAGATTTCATTAG
Source organism: Leptarthrus brevirostris (assembly GCA_964036015.1). Lineage (NCBI taxonomy): Eukaryota > Metazoa > Arthropoda > Insecta > Diptera > Asilidae > Leptarthrus > Leptarthrus brevirostris. The sequence continues at coordinate 181,476,555 of OZ038371.1, read as the reverse complement.
TCAGAGTCACGAAAAATAAATATTTATAATCAAAGATGGCTTTATTGTATATTCTTTATAAAGATCAATCACTTTTGCATGCGTTTGAACCAATTTTCGAAGCGCTTCTTCCAATTGCGGTACCTCCAAACATGTGATTTGAACGCATCAACCGCTTTTTCACGCACAGAAAAGCGTTGACCTCGCATTTTATTTTTGATCTGCGGAAATAAGAAGAAATCACTGGGTGTCAAATCAGGACTGTACTACGGATGACCCATAAATTCGATGTTTTGAATGCTCAAAAATTCACTTGTTTGAGACGATGTGTGAGAGCTTTCATTGTCGAGGTGGAGAATGATTCGTCTTCTCCGATTGGTTTCCCTTATTTTTCCGAACACTACTGGCAAACAAATGGTGGTATACCATTCAGGATTGACCATTCTACGTTGCTTTAATGACACGGTGGCGACATATCCAATTATTCCGAAAAAAACAGGCGAAGTGCTTCGTGCACAACTTTTGTTGGATTTGGCTCTTCTTGAAAGACCCATACAGTCGATTATTGCTTAGTTTCGGATTCATATGCATAGATCCATAATTCTTCGCCTGTCACGATATTATAGACGTCTTTTGAAGCACCGCGATTGAATTTTTTCAACATTTCTTTGAACCAATCGACATGAGCCTTTTTTCAGCGATTTTCAAATTAAGTCCAACGCGAACAAGGCTTTTATACTTTATATTTTATTAATACCTGAAATACGTCGATTTCGCCACTCATGATCACCAAAACCTCCGTCATCAAAACCTCTAGGGTACTTCCTGAAGTCTTAGAAAGCTGAAATTGGTATGCTGGCTAGGATTAGCGCAAGGGGGGTGCAGGTCTGTATATCAAATGTCTTATTGGTAGGTACTTCCAAAAGCTCTAGAAAGTTGAAATTTGATATGCACACTAGGATTAGCACACAAACAACGAAAAAATTAAGAAATCTTTCATCCTCCAACCCCTCGAAAAGGGGGTCTGGTTCTCTATTATATAACAATTTCTCATAAGATAATTTCCAAACTTCCAAAAGCCCTAGAAAGCTGAAAATTGGTATGCAAACTAGGTTCTGCACGCAAACAACGAGAAAATTAAGAAATCTGTAACTTTCACTCTCCAACCCCCCATAAAGGGGGTGCAGGTCTGTATATAAAATTTCTTCTAGGGAGGTACTTCCAAAGGTTCTAGAAAGCTGAAATTTGATATCAAAGCTAGATGTTATTAGTTCAAAAACAACTAAAGAAAGAAACTGCTACGAAGAAAGAAACTGCTGGCGTGCAAGAAATTCCTTCTTAACTAGACTACGCCCGAACGAAGGGCCGCCGGTGGGTGATTTTTCTTTAAACTCGTCCCAGTGCCTAATCTATTGCTTCTATGAAAAGATTGTTTTTTTTTACTTGAAGTTAACAAAACAATCTTTCGAATGAAGTAAAAATAGTCATACCATATTTAGGAAACTAACAAGCATTTTTAAACCTAAAAGCGCGGAATTGTACGGAAGGAGAAATTTAAAAAAATACAAGCACCAGACCATTTTCGGTGCATGATTTACTTCTTGCGTTTGGATGAAAATTTGGTTTACAACTAAAATTTCAGGTTTAATCAATGATTTCTTGTTATTTCGGTTAATACTTTTTTACTTTTTTTTACTTTTTTGGAAAGATAATTAAGTCTGCTTTAAGTTAATATAAATAAAGCACAACAGTTAGCCATAGTTGAATATAATCGGTTAATAGCTAAGTACCACCCTGATTTATCGCTTTTTTAAATAATAAGCCAACAAGGAAAAGATTCAACGATAGAGAGTGAGGTATGAAAAAAATAATAGCTGACGCACAAGAAATACAGCCCGAAAAAATAAAAAGAACTAGAGCACCTTGGAAAAAGAAATGATATCCCACCAAAAAAAGATCTCTAACACCACAAGGCCTAACTCTACAATCCCTAACTCCAGAAACCATACATCTTGGTCAAAAAGTTTGGTTTGGCCGTTTCATGGATCTAATGCATGACACAACATTAAAGTCCAGTGACTTAATTTCTTACCATAAGTCCATAGGAGTGACTGTGCGATGGCCGCGAAACTGCCAAGCCATACCTTTTGACCAAGATGTAGGGTTTCTAAAGTTAGGGGTTGTAGAGATAGGCCTTGTGGAGTGTGTGAGATCCGATAACTTTTTAACAGTGAAAGCGGTATGAGCTTGTGAGTATTGGTAACCTTCTTTACATGAAATGTTTTTGGTGGGATCGTTTTGACGGCCAAATGTTCATGCAATATTGAATGTATGTCTGGGACAACAACCGATTTAGAAAATCATCGCACGAAAATGTTCACGAGTTAATTTCATTTTTTGACCAAGATGAATGTTTCAAGTACCTGTTAACAACACAAATAGCACTCGTATGACAAAACGTTCTGAGTATGATTACCAATAAGAATGGCAAACTTTACGATGATAATATCAGATTTGACATATTTACACTGGTGTTGCCAAACTTAAGTAGCAACCTACGTATTTGTAGGCTATAAATAAATAAATATTCACTATTATTTCAGCAAATCCAGCGCCTCAATCAGTTTTAATTTATTTGGCAAAAAGCAAGCGGAAAATGCAAAATTCCTGGAGGTCTGTAAAACTACGCTGAATATAATTATTCCAGCATTATTTTGAATGTATTTATATAGTTCTTCCTGAAATACTAACGTAATTAAAAGTATGTAACTAAATTAATTCAGTAATTTACAACTCCGCAATCCAGTATTGTTGTGCATATCTTATAGTCCATAAAAATGAAATCATTGTCAACCTTTATTCTGTTCCAAAAATTTATATATTATTTAATCAGAACAGTTTCCTTTTGGTGTGGCTATAAATCAACATTGTATTCGACATTTATTCCACATATTTTGTTGCAATTTGCTGCAAATCTCATTGAATTAAAGCACCATTTAACGATTGCAATAAAATTTATACCTTTCAATTGATACCATCAAAAGCGTTTATTCATTTCCAGGAAATTTTATCTAATCGTTAAAATAAACTCTTCCGATTACTAACACATTTTACCCAGGATTACCAAATTTTATATTTATGTTGGTTTGAAAGCTCTTACAAAGCATGTTTAACTTGTCGTGATTTCCGTGATTTCTGCTGAATAGCACTTTTTCTTTCAACATTAATGCCGGTAATAAATTTAGCGCTCTCGTTGCTATAAATCCAGAACACGGTAATCCAGGTACTTTTAAGTAAACTTTTTCTTTGGTGAGGCAGCCCGTTAAATTATTCTGCATGCCATATTTGTAAAGGATCTCCGGCCTTGTAATTTCCTTGCATTAATAGAACGTGCAAATTTGCAGCATAAATTACAAACTAGTCTACTATAAAAATTCAAATAAAAGGAAGTAACGCCGAAGGTGGCAGATGATTTCGCTGGCTCCACCAGTGCAGATCCTTATGTGAAAGGACGAGTGTAAACGTGCGCAAGACTCACCGTGTTGCACTTTAATAGTATCGGGAACAATGCGGAGGTGAACAATACATCAACAAGTGTTTATTGAAAGTTTAATTTAATTTTGCTGTCGGCAGTTAAATCTCGTGTAAACACGCGATTTTAATTAAGATTTCCATTAGATAAGCGTGCACTAGTTCGTTTGTTACCAGTTGATTAATTCGACTATAGATGAGTTCAGGATTAGATGGCGGTCATAATGAGTCAATTTCGCCTGATTTCCACATAAATGAGTTAAGTTACAAAAAGGGCATTTAATAACGTATGACTGTTACTTCCGATAATATTAATTTTAAATTTATTTCTGCACAGGCTATTCAAATATTTCAACAAAACTGCATTGAACAATTTAATCGACTACAAATGTTCCGCATAAATTCACAAACTATTTGATTGCAATTGCTGTTCAAATGACCAATCAATAATTCAAATAAAGCATTCCCTGCTTTGAAAAGCATTGGAATTGAAAGGCTTGATTGCAGTTATGAAGTTTTAGTTTTATTCTTATTAATACCTATATAATGAAGGTCAATGTATGATACTAAATTTTCCAAACCACAATTCTGTTTGTAGTGATTTTCACTTCGGTTTAAAACTCAGGTGTTCGTATTGCTACGTTCTAGGTCATTTGAAGATTAATTGAATCTCTTATTGATAGTCAAAAATTTGCAGTACCATCACTAATTTGTTTTACTTAACTTTGCATAATTATTATTATTAACTCAACCTTAATTAAACATCACAACTTTTACCGCATTACACAATAACTCACTCAAGTCTATCTAAGAAAACTACATTGAATTGTTCGAATCTATCTCTACACATTCTTACTTTAGATACTATCACAGAATTAAGCATTTGAATTTCACTCGTGGTGTTTGTATTTTGATTGGAACTATTGTTGAATCTTAGCGATACGAGATTTGAATTTCAAATTGTTGTCGATTAAAATTCCGAGATTTTTAACGTCTCGATCCTTTCTCCATTCCTCGTCACTGCTCACACACATTGATTTGGTTTTTTATTTGTTATTCAATATCTACATTAATGGTGTACCCTAATTCCATCATACTCGAGAATTTTATGTGATGCCAAGCTATTTCGTTTAATTTCGAATGATCTTGACTGCCATCTCCTGAACTCTGACTTGGTCGCCTTCTGCAACTGATGTTCCATCAACTGCCTCCCTTTAAACGTGTCGAAATGCACTGTCATATCCTTTTCTCGTAAAAGAAACCCTCGGCTGTTTAGCTACTCCATCGATGGACACACTTTAAATAGACTTGAGGTCTTCCTTAATTCTCAATTCTCTTTTGACGATTATATTGATGCTATTGTTGGTAAGGCTAATGCTGCCTTGGGTTTCATAGAGAGGTGGTCTAAGGAGTTTAATGATCCCTATATCACTAGAATTCTATATTTTATATTTGTTAGGGCAATTCTTGAGTATGCTATCCCAGTGTGGTCTCCTTCTTACTGGGTCTTTGTTAAGCGCATTGAGTCTGTCCAGCGAAGGTTTTAAGGTTTGATCTGCGCAACCTTCAATGGAACAATGATCGTCTTTTACCTTCTTACGCTGACAAACTTAGCTTGACATCCTTGGACTCCCTACAAACTAGATGAAATAATTCCAGAGCTGTTTTTACGCTCGAATATCTGCAGGGGGCTATTGAATCTCCTGAATTGCTAAAATATTTTAATATATTCATAGCGTCACGCTCCTTGAGGAGTTACGACTTCTTCCATGTTTCGCATCACCATACTAACTATGGACTAAATCAGCCAGTTACAGCTATGTCCAGTATCTTCAACTTTACGATCATATGGACTATCCCTTGTCGAAGGGCATAATTTTATGCCAATTGATGGGTCAGCCTAGTTAAAATTTATTCTCCTTTGTATTTAGCTTTAAGTTTGTTTCTTTCATGTAATTAGCATTTGATGAATCCTAAATAAATAAATAAGCTGCAGGCTATTTGATCCACACCAAACCTTGAAGGTATTTAAATCATCCTGAATGCAGGAAGAATCCGACTGTTTCTAACGCAAGAGAAAATCTTCATACCGTCTGCATAGATTAAGACTTTGGAGTATTTAATCAGGGGACAATGTCGTCAATGGCAAGAATAAACAGCAGCGGACCAAGATGGCTCCCCTGAAAAACACCAGAAGAAGCCCTAACGACTTTAGTAAAGTGTTACGAAAAGATACTCGATATGTCCTACCTTTTAAGTACGAGGAGATCCAGTGAAGCATCAAAGGCGGGAAACCATACTTTCCAAAGTTTAAGCATAATCACAGAATGAGGGATTTTATCAAATGCCTTGCTGAAGTCGGTGTAGGCGAAGTCGATGTAGACGCAGTCGGTCTGGAGACCCTGTTGAAAGGAAGAGATTATGTTGGAGGTAAAATCAAGCAGGTTAGTTGTCGTCGATCTACCAGACAGGAAGTCATGTTGATTAGACCAGATTAGCCCCTTACACGGCCCCACAAGCTGTGAATATATTACAGACTCGAACAACTTGAGCATGCAGGAAAGCTTCGCGATTGACCTATAATTTTTAATCAAGTTTTTATGAACGTTTTTACAAACAGGAATTATAAAGGAACTCTCCCATAGCGTGGGAAATCTACCGGCCTCAAGAGACTTGCTGAAGATGAATTCCAGTGGAGTGAGTAATGCGTCAGAGCAGGACCTGACGAACACAGGTGGAACACCATCAGGACCAAAGGAAAAGTCCATTTTAAGTTCCCTGATATTATCCATGATAATATCACGAGATATATGTATTTGGCAAAGAAATAGTGGCAATAGGACGCTCCAGGATATGATAAAACTCTTCCAGGGAAGGCGCAAAATTGCTAGAAGAAAAGGCGCTCTCGTAGAACAACACAAAGTTATCGACAGTATCGGACGCGTTGCAACTGTAGGACCTGTTATACCATATTGTAGATGGATAGTTATCTGTTTTCTTCTTCATATTTACAAATTTAAAAAAGGTACGAGGGTCACTATGTAAGTTATTGCGAACGTTATAACAATCGACGAAATCACAGTAAGCTGACGTAGGTATCTCTATAGCGTAAGTAGGTTTTCCATAGTCTTTTTATTCTTAAGGTCCCGAAGTTCGCTAGTATATAACGGGGAAGAGCAGCAGGATGATCTCGACAGCTTGAGTGGTACATATAAGTTAAACAGATCATAAATCCTACTATAAAACACGCATTCGTCGATATATTTATTATAAAATAGAGACGGGAAATCGATTAAGAGGAGCCTATCTGCAAGATCAGACAAGTCTGCAATTTAGAATTAAAAAACGAACTGTTTCAAGTTGGGATCACCAGAATTAGAACCATCATAGCAGAAAGAAATGAAAATGGGAGGGTGTAAACTGTCGAAAGGGGATAAGTTATGAGAAACCCATTCGACTATAGTGTTACTCGAATCTGGAAAAGATAAGATCTAACTGCCTTCCCATAGAGTTCTTTACATCACTCATTTGGTGTAAACCAGAGGAGGAGTCGATGTCAAGAAAATGGGAGTCTTTGACAGCAAGACAATTTAAGGGAAGGTAGTCGTCGTCATCAGCGTTGAATACCCACTGAACGTTGCGTAAATTAAAGTCACCAAGAAGGATGATTTCGTCCTCCGGGTTCCTCATGTTATTAATAAAATCTAAGCTAACAATTAAAATGTCGAAAAGACTTCGACCGTCTGAATCAACACAGTTTTTCAAGTTTGGCGGGATATAACAACAGAGCAGGAAAATGTTCATCTTTACCAGAGAGATCTTAAGAGCTAAGAGTTCTATTGCGAGTGTGTCGGAAAAAGTAGATGTATCAACCAAACTGCAATCCGAATGCGATTTGCAAGCAACCAACACCGCCACCACGAGCCATGGAGTTAGAGTATCTATCCCTACGAAATATTTGATAGGACTCATCAAGAATTTCTGCGTCATTAAAACCGTCATGAAGCCAGGGAAAGCGTACTTAGTTTTTTTGGTTGTTGACAGGGGCTCTATTGTGAGTGCCACCTATGAATTTACGACGGGGCAAAAACTTGTGTGCGATGATATTATCTGGCCAGAAATCGAGAAGAGGAACACCGTAATTTGGAACGTTGAAAACATGCGGCCCCGACTTAATACAAAATCAATCATATGGCCCGTAATATCATATCAATTTGACGTTCCTGCTCGGTGTGGTCAATATCAGATAATTCTGATTGGCTGTATCTGAATTTTGTCAATTGATAATGGGGGTTCCCTAAGGTTCAGTTCTTGTACCTTTATTGTTTACTATATACATTAATGGCATCGCTGAGGTGACGATTTCGCTAAACTTTCTATGCCTGTGCAAGGTTCTGCAATTCCATTCTTAAAGTCAGTTAATACTTTAGGCATTATCATCAATCGAACATTTAAATAGAGTGACCACATACACGCTACGTTGGGTAAAGCGCATAGGGTGTTAAGGCGGCTGAGAACATCAGAATTTTTCACTCTTACTGCTACATGATTTGCTTTGGTGAAGTCTCTTATTTTGACTCTACTAACTTATGCTGACCTTGTCTCAGTGAACATAAACTCGATATCTGAATCATCAATGATATCAAACAAAAAATTGTATGGCAGGGAGGGGGACAATCTCGATCGTTGGAAAGTTTAGGGTGATTCATAAATTTGCAGTTTTCATGGTATACACATGACTCTTTTATTTTTATCTTTTGAACTATTCACCGCAGCGACATCAAGCAAACTTTAAAAAACTGCTATCCCAATTACTTTTTCAGAATTGTCAACAATTTTGATCTAACTTCTACTATTGCAGGTACAGTCACTTAAAAAAATGATTATATATATATATATATATATATATATATATATATATATATATATATATATATATATAATATATATATATATTGCTGGTTCTCCTTTCAACGTATATCTTAAAGTAATGTCAAAGATTACTTACTACTAAATAACCGGCTCCCTAAATTACGCAGCTAGTCTTGAAAAAGTAACACTGGCACCACAGTAAAACGAAATATATCCAGCTTTTAAAGTCATAAGAATATAAATGCAAATAAAGAGTACAGGAATTGTGCAGTCATTTGCTCCTGTCACAATTATTTGAGAGAATCACTTACTCCTGTCAAAATTCTGTTCTCATCCGGAGAGAATCACAGACTCCTGTCAAAAAAGTATCGCTAAATCTTGTCGATGAGAGAAATGTACCAAAAAGTATGACCAATAAAAAGAATTCATGTGAAGCACATGACTGAGTTAATTCCTTGTGTGCGTAAACTGTCGATGTGTTCTGATCTTTTAATTAGCGAAGCACATTTGATATTTGTAAATGATATACTAAAAGTATATTTGTCTCCTACCCACAAACTCACCCGGAAAACAAATATTTAGTTCTGACTGCAGGGTTGCCCGATGCGGGAAATATATAAAAGCAACCAAAAAATTGTCACTTCTTTGTTCGAAGGCGTTTATCTAGTAATAGTAATCTTTGGTAATGTGATCTGTTTTTCTTCACCGGCTTATCAACTCTGGCAAGCGTTCATACCTCTGTTCAAGATAGAAATTGAAGCTATCTTCTTCAAGAACTAATAACTAAATATTCTTGTATGCAAAGCGGCAGGCAGTTCATTTGCAACGTAATCAGATTTTGTAAGCGGTTTCCTATTGAGGTAAAGCGGCTTCGGTATGCAAATTAAGAAAAAATTTTCTGATTTCTATTCTACGGATTGCAACATTCAATTATTCGCAAGCAATTGTTAGGTGGACCAAGAACTGATATTTTCCTCCACTCATCTTCTGCTTTCCTTTCCAGTTTTTTCCATTGTTTACCAAATATTTTCTTTTATGTTGTTTCTTTTCTCAGTTATTTTCTTCTGTTTTATGTTTTTTCTTATTTCTGGATTTTTTTTTTTGTAATAATTAGCTTTCCTTTCATTCTATCTATTTTTCACTTAATTTCTATGTACATACATAGTGTTAAGTTTTTTTTATGATGTAACCAAACAAAGGCCAGGGGACAACCCTATGATGGCATTGCTTTGTCCGGAAGGGAATTATGGGAATGAGGGAAGTTGAAAGTTTGGTTTTGCATACCTGCGAGAGAGACGGAGTGGACTTTTAAATTTCTTATCAAAAACTCGCGCGTAGTTTCGAACCCTGGAACCATGGCGTGATTATTTTGCCTCTGAACCAATTGATCCAACTCCGTCTCCAAGTTGTAAATACTTCTTTATGCAAAGAGAGTAATAAATAAAATTTAAATTTGAATTTTAGTCAGTAGTTATTTAATTTGTGAGTTGAAAAGTTTCATTTTAAATTGCGAATTATTGTAATTAGTATACCTAGTAAAAAACTGAGTTCTGCTCTCTTTACAATATATGATATCGTATGAGTTAAATCTTTCCATAAAACTATTTTGTGCTTGAATTGTAAATAAATAAACACTTGTTATAAGTGATTGCCTAGTACCGGACACCTCTTGTGAGGTATGGGTCGGAAAAATAACTTCTTCACCATAACATGGTGACACTGATTGTAAGTGGACCTACAATTTAAGGTGGATTCTGAATCACCGACATTACTCTTCAACTGCTACAGGCCGTTAAGCGTAATCGATTACACAGTCCTGCGAGTTTAAAATTTTAATTTCCCTTTTAATAATAATGTTTTATTTAAGGTTATAAAGTGTGCTGATTACACAAATAGTATTGTTTTTTTTTCATCAGATTTTTTGTTGACCATTATTTGATAATTAGCAATTAATGACAATATCAAGTAATGGCCAATAAAAAAAATCGGATATCATAGAACAAAACCAACAATATTTTTGAAATTAGCACACTTTATTGCCTAACAGAAAACATTATTATTAAAAGGGGAAATTAAAAATTTAAATTCGCAGGCTTGTGTTATTAGCAGAAAGCAACCACGGGGTCTAACCTAGGATCTCATGATAGAAGGCGAACATGTTATACCTTACTCCACTGATGACGATGACTATCAATTAGTGCCGTCATAAATCTTTCGAAGGCCCGAAAACGTAATATGTTTGGATATGTGTGTGTATCAAACGTGGTCATCATAAAGTTTTTTTCCTTGTTTTTTAAATGGCAAAGGGCCGATTCATTTCATATTCGTGATTAAGTTAATTCTCCCTAAATATCGCAAATAATTATACATTAGTCGGCCTAGAAATTCATGAAAGATTATTAGATTAGCGTTCGGGGCAATCATGATTCATGTAATTCTATTTATATCAAAATCAATTGAAATTAGAACTAAACTAGGAAAAGAGCCGTCCTAATTAGTTTTTTCGCTTCGACGTCAGACGTCCTGCAGAAAATATTAAATCCTTTGCTCACGCTATCCAAAAACCCCGCGGCAGGCAAAGAAGTCGGCCATAATTATAGATCGGAATGTAAATTATCTTCCTTTCAACGTCAGAAGTTTTTATAACAAAAGAAGTATCCCGGGTGACTTTGCACTGCCATGTGAAAAATAAACCTAAATCGATTTGGCCACCACACATGGAAATATATTAATAGTTGTTGTCGCGCCATTTTTAAAGGACACGCTTTACACTGTCTACCAAAAAACCATTAACTCAAGTAAGGGACATTTAACTCTTGTCTAAATTGGAGGATAAAAATGAAGATAAGATCAGTAGGTTATTATTTTCGGTTTAGGAACAATCAAAAAAGCTTCATTTATCATTTTAAGGACATTTTTTTTCCTAAAATTTAATATTTCCTACGAGGAAGTGTGATAAAATAAACTATGATTTCCGCAAGCTTAGAAAAAGCATTCAACAGAGGAAATACAACACGCAAACACGTCGAGGATTTGTACTGCAGAGTGGTGCAATCCCATGAGTTTGCAAGGAAAAGGAACGTACAGATAATTTGAGTCGTTTTTAATGTGACGTGCCACTTTGGCTTGTCAAATCGCATTAAAATCCGCTTAAAAGGGAGAAGTAAGGCGTGCTAAGAGCTTTAGAATTATGTCAGAACGACGAATAGTTTCTCCAACTGTTTGCTTTCATTCGTTTGTTGCACTCGACGTCGAAACACTCTATGTCGATGCTTTTAGAATCAAAACAAATGAAGTAATCGCATTATCTCAGTAGTTTCTTACTGAATGGCGCTCTAGCAGAAAGCACAACACCATCCAATCCTTAACGTCTAGTGGCTGGTGTATCTATAAATAGACAAAAGTTTGCAGTTTAAAGTCTTGAAGGTAAGGCAAAGAGCAGGAATGAATACAAATGCAGGCGTGCAGAAAATGTCAAGATAACGAAAATGACAAGAAAAACTTGAAAAAAAAATGGTGTCATAGCGCGCTAGAAATGTCTTTCAGGTCACAAGGCAATCACTAACAATAGTGGCAACTGGCAACAGATGCCTTCATGTGGTGTTAATATCAGATCCCGGGAGTTCCTTAAACGGGCGAATGGGACTTTTATAGGGTGAACGTGGCTTACGTAGTTGTACAAGGTGGTACTCGGATGAAAATAAGAGGGAATTATGGTGTTCTCTTCAAATGCATCCAAAAAAAGTTTCTTGAAAACTGAAGTAATCATCCACCTTAAAAGTATATAAAAGTATGCTCCAAAATCGCCTGAAGTGGTATACTCTAAGGACAATCGAGTTGAGTTTTGGAAATTGGTTTCATTTCTGGGGATCTAAAGGGTTTTTAACAGACAATGGATTGCCTCTTTTTGTGACCCATTTAATTACTTAAATAACTTGTGTCTCTAATTAAAGCAGAGCAGATGCTTCATGGTCGTATGCTTCGTTGTACTGTAGGGCTTTTAGTGCACCTGCAAAAATTTCAAGAGGATTTTCGATACATCCACGACATATGGAAATTTTTCACCCCTTGTGTTCTAGATTTAGCTACTTTAAAATACATGTGTTTTGGCACTTTATTCAAATTTTATTTGAAAAAGTTTATACACTGTTGAGTATGCTTTGCACGAAATGGTAGATTTACTGCTCCAAGTGACATTTTCCTATATGTCTGAGCAAACAACTATTTTTGGTGAACTTGTTCATTGTGGAAGCAAATTCTACTCTTGTCGATTTTCTGACTGTATTTCTGGTACTTTTGTAATCTTTCTCAAAAATATAAACTTTCACAAGCTTTTGTTTATTATAATATTCTTTTAACATCAATTTTTCTACCGCTGATACACTATTGAGAAGTCTCAATACAAATACTACAAGTTTCTTAAGCAGATTCTAAACAAAAAGGTCCTCCATATTAACGCAAGCTTAAGCCAATCTTGAGAATGGATACACACAATTGTCCTCCAATCTCTGAATATTTATTTACGAAGATTGAAAAAGTATCTTGACATTTTCACTTCATCTTATTCACACTTTAAGTTGATAACGAGTCGATATGATCTAAATGACGAAACTGGTAATCGGACGGTAAAAAACTAGACCTTTATAATAATAGTTCTTTTAGTCATTCTTAGTTTGTCTTTATTTTCTTTCAATTAATGCTTTAAACTTTCTGCTGGAGAGGGTGTTTGAGTTCTGACGTGCTAAAATAAGTGGGGTGATAGATCTCACCTAGTAAAACAAATAATTGTATGGTAGGGGGAGGAAATATCAACCGTTTGGGAGTTACAGGGTGAATCATAAATTTAAGTTTTTCATATCATAACACTTTTGACCTTTCCAAAATTCTCAACAATGTTGATCTAACTCCTATCAATTGCAGGTACAATCCCTTCCAAAAATGAAAATAATGTTTTGAAATTAGCAAAAATTCAGCATTTTTCTACATTTTTTCCGAAATTCATGTAATTAATATACTTCTTTTTTAGTTTTATTAGATTGCCCATCTTGTTACCTTTCCAGAAAGGTACAACAGGGTAAGATAAATGGTCACAAATGTCTGTTTATGGTTAACAAGTAATTAATTTTAATTATTCCTTCTAAAGGGTCACAAAAATGTTAGTATAATTTTGTTTTATTGCCGATATTAGCTTGTGTTATCCAGAGTTCACACCCTATTATCCTGGCGTTCTGTTACTCATACCTGATGAAAAATTTTATAAAAGAGGGTCAGTCAGCAGGAATATCGATCATAGTTGAAAAACAAATCAATAAGTACGGATGCTATTAAGCAAAAATTATTAAAAAATGGTAGAATTTACTTCTGAGGAATACGCTGATATTATTTACATTTGTGATGTAGTAAACGGAAACGGGGGAGCGGCTGTACTTTAATATCACAGATGAATCCCTAATCGATGGGCACCCCAAAGAGGAGTATTTACACAGACTTTCCCATAGTTAAGAGAAACAAGAAGTCTAACTTCAGACGGCAGGGAAACGCGACTCGAAACTTCGAAAACTTCTGCCGACGCCGAGCAGCAAATAATCACCCTAGTCAGGTAAGACCCTGAAACGAGCACGAGACGGATCGCAATACGATTAGGAGTGTCTTCACCTAAAATTTGGAGGGTTATTTATCGAGAGGGATTACATATTACCATAACCCGGTCCAAGGACTACTAGAAGGAGATTCCGATAGAAGACTGGCATTAAACAGTTGGCTTCTGGAACACGACAGGGCGTTTCTGGACCGAATTCTGTGGAAGGATGAATCGAAATTCACAATTCACAATCGTATTACGAACTTCCATAGCCTCCACACTTGGCCCGGGACTAACCCGCAAAGGACAAGGGTGACCTCATGCCAGCCCAAATTCTGTGCCAATGTTTGGACTGGTATCATCGGTCCATTTGATGGGACCATTCATTTTGCCGCAAGTGCTCAACAGTAAAATTTATGCGAACTTTTTGGAGAATACACTGCCATATCTACTAGACGATATCTCTGCGAATAATCGAATGGAGTTGTTTTACCAACACGACGGAGCACCAGCGCAAACTGCTCACATTGAAAAGGCAGAACTAAATGAAAAATGTAAAAATCTCTGGATTGGACGGGTTATACCGATTCGTTGGCCTGCTAGATCTCCAGACCTTACCCAATTGAACTTTTTCTTATGGGGAACAATTAAGGATTAAGCTTATTCAAGTCCTGTTCGGACCATTGTCTTTTCTCCGCCCAATTCTCCATCTCCTCTCTGACAACCACTAACCTAAACTCCACCAAAAGATTAGTGTGGCATTATAAAAATGCTGATTGGGCGGGACTTGATAAATATCTCAGAGAGCTGGATTGCTTTTCTATGAGAGACGTTAACAGAAGCACCGATTATATCTTGAACATTCTATGGTTTGGAATGCATCGCTTTATTCCCAATATATTCAAGAACATCAAACCAATGGTTCAATAATGACTGTTTCGCACCCATTAAAAATAAGGAAGCAGCCTTCCAGGCATATAAATTGTGCCCTTCAGAGGAATTGAGACGTATCTATAGAGATGCGCGGAATATTTGCAATTCAGCAATTAGTCGGGCAAAGTTCGATTTCGACCAGAGCATTAGAAGGAATGTATTTTCTACTCAAAAGGGTAGTAAGGCTTCTGGTCTCTAGTAAAAACTGTAAAGAATAATTTCACCTGTTCGTCAACACCACCACTCATTTATAATGGGAATGTTTTTACTGAATCATTGGACATTTGTTTGCTGCTAATTCGTACTTGCCACCTTCATCGCAGCCACTTCCATCTCCATCACAGTGAATTAGTAGGCAAAAGCCGCTACACTTCCGCACTCGGGAAGTTTTTAGAGTACTTTCGAAACTCGACGTGTCCAAAACTACTGGGACTGATGGTTTCTCGCCCCTTGTTTTAAAATGCTGCGCCTCTGCTTTGGCTAAACCTCTGCGCAAACTTTTTCACCTGTCACATTCAAAAGAAATGTTTCCAAGTGTATGGAAACTTGCTCATGTCCAGCCGATACTTAAAAAAGGAGAGGCATGCAACCCCCTAACTACAGACCAATTGCACTAACCTCGATCATATCTGAAGTTTTTGAATCACTCATCAACTCTTAGTTGATGAAATGTCTAGAAAATAACCATCTTATCAACGATCGCCAGTACGGTTTCCGCGCTGGCCGCTCAGATAGTGTCTGGCATGCTACACTTTTAGCCGAACTTCAAATATTTGTTCAGCACCCTACCCTCGTTAAATGGATAGAGAGTTTCTTTTCAGACCGTTCAATCCATGTAGTAATTGCCGGAGTTACATCTGATTCCTACGAAATAAATGCCGCTGTACCTCAGGGCTCAGCTCTTTCACCAAGCTTATTTCTTCTTTTATTAATGATCTCTTATCCCTTACTCTCAATCCTATTCATAATTTCGCCGACGACAGCACTTTCGATTTCGCGTACTCATTTGATTCTGTATGAAGTCAATCGGTAACGCATGTTTAGATCATTAAGCAACGACATTTCTATGGCCCTCGCTTGGGGCAGAGCAAATCGTGTTACGTTTAATGCATCCAAAACTCAATGCTGTTTAATGTCCCTTAAAAAACGCCCAGTTCACCCCCAACCCATTTCGGTCGACGGATTGAATATACCCAATTCGCCCTCCCTAAACATCCTGGGTATTCAGATATCCAGCAATCTTAGCTGGACTGATCATATATTTGAAATCGCTAAAAGTGCGATGAAATGTTTGAGATGTAAGAAATACTACACCCCACCTGACTTAACGCTAATCTACAAGTCCCACATTAGGTCTAGACTTGAATATAATTCCCATATTTGGGCAGGGGCCGGACACACCGCATTTTCCGCGTTAAACAAAGTCCACCGTAATGCTATTAAACTTATTGGCGATTCCTCAATCTCTGAGAGCCTTAACTCCATGCAGAATCGACGGAATGTCGGTTGTCTCTCACTCTTCTATCGCTATTTCCATGGCCATTGTTTTAACGAAATTGCTAACCTGATTCCTTGTAGACACATGAGAACGCGCGGTACAGGATCTACAAATCGCTCCCACCCCTATACTCGTCTTATGAGCCTGAAACTTTCAAACGGGGCGTACATCGACACCTCCTTCACCAAAACTCCTAACCCATTTCCCTCATCCTTAATTCCTAATTAAATAAGAAATTAAAGTAAAAAAGAGAAGACAAACAATAAGAACAAGAAGAATAAGAATGTGAACCATTCATCTACGATTGACCAAGGGAATATAATAATTTTTTGAAGCCTCTGCCGGATCCCATCAGCTGTATATTTCGAGGTAAGGAATTCCATTTACGAACAACTTGGACAAAGTAAGATCGCTCCCCAAAGTAGGGAGTAAAATCTAGGCAATCGGAACTGAAGACCCCTGTTGGAATGCAAGAACTGACGTTTTTCGTATAGATATGTTGGCCTGTTAGTGGTTAATAACCCATGCAAAAAGATCAGCCCGCGATTACTGAGATACGTATCTAACGAAGTACCAGTGAGTGTATTGACTAATTCAGAAATATGAGAGTTGCGGAGCAACTTATATACATTTCTTACCACATCATTGAATGCTACTGTCAATCTCCGTTGATATACAGAATCTAGCTTACTAAAGATAAAGCTGCCATAGGTAAAATACGCGATTATTAGGGACCTAGTCAGTCATCTTGAGACGTAGGGGGATTGACAAACAGCCCGAGCTAGCTCGTAACTGCCTAAGGCACCCAAAGATTTTTCTGAGTTGCTCACGAATATGGCTACAACACGTGAGCTCCGAATTCAAGTTAACTCCCAAACTCTTTACTGAATCGACATAATTTATACCGAAATTGTTTAAGGTGATTGGTGGTAGGTTGTATATGTCAATGTTTCGTCTATAGATGGCAATACAATGTGATTTGGACGGGTTTAGAGATAGCTTATTAGATATTGACCTATACACTCGCTGCAGATCATCATTTAACCGCTGCGCACAGTCTTCGATTAGTCCAATTGGCCGACTAAGATACATCTGTACATCATCTGCGTAGAGATGAATTGATGCATCAGATATAACGTTAGGTAAATCATTTATGTATAGACTGAATAGGAGTGGAGCAAGCACTGATCCTTGAGGCACCCCGTCTTTTAATGAAATAGAACTAGAGAGGGAGTCCTGCACCTTAATAGTTTGACTGTTAGGAGGAACCCCTGCAGGAAGAATTAAGTTTCGACACCCAGGTGCACATTATTTAGCTGGATGGATGGCACAGGGAATTTATTGTATGAAAATATGGATTTTTAGAAATCAACGCGCCGAACATAAGAAAAGCTCAATTGAACGATATTATTTTTATAAATAGACTAAATGCCTACAAAACGCACGATATGGAGATTGCTAATGCGGTATTGAAAAAAATGATAAACTAGTTGTGATGCTTTAACGACGAGTGCGCAGCTTTTTCGCTATTTGATGACCGATTGGAGCAAAAGCTAGAAGTGGTTAAACTAATGAATATGCAAAAAAAACAAGAAGAAAATAAGAATGGAGAGACAGCAGAAGAAGGAGACTGTGAAATTATAAAAATTACATTTGAAATTGGGAACATCGTTCAAGTCACCTTTCTAAGGACCTTCCGACAGAATTCGTTAAAGCTTTTCGAAAGATTCGGGTCCACTGAATATTTCGTAACCGACCCTATTTACTGGAACGAAAATCAGGAGTACAGAGAAGATACTTTGTGATACTTTAACGACGAGTGCGCAGCTTCTTCGCTATTTGATGACCGATTGGTGCAAAAGCGAGAAGTGGTTAAACTAATGAATATGCAAAAAAAACAAGAAGAAAATAAGAATGGAGAGACAGCGGAAGAAGGAGACAGTGAAGTTATAAAAATTACATTTGAAATTGGGAACATCGTTCAAGTCACCTTTCTAAGGACCTTCAGACAGAATATTTCGTAACCGAACCTATTTACTGGAACGACAATCAGGAGTACAGAGAAGAAAAGAAAATAATACAGTTACTAAAAGTAGTAAATAATACTGCAGAACGCGGAGTGAAGCTTATGGAAGAGTTCAATGACAAAATTACAAAAAATGAAGAACAGAAACAATTTCTACTACAAGTAGGTATGTCACGAATATTTATATTTTATTTAAGACTTTCAAGTACTTAGATAATGAAATGTAGTATACTTAACTGACTCCTTTCTTTCATACAATACAAGATTATCGCCGAAAGTATTCACAGCCAAAGAAGACTTACTAAACCTTATAATTCACATTTAGATAAAACATTGCTTCACACATTATTTGAAAATAAACTTGCCATGTATTATTCTTTCAAACTTTGGGCTCGCTGCGGCGCGTCTTAATATTATCCGATTGATTTAAATTTTTGGCCATTTTAGTTTCTTATATAAAGGAACAAAACTGAGGGGTGCTCAAAACGACAAACCAATTTTTTTCCACCCTTTATAATAAGGAGCACCCTAATGTATAAATAAGGGTGCTTGAAAAGAGGAGATCCGAATTAAGCCACTGGTAACTTGGCAGCAAAAATTTCTAAAATTTTTGATAAAGAAATTTTTTAATACATATTCTGAAAGCAGTTATCGAAACGAAATAAAAATACTTCTTACTCTTATTTTTTGGATAGTATTACTATTTTCAAAGTTGCCAGTAACTTAATTCTGATTTACACCCAAAATTATATTGGAATCCATTTTAGTAGTGGATGTGTTTAAGTTTTTCAGGAGGCTTGAGCGACCTTTAAAAATGGGCTGTGAGACTCTAATTTTGCAAGAATTTCTATGTTATAGAATACTAACTTTTTACGCAATGGGACTTAAAAATAATTTCGATTACAACTACAAAAAAAGAAATCCGCAATGGAAATAGTTGGAATTGAATTTAAATAGTAATGGAATTCTAATGCATTATGAAAAGTAATCTATTATTTACATATAGAATTAACGCTTCTAACTCAGAAGGCGTACTTCTTAGGCAGACGCCTAGAATCAGTTGACCTATTCGCCAAAATATAACAATATAATTCGCCTCAAATTAGGATCCTACACCAGCATGCAAAAAACATTAGTAAACAAAAACTAAAACACGCCCACACACAACAATCAGGGGTGCGCGGACAACAGAGAACGCTTCAGCAAATCCTTCGTAAGAGTGAAGTCAAAAACAGGACACATATTCACGGCTCTAAACATGCGATTTATAGGCTCATACATACCATAGTTAGACCGAGAATGAACAACATACAGTAAAGGCAATCTCCTTAAGCTATACGGAGTATGTCTATAAGAAACCATACTTGCGAGAGTGCAAGAATCTATGTTTGAGTTCAAAAGCAGGGGAGTAAAGACTAGGTAAGCAACTCTACGTCGTTCTTCCAACGAATTCATATTAAGCAACTAAGGGCGATCCACATAAGGAGGAAGCCTGAGTGGATCATTCCACGGAAGGTCTCTTAGTGCGAACGTAACAACGTTCCGCTGCACTGACTCAATGCGTCTAGAATGAACAGCATAGCAGGGGGACCAAACCTGAGATGCATGCTCGAGAATTGGCCTAACCAAAGAAAAGAATAAGTGAATTAAGGTCCTCCGATCAGAAAATTCCCTTGACCAACGCTTAAGGTAATCCAGAACTGAATTACTCTTAGTAACAATGTAGTTAATGTGCAGAGTGAAATCAAGCTTACGGCCAAGCTTCAGACCAAAGTCAGTAATTGACTGCACGCGTCAAATATTAGTTTCCGCAAAGGTATAATCTAAGACGAGCTGATTTTGGTTCCTAGACAATGACAGAACCGCAAATTTATCCAAGTTAAGCTGCAGGCCATTAGATTCACACCAGTTTTTGCATGAGAAAATCTTCATATCATCTGTAGATTAAAACTTTGGAGTGCATCACCAGATAACCATGTCGTCAATGGCAAGAATAAACAGCAACGGCCCCAGATGGCTACCCTGCGGTACGCCAGCTGAACTTCATCAATCATCATCAGATGATGCCCTAACGATTCTGGATAAAGTATTACGGAAAGATACTCGGTATGTCCTATCTTTTAAGTAAGAGCAGATCCAGTCGAGCAATAAAGGCGGAAAACCCAACTTTTCAAGTTGAAGCATAATCACAGAATGAGGGAGCTTATCAAATACTTTACTAAAGTCGGTGTAGACGCAGTCAGAGATAATGTGGGATGTAAATTTAAGCAGGTTAGTTGTCATCGACCTACCCGGCAGAAAGCCATCAAAATAAAAAAAAATCAGATCAAAATAATTATATCTGTTATTTTTAAAACTAGTTTGTCTCGGGACCATCTATACAAACTTTACAATAATTTTTTGTTCATATTTTTGATTTTGTACATATCAGTTCATTCTTAAAGAATAGTCTAAGTATTAAAATAATAAACACAAAAACCTACTCAGATTTATGGAAAACAAACGAAGAAAATAACTTACTTTTGGGACTATAGAAGCCTAGTGCCGACATGAGCTCAACAGCAAGCTCGACGATAGGAATCTCTTCAAAACTTATTTTAAATATGAAGAAACGAGGTTTCTAGGCGCCTAGGATGAGGGCGACATTTTCTTATAAATTTGAAGAAATTTCTCAAGCAATAAAAGACGTTTTGAATACAAATGGAAATGAAGCAGTACTATTCAATGTGTCACTATTTGTTTCCTAATCATCGGATTCCCGATACGGACGTACAATATTCATGTTGGAATGTGTCATTTGTGCTTGGCTTGATAAAAGCCGTTGCATTGCAAGTTTTTTTTTTTTTTTTTTTTATATATGATGTTGCCAAAGCTCAGGGGATGCCCTATGATGCTAAAGCACAGCCTTGGCAGGAAAGGAATTAAGGATGAGGGAAATGGGTTAGGAGGTTGAGTGAAAGAGGTGTCGATGTACGCCCCGTTTGAAAGTTTCAGGCTCATAAGACGAGGGAAAAACAGAAGATGGTAAACTGTTCCACATTCGTGTTGGTCTGCTAAGAAAAGATTCCCGAAATTTGACGGTACGTCCAAATTTGACCCGGAGAGTAAAGGGGTGGGAGCGACTTGTAGATCTTGTATCGCGCGTTGTAATGAGTCTACAAGGAATCAGGCTAGCGATTTCGTTAGAACAATGGCCATGGAAATAGCGATAAAAGAGTGAGAGACAACCGACATTCCGTCGATGCTCAAGTGATGCAGCTGCTGCATTTATAGACTGTGAATCCAACCTATTGAGTGCCATTGGATTTATTTGATAATTTGGTGGGGTACCTGGTTCAAGAGGATTCGATGGTAATGGGCAATATGGTAAGATTGATGTGGTTGATGTCACACCTGTGGAGTTGGATCCTCCATTTTCTAGTGTTAAATTTGGACTAGATGGTGGTGAGGGTGAATCTAATGATATAATCGATGATGATAGATTTTCATTTGGCTTCGATTTGTTTATAAGTGGTAAATTCTTTTGACCATTTCCGTTTGAATTGTTTGATTTAGCTGCCGCAATTCTTCTCTTAAGCGGCAGATCATCATCTGAATCGCTCAACGTCAGATCGACAGTATCATTATTTGTAGTTGATGTAGGTTCATTGTTTGTAGCACTTGCTGGAACTGGTGTTGTGGAAACCGGCACTGAAGGAGCTAATATAGGCTTTGCAGGCATGTTGATTAGATGAGATTATCCCCTTACACTGCCCAACAAACTGTGAATATATAACAGATTCGAACAACTTGGTTATGCAGGAAAGCTTCGCGATTGGCCTATAATTTGTTATTAAGTTTCTATGCCCCTTTTTATAAACAGGAATTATAAAGGAGCTTTTCCATAACGTAGGAAATCTACCGACCTGAAGAAATGTGTTGAAGATGTTATCGGCTATATGGGATCCATTGTACCACATTATAGATGGATAATTATCAGTTTTCAACTCTGGATTGCGTATCTGCATAAGTAAATACTTCGTAAACTGTCCACCTGATCCAATATTTGAAAGTTAACAAGGTTTAATGTGGGCCACTAAGTCTCGCATGAATATCATCAATAGCAGCATACAAATGAGTTAAAATTAGTAACACGCTAATGCAACTGTTTAAAAATAACTGCTGTTGAAATTAAGGATCTTTAATCCATAAAAGATGTTTTTATTAAACATAACTTTTTATCACAGTCGCCTTTTGAACTAAAAGCTAAAAATTTGTTGTTTGGTTCAAAATTGAAATGCATTCGTGCAAATATAATCTCTACAAGTATTTCATATTTGTATAACTTTACCACGGAAACATCAACCCGACGAAGAAAAACTCAAGAAATATCTTTGAAATTTTCGAGTGCCTTGAAAAGAACTCTTTTCGGGGAAAATTTATGTTTGCTTTTTGAAATTTTTGTGAGAGCGACACTTAGGATTATCATATAACCCGCTTGCATCGCCTGATGTTGAAAAGCTTATGATATAAAATTGAATCTCATGCAATATAAAATATTTTCCCTGTCTTGACCTGCATTTCTTTTAAATTATTTCACCAGTCTGCAAGAGAAAATTATTTATAACTTTCTACTACCGAAAATCCGAGGCTATATTGTATGTAGCGATGTGATTGACTTAAATGTTCATATCCAGATTATTTCGACTTGGTGGACATCTTCAAAGCCACCGTCAGTATTTTCAGATTTTAGGTAAAGTATTAAATTTAAAGTCTGCCGGCTTTTGACTATTTTGAAATGCATATTATTTCCTTGATTTGTGATCTCTCTTGCAGCTTACCCTGTTATATATGGGTCCACAACCAAACAAATTTTCCTACAATTCAATAAAGGCGATCCAATTTCAAAAGTCGATTTCCTTCTTTCATGAAATTCGCCCTGCTTCGCTCTTTGCATTCGAAATATTCAATTAGATAGAAAATGTCAAGGCAAAGCTCAAAGAGTAATGGCCTGGCACAGTACACTCCATAGCATATTTAACAAGAAGGATTCCTTATTGAAGAAAATCTAATATTTCTCTTCGACTTCAATTTCAGGTGACCATCACCGATCGTCTGTGATTCGGAAAAATGGAAAGGAAGTTGCTGTACGCTTTTAGGGGATGGATAGCATTCGTAGCATTCATGGATTTGGGAACAGCCTTTCGGAGTTACATAGAAAGACGAAGTTTTCTCGGGGACCATTCCGATACACAATTCATTGAAGGTAGAAATTGTTTTGGTTAACCGAAGAATTTTCTTTGAAAGGATTCTTTAATTTCAGGAGACTATACTATTTCCAGGATAATCGGCATGTACTGCATACTGAAAGCTATAGCTTTGGTGCATTGTACGTTGTACATCCACTATAAGCCGTATGTGTACATAAACGAGGCATTTGCTTTCTGTGATTTCATTAATCTTTCTTTTTTCTACAGGGTGGTCAGCATGGGAGGATGTTCTCTGGCGCTTACGATGGTGCTTTATTCTACTGAGGCCTTGTACTTCCGCTCCAGTACGATAAATTTTTATGTGATTTTTCCCTGTGTTCTTAATTGTAAGTAAAACAGTGATACTTTTGGTAGTAAGTAAATTTCTAAGCAAAATAAGGGTGAAAGGTGCTCCGAAATTGTATGCATTGTGGAACATAAAATTCCTCGATGTCGTAAATATATCAAGCCCACATTATGACATAATCTGGCCTTTGCGGTTAACCCGCAACAAGTAATCCTAATGAATTTGACAATATTTGAGGAGTAGGTATTTATGGTCGAGTAAGCCGTGCGGGTCAGGCAGATGAGAGCAATATCTATGGACGACGGGGGCGGTGTGATGTATATTCACAAACTTATGGAATATTTATTCTTTAAAGTTCCACCTGGATCCTGAGATGGTTACAAATTACAAATTATTCTTAGCCAGTTATGAGAAATTGAAATTTGAAATTATGTCACAGGTTCAAGCTTGAATGTAACATCTGGCTGTGTGAGTTATTTATTGCTGGGTAGGTAGAGACTATTTATCAATTTGATTGATATAATAATGCTTAAATTCAATAACGAGAGAAGTACCTGTCTTAAAACTTAAATTCGGTAAATAAAATATATCGGAGCTTCTAAAACTTTCAGAAAGGTGCAATATCATGTTAAATTGGCTTTTTCGAAAACAGTGTATTACATGCCGTCCTTGTGAGTACTGATAGGTCAGGTCATAACCACCCAGAATTTTTTAAATTTGTGAAAGACATTACGTAAGGGCAGTGTTTCGGATGCTACAGCTACAAATGTATATATTTTGTGACCAAAAAATTAGGAAAAATGCCTGATGTTCATGAAAATCATTAATAGCTATAGTAAATTACTACTGAAATCCGTACCTTGGGAAGGGGGAATTTCAGTGTGACTTAAAAGACGATTTGTCGTAAACTGTGCTTTATTCGATTTATTACATGCTATTTGTACAAACATATTGACTTATTCTAGCTGAATTTACAATTACACAGGCCTGCGAAATTTTGAAAACTTTTTCCCCCTGGACAATGAATAGTTATTTCCGAAGTAATTTCTCCCGCTGAAACCGAAGACTTGTACTATAAGGCCCCACACCTAGTTTTTTGAAAAAGAAAAACATCGCGGTGCTACATAACCTTAAATATGATAAAAAAAACAGTGTTTTTGCACTTTTAGGTTAGACTATCTTAAAAACCTGACGTGTTAGAGCAATTCTGAGCCCGGATTCGGTTTCAGCGGGAAAAATTACCTCGGCAACAACTATTCATTGTCCAGGAGGAAAATCTCGCAGGCCTGTGTTATTTACATATTTATTGCTTATTGTACATAATTTATTCCTTATGATATTTATGCCTCAAAATAATTGAAATAAATAGCTGTCACATGCAACAACATGACCTTTAGTTCAATCAAGCAAGGTATGAAAGATGACACCAACATATTTTCTACTCGCCTGAAACTTTTCAAAGTTCATGCACTTCTTGTTTTGCTTATTTAATTATGTAATTATGAAGAGGTGAGTGAAGTGACTTTTGTTATCATTGTAGAATGAGTTGCAATGATTTGTAGGTTTTAAATTCATGATCGTTTGATCCCCTGAAGAACTGGGTTAGGAATTGAACCAAAAATTTTTTCAACATTATTATGATTTTCCTTAAAAAAAATTTATTTTTTTATTTTTTGGGTCTTACTAATTTCTATCACAAACTACTGACTTTTTGTTGTATGCTCTCAGTTTTTTCATAAAAATTTCAATTAAAAAAGTTATAATACCTCAAAGATTGTCTTCCCTCAATTTTTCATCTAATATATTTAGGCTTATAAAACTCTTATTAATAATGATACGTAAAAAACCGCCTAAAACTGTTTCCACCCTTTTTTAAAATGGCACCAAAACTGAGTTTTGTACTGACCACCGAACCCCAACTGATCTGCCAACATAGCGCCAAAACTGATTTTTATACTCACCACCGACCCCAACAGATTTCCGCCTATCCAAAATATTTGACGAGCCCCTTATTTTCAACCATTTGCCGGGACTACATATCAGGAAATTTTGCTTGAAACAATAAAGCATGCACACTAATTTTCACCCGACTACAGTAAAAAAAGGAGGATTATGAGCTAAGCAGTCTATTTATGTTTGTATATTTGTGGTTATGAATGTTCATCTGTTCCCTCCTAAGTCACTTAACAGATTTGGACAAATGTACCATTGGATTTGTATGAATGTTCCGCGTAACATAGGCTATATGGCGAGCAGAGCAGTGCGGCAGGGCGGTGCGGTGCGTGGCGGGGATATGGTCTATACCCTCGTAGCTCTTAATCTACTCAGATTTAGACAATTGTAGTGTCATTGGATTTGTATGAATGATCTGCGTAACATAGGCTATATTGTGAGCAGCGCAGTGCTGGCAAATCAGGGAGGGTCGGGACGTGGCAGGGCGCGGTATGTTCCCTCGTAGCTACTAAAGTACTCATCAGATTTGAACAAAAGAGGTTTAATTGGATTTGTATGAATGCTCCGCGTAACATAGGCTATATGATGAGCAGTGCAGTGGCGCCAACGCAGGGCTTGTCGGGGTTGCGGTCTGTTTCCTCGTAGCTGCTGAACTACTCCTCAGATATGGCAAATGTGTCATTAGATTTTTTAGATTTTTATGAATGCTCGGCGTAACGTAGGGTATATGGCGCCTGCGAATACTGATGTGTATCCCGTCTTGACCTGAAAATCTGTGTAGGGAAAGCCTATTTCCACGCAGTCGCCTTAGTTTCTAAATTTAGTTAGGCGAGATCGTACAGTGATGTAAAATTTTCAAGATGCGTGCGATGTACTGCAAAGCGACCTGTTCTCATATTTGTGGCATTATCCATATTGGAGTACGCATTAAATTTTAAAAGTAATAAGTCCTGTATCATGGTTCTGAGAAATGCCACAATAATGTACTTTACATAAAAACAAACCGTGTAAAGGTTTAAGGAATGACGATTTAGTTTATCCGGTTCTCACATCACTTCACTTAACGGAAAGTTTAAAAGAACCTGTTGTTGTACTAGTTTCTAAAGTTAAAAGTTCTAAAAGATCTGAAGGCTCTCCTCTGCCTGTATATGAAATGATAATAGAGATAGTTCATATACAACTCGAAACTTTTTTTAAGCAGAACCTGATTCTCGAAGCTGAACAATCAGGATTTCGAAAATGATAAAAGGTAATAGACGGAGTTGGTTGGATCAATTGGTTGAGCCATGGTTCCCGGGTTCGAGAAGAGGTCTCCCCGTTGGTTTTTAAAATTTAATAAAAAAAATCCACTCCGTCTCTTACCCTAATTCCTTTCCGACAAAATTGATGCTAACGCAGCAAAGGGTTGTACCCTAGGCTTTGACCACATCGTATAAAAAAAGCCCCTTCCATCCCTTCAGGGGTGTTTTAAAAAAATTTCTATATTTCTTGATTAGGACAAATTTGATTGAAATACTAAAAAATAACCTAAAATTAGGGCTTCACGGCACCGAGACAAGACCGAGACTTCGGCACATCTCGGTCTTGGTCTCATCAAGGTGAAGACGATAAAAAAAGGGCATTTCGGTGGGATAATGGACAGCCAGGACAAGTGATATATCTATGTATATACGCATTTTCTTCATATTCCCCTCGACAAAATAAGGAAGCAAAGGCTCTTGTTTGCTATTGGGATAAAGCGCAAATATCTGAAGAAGGAAATAATGTAGAAAGAAGCGATTAAGGAGAGCAGTGTATACTTATATGCCCCATAAATCACACAATTGACATTTTTCCGAGCGACCTAAAAGCTGAAACAACTAAAAAAATTGTCCACAACAAAATGATAAAAACTAATATCTCGTCCACCCTCGTCACCTCAATCTCGCTCTCGGTATCGCACTGTTAACAATGATATTGGTCTCGCTGCCGGTCCCGGTATCGTGTCGAGACCGACACCGGCAGCGAGAATTATCTCGAGTATCGTGAAGCCCTACCTAAAATGTATATGACCTTTTTAATTAAATAATATATCATATTTTATGTATATCCGTTTGTTGATAGTTTTCGTGGTATAGCTTCTTTATTTATTTTTTTAATAAAATTGGATAACCTCCCCCCCCCCCCCCCCCCCCTCCAGGAGCAAATTCTGCGGACGGTTCTGTCCTCAGTAAGTCCCCTTTTCTTCAGATGACACAAGAAATTCCCATATCCTGTCAAGAGGCTCTCTACGCCTTTTTACGCACTCCTCTATGTTCTTGCCCCAGTTTAGTTTGAAGTGAAGTACGATTCTTAGCCTGTGTAGCTAATGTCAGGGTATTCTCACCCAAATGGGTGATTGGAAGGAGTCAATCCTTCAATTCCTTGTGAAGAGGACTGCTATCGTCTTCCAAAGATTGACCGATAAGCCATAGTTGACTACCCTTCTGTTAATTTTACTTGTTCTTTCCATTAGTTCGCTGATGGTAGTAGGAGACTTTCCTCAATCCATTAAGGCCATGACTTTTGTATCTGGTATAACTATTCACTTATAAAAGGAGTCAGCGGAAAAGCTTAGCTAGTAAAAATCTGACACTTCAATGCGAACTTCCACCGGCTCTTTCGGAAAACATAAAAGTGGCACGAGCTTAATTGTGGATGATGTAAACTCTTCATTTTCTTTACATCCATATATGTACGTAGTTTATCTTAAATAAAAAGAACCCTTGTGTCATACAGTTTAAGAGTTCCGCAGTTTGATTGTAGTCAGAGTCGGTAGCAAAAAAAAATCAATATCTGTCAAAATATTACTCCCAAGCGGTATCCGTTGACAGGTTTTGACGACTAAAATGCTTGTTACAATCCTCAGCAATAACAATGCACTCCTAATTATATTCAAAACACCAGAATTTTCCTCAACAAATTTAACTTTCCTTGCATAAAACAAACCTAAACATTCTACAACATTCTTAAAATAAATCACAACTAATTAAAATCAAGAAGATTCTAATTCATAATGAAGCGACGATTTTGGCTCGGAAACCTCCCTTTCGCTTTCTTTTTCAGTTCATAACGTATTTTTCCTTGGGCAAGGGGACTGAATTGGTACGAAGCCAAAGTGAAAATTAACTTGAAGCAAATTGTTTGCAAAATTCCTATTTTTCGTATTTTCCATTCCATTTTAAGAGTTTAGGCGTTGAGAAGAAATTTAGTTGCATCTGTTGATTTCAGGAATTTTGCCAGTGATAATCATTTCTCTAGTTGCTTGTCTAGTAAATTCATTACTTTAAACATTTGTAAAAGTTCTTTACAAAGTGCTCTTAAGTTTCATAGTCTTATAAGTACATTAATTTGAGGACATTTTTGAAGTAAGTCGAAATGTAGGCAAAATAGGACTTGTATAAAATCCCTCCAGAACATCATAAGATTATTGAGACGTTGGTAACTTAATACAGTATTACTTATGACATTGTAATTACGTTATACTAAGAAAACTTGAATGTTTCAATTTTCCACTACGTTACGAAACATATTACATTTGTTACGTAGTTACAATGTGCATATATTGTCTTTCGCATAAGGTGCGCCACAGTAAGTGAGGTCACAGCGTACTCTAGATACAAGTCCGGAAAACATGACGCCCATTTCACCACCACGCGTTGCGTTATTATTACAGTTTTCTTGTACGACGGATTAACCAATCCTTGCACGCCAATAAAACTGCACAATTTCCTAACCAAAACCAAAGAGAAATGCTGATGTCATTGATGCATTTTTTGTTCACGACTTAATGAAAACGAATACAAGAAAAAATACTCCCTCTAAAACATATAAAAATTAAAAAAAACTTTTATCGTGACAATATTTTCAGAACATTTGTAGGTTCACATCAAGTAAATTACAAGTTGAGGTTTTAAAAATAATGTATATTTAAGATGAAAAGGCCAAGCCTGTACACTTAATAGTTAACTCCTTACTGTAATTGTAACTTTATCTAAGAAACAATAAAGTATTGATTTGAAAAAAAAATATTGTCAGAAATACTGCGAGAAATTAGAATATCACAAACTTTTTGAATTGCTTACTGTGGCAAGTTTCGATTTGTTTACACCCCCAATACTCAGCTGTTCGTGTCAGCTTTCGGGGTTGTATCTAGAGTAGGCTGTGGTGGGGTGATAGATCTAACCTAGCCAAACAAAAAATTATATAAAAATGAAAAAGTAAAAGCACAAAAATATTAGCGCTCAAAGAAAATGATGAATGTTTCGACCGAAAGTGCAAGCTGGTCATCATCAGCGTGGTACTTGCACTTTCCAGTTTTAAATTTAAGTACGAATTATTTATGAAGAGGATTTTTAGTCCATTAATTTCATAAAATACCAATACTGGTTAAATATTGTTTAATCAGAAAGTTTCCTTTCGACAAACACTTGGTTGAAGTTATTTATTTAAAAATGAAAAAGTAAAAGCACTTGTTTTACTTCCACAAAACAGGAGTAATAATTTCTTTATGATGGTATCCCATCATATTTTTGAGCGATCACCATCCCAATGAAATTATTACTCCTGTTTTGTGGAAGTAAAACAAGTGCTTTTACTTTTTCATTTTTAAATAAATGACTTCCACCAAGTGTTTCCCGAAAGGAAACTTTCTGATTAAAAAATTGCATGGCAGGAGCGTAGAGCACAATATCAACCTCGACACTAAAACACTACAATCCTAATTACCTTTCCAAAATTCTCAACAATGTTGATCTAACTCCTACCATTGCAGGTACAGTCACTTCCAAAAGTGATAAAAATGTTTTGAAATTACCGAAAATTCCACATTTTCCAAAATTTTCTCGCAAATTCAGGTAATTAATATACCTCTTTTTGATTTTTAATAGATTGCCCCTCTTATAACCTTTCCAAAGAGGTTCAATATGTACAGGTAGAGAAAGGATTAGAATAACCGCATCTGTAGAAATTCCTGACTACCTAATTGTTTTATTGCACTTTAGGCAGGAAAGTCTTTAAATAAACAAAATTTTTAAGATAAATGGTCAAAAATATTTGTCTAGGGTACACAGGTAAGTAGGTTTAATTATTGCTTCAAAAGAGTTATAAAAATGTGTTTTATTGCCGATATTAGCTTGTGTTAGCTAAAGTTCACACCCTAGTATCCTGACGGTCTATTAATAATATCGATCATAGTTGAAAAATAAATCGATAACCACGGGTGTTCTTAAGCTAAAATTATTGAACATTAGCAGAACCTACTTTTAAGGAATGTGACATGATGATATAATTTACATTTATGACTATAAACGGATAGACTGTCAAAATTACTTGCCGCAAAGTGAAACACTTTTGTATGTTCATCCTTTTCCCTATAAGCACATTGCATTGAACTCTATAAGGCAAATTCGTGGACCGCTCATTGACTTGTTTCGGGCCTAGCTACTTGACAATACTGGTAGTTTTCAATCACTTATAATTAGTGTGAGATGCTACAATATTTCTTATATTCCTAATTTGAGATATAGAAGTTCCCGACGATTTAAAATATTTTCGAATAAATTTTCCATCTCGACTTTAAAAGATTTCAAAATGCGTAGCCAGTAAATACTCGAATACAACGAAATAATCGAAATACAAATTTAGGCAATGAATGTTTTTCACTTCTGGTTATAAAAGCTATTTCAAAATCAAATAGCATACTGCCCGTCCCCAGTCATACGTCATTGACTGGAATATGAAAGGAGATTCCCTAATCTGCATGCACTCCAAAGGGGAGAGATACCGGAAATGCAACTTCAAACAGCAGGGAATAGCGAGTTGAACCATCGGAAAATTCTGCCGACGTTGAGCAGTAAATAATCACCCTTGTCGGGCAAGACCTCAAACGAGCGATTAGGAGTGTCTTCAGTTATAGCTTAGAGGGCTACTGATCCAGCAAGGTGACGTTCGTATTATCATATCTCAGTCCAAGGACTACTGAAAGGAGATTCCAATAAAAGATTAAAATTTTGCATATGGCTTTTGGAATGCGACATTGAGAACGGTATCACCAACTTCCACAACCTACATACCTGATCGGATACTAACCCACGTAGCCAACCCACCCCACATTTTGAGCCACTGTTTTGGCTGGTATCATCAATTTCGATCTAACCTTTGGCAAGGAATCACTGAAGAACTACTTATTCTATGTTCTCCCGTGACTCCCTGTGTTACATATTGTTTCTCCTTCCATGTTTCCTTTCTGTTCCTTTGTTTTGCTTCTTTTTTCTTCCTATTCATATTGGTGTGGGAGCCTCATTCCATGGACTTGATGGAATAGGTTAATTTTGCTTGACTCCTACCAAGAAGTTCGCCTTCTGTGTTAGAAGTTTCTATTTCTAGTTTTATCTAGTAAAAAAGTGGTCAATCTCTCCGGGAATTAGATATATATATATATATATATATATATATATATATATATATATATATATAAGAATAGAGAAAACAATGTGTTGGTACCATACACATAAACGAAGCAATAAAACTTAAAATATATCTTATTAATAATGGCAGGAAGTATTTCATTCTCCTGCTTTCTACAAATAAAGTTAATGTTACAGCAATTATGAATATGTCTTTATCTTCACCTCAATACATATTTACATTGAAAATTTACTTAACTTAAAACCCTTACAATAAATACTATTAATTTTTTTTTCAGCAATTACACTGCTCGGCCTTTTATACATCCCGAAACGATTACGTTTGTGGGATCCGCATATAGACATTGATGACGAGAACTCTCAGCTGCTGAAACAGATGTCAGGTTTCAAAAGGAGGCGAGCAACTAAGAAGATACCGTAGAAAGAATGGAGGATCTAAAAGAGACCCCTGAGATCTTTCTTGTAACTATGAAGTCAGCCTCCAATGTTCTACAAAAATCTTTACACATTCTTTTTTAAATCTACGGTCCTAATTGCATCAGCTGCCTAAAACCCCTTTTACAATGATTGTACTGATTTCCAGGTACTAAGAATACTCAAAAAATCAATAAATTAATAAAGCAAGCTTTAAACATTTGCATTAGTGAGAGAAAAAATTATATATACAAAAAACCATATTTAATTAATTACGATTTTTACTTAAGGTATTTATATACGAAGGTAGAAAGTAAGGATGGAACAAATACGAAAACAATTACTAGACAATTTAAAATGAGTTTTAACCAGCGACTTACATATCTAGATAGTCAAGAAATTAGGTGATAGTAGTGCAAGTTAATTAAAATCAAAAATATTTAGATATAAAACGAATAAATTGTTTAAATAATTCAACTATTAAGGAATTTTTGCACAAATCGGATTGGTAAATAATAAATTCTCTTTGTTATGGAAATTGTAAAAATAATTAAGACGAAAGATATTTTTAAATAGTTTTCCACAAGTTTTTATAGTATACCAATGCTTGATATCTTCTAATTAATTCACTTCAATTTATTAATAATATTTAAAAGATTGTTCAGAAAAATACATTTTATAAATTCACTTCTGTGCATTTTTATTTATTTTAATCAAAATCAAATATTCTGTGAAAGGTATTATAACTAGAAACAGAAATTGTTTCTTAGGGGGTGTTTTTTTAGACGATGTGGCCAAATCCTAGGGGACAACCCTTTGATGCGTTGGCATGGTTTGGCCGAAAGGGAATTAGGGTAAGGAAAGTGAGGAAACTTGAATGTCTTGTTTTTGCATTACTGCGAGCTAGAAAACAGCCCAGAGACGGAGTGCACTATTTTAAGTTCCTAATAAAAGCTCACGCGGAGACCTGGTCTCGAACCCGGGACCCCTGGCATGGCAATTGTGCGACTCAACGAATTGATCCAACTCCGTCCTACCTTGACAATGAAAAAACAATTTTTTAAATATATTTTTTTTACAAAAGCAATCTAGATATCGTTTTGAAATTATTTAGGTATATTTATTCACACTATAAGAGTACAAACATATTTTTTCTTGGATTTTTGCATTGGTTTTTTTGTTCACACAAATTCTTTCAAAAGAACCTCAAAAATTGACTTTTTTTCACCGAAAAGTAATAAAATGGTGGCGGTTTTTCAGAAAAAAACCATTTTTGAGGTCGGAAAATCGATTGGAAACCGGAAAATGCGTTACCTCTCTTTTTGATTTTGGCTTGAGTTATAGCTATAAATGTGTACAATAACATATTAAAACAAAAATAAGTGTTAAACTTAGAACCTTTGTTTTTGGGCAGTCGCAACCGGTTAGAAAATCAATCTAATCGGTTGAGTAGTTTTTCTTAAATCATGTCAACCAGGTGAAAAACCATGGTTTCGAGTTTAAA
Organism: Leptarthrus brevirostris; assembly: GCA_964036015.1. NCBI lineage: Eukaryota > Metazoa > Arthropoda > Insecta > Diptera > Asilidae > Leptarthrus > Leptarthrus brevirostris. The sequence continues at coordinate 181,442,283 of OZ038371.1, read as the reverse complement.
GTTTTTAGAAGGATATATTTTTTTAAAGGCTGCTTACGTTTAATCTGCTATGCCTTGGCCATACATAAGACCTTCCTCCTCATTATACTCCTCCTGCATCCTAGATATATTGTCCCTGTGAGCTGTTCTGGCCTCTTTGGAGTCCGATTTACCACTCTTAAATCCTAGGCGAATGTTGCTGTTGTGTCTTTTAATAATTTTATTAAATTTTTCGGAAATACTCGGGATGTAAACAGCACTTTTATAGAAGGGCTGTATACTGGTGGCTAATTGCACCGACTCAATCTCCTTTCTAGTCTTCTTTTGACTCTCAATCAGTGACCATATTAGTTTCCTCGGAAAACTATTGAATTGCAGAATCGCTTCAATGTTTTTTGTATTCTCTGGATGAAATTTGGGATCACTTAGATCAAAAACCGTGGCTACAAAATTTTTTTGCAGTGTTGATAGTCTGGTTTCTCGGGTAGCACGAATTGTAGTTTATTAGCCTTCCTGATGAAGTAGATTTTTGATACCAGTCTGTCACTATGTGGTTTCCTTCTCTAATCACTCTCATATCCAGGTACGGAATCGAACATTTATGCTCATATTCCACCGTAAACTGCAACCTATTATGATATGCGTTGAGGGATTCTAACATATTAGTGACCTCTGTTTTAGAAATAATGGTGAAAATATCGTCGACGTATTTGGTAAATATTTTAGGGCGAAAATTTAGCTTTGAAATGCTTTTATCAAGTAGATCCTCCATCGCAATATCTGCTAGTATCGGTGACAGTGGACTTCCCATGGAAATGCAAAAGCCAAAATCCGTAGGAAACATCTTCAGTAAACTAAAAGAAAAAACTGATAAAGAAAAGATATCAGATGTTATTTACAAAATTCCCTGTGCCGGAAAATCTGGTGAAAATTGTGATTCATATTATGTTGGTACTACCGGACAACTACTTAAGAATAGAATATCTAATCACAAGTCGGACATCAAAAATAAAAGCGCAAACAAAACCGCCCTATCATCGCATTGCATAGGTATGCAACATATTCCAGACTTCAACAATGTAGAGATCATGGCAAGGGAGAGTAACTGGAACAAACGACATATTTTCGAGGCACTTTATATATATAATACAAACAATACCATCAACAAGAAAACTGACACGGACAATATCAACTCTACTTATTTCTCATTATTGAATGACTGGTCGCGAAGGAGATGACGATAAATTTCGTATTTACAACATAATAGGTTTTTGGTTTTTAATCTTAACGTCATGTTAATTTTTATTATCATGTAAAGTGTAAAATCATGAGTTATTTTAGTTTTAAATGTGTGACTGTTACAAAAAATTATTGTTTTTATATAAGTTAACGCAGTAAGTTTGGCAGAGTGTGTAATTAAAATGCAAGGTTTTAATGTGCTGTACAATTTTTGATAGGACCTTCTGATGATGCTCTGTGACAACGAGCGAAACGGTAAGGCAAAATAAATAACTAAGAAAAACCCAAACGAATAGTTTTCTATTTATGACCAAAGCCCATGAAGTTAATAATTGAAGATATGTTTAACGGTCAAAGTAACTCTGATATATGGGAATTATTTTCAAGTCTAGGCCTAATGTGGGACTTGTAGATCAGTGCTAAGTCAGGTGAAATATTTCTTACGTCTCTGTAGAAAACCCAAGCATTTCATCGCACTTTTGGCGATTGCAAATATATGATCAGTCCAGCTAAGATTGCTAGATATCTGAATACCCAAGATGTTTAGGGAGGGCGTATGGGATATATTCACTCCATCGACTGAAATGGGTTGGGGGTTGCTCACAATCCATGTCTTATTGCTTCCTGTACGCTTTTTGCGCGAATCAAAATTAGCAAATAATACATATAAATCTTTAAAATTTTCCGATTTCTGGATTTCGAAGGGGTCAAGAATCCACGATTAATCACGATTTTCTAGAGTAAAAAATCGTCGATCTACAAAGATCGATCTGAATCGTAAATCCCTACTTTTTAGGCGTCAGTGCTACGGCGGTTGGCTGCGGTTATTCGCAAGCGATCATATTGGCTCGCGTGATTCATGGCTGCAGGTCCGATCGCGATGCCCAGAACTTGCATAATGTTCAAAATACTTCAAAATCCTTCATTAAACATACAAGTAGGCACCAGTTTCCAGTATGGCTTTGCCAGAAAATGTGTGCTTGGGGACATAATTTCATATACATAACATCGCTGCCAGGGCCAACTCTTTACTGATTTATTCTCCGTTGGCCCTAACATAAGACTTCATCTTTATACATCACTTGTTAGACCACTGCTGGAGTCAGGGCCGCCGAGAGGGAGGGGGCGACGGGGAGGAAACCCCCCGGGCCCTGGCTTTCAAAAAGGGCCCTGTCATCTAAGTCATCTACAGAAAAAAATTTCCATTTGAATTATATATAAAAAAACTGTTTGAGAATCGAAAAAGTGTAATAAACTAGACAGATTTTAAATTGAAACACTCATTCGATTCTATATGGGCCCGTAAACGATTAGTCCCGGGACCGAAATTCCTTTCGCGGGGGTCCGTATGTGGTACCCCCCTAGTCCGAATTTTGTCTCTGCGGGCCTGGCTGGGTTATGCTAATCGGGTTTGGTCTCCGTTTTACGGATCTCACATTAAACGTATTGAAGCGTAGATTTGCGAGAACGATTCTTCGTGCTCTGCCCTGGAGTGACACTCTTATTCTTCCTCCCTATGAAGAGCGGTTGAGACTGCTACAACCAACGAACAAGTATCTCATAGAAGTACGACTCAGGCAGTTTTCCCCAAATAAATTCGATAGCTTCGCGACATTTTAAAGCAAAAAACACTTCTTGTGTGCGTGCATTCAGTAAGAGGAAAAAAGTAACAGAATAGAAATTTTTTTCTTTTTATAAAAATATGATTAATATACGAATATGCAAAACGAGGGCAGAAAATATAAATCTTATAAAACAAGCAGACGCCTGTTTCTGTGGCCAACAGAACGAAACGTAAATTATTTCTTCCATTCCGACGGGCAAAAAGGGGAAATGTTTTGGTTCTATTTTGGACAAGTTATGATGCCGAGGCATGTTGGAGCAAAATTTTTTTTGGACGGTAATTTTACCTTCTGAAAAAATTGTTAAGATTTACTTCATAAAAGTAATTATGTACATAACTTATTTAGATTTAGCATATTTTGCTGTTGGATTTTTCATTTCGGAAAATATGCTTTAATCAACCAGGCCAGCTTGATTGAAGTAAAGATACTTTGGGCATACTAAACTTATTAACGCTGGCAGAATGATGGGTAAATTTTTCTTAGAGTGACCGCATTTTGTAGTCTTAAGTGTATTTAGTGTGTTCAAGAAATATTTTGTTATTTTTAAATCATATTTTGCTAAAAAGAACAATATTTTTATAAGAGCTATTGCCATCAACAATTCCAACGCCAAAACAGCACGCCGCGGCTGTTTGCTGCTCTTTATACGGATTATAAAGAAATAACACATTTGCATCAAGCCGCGGAACAACACGACTAATTAAGCATTCCAAACATTTCCCCTTTTCGATAAAAGTGCATATAACTCTCCCTCTCTTACATGGATATTGTTTCCATATAAGATATATTTTTGCTCTATGTTTCATTTTTTTACTGTTTTTGTTTAATTTTATCTATACAGTGTATTTACTTCGTAGTGGTAATACTTTTCTCATTAGGAATTTTACTAAGTCTTGCTTCTATGAGATATTTATTCGTTGGCTACAACTTGCTACTCTCGAGAAGTGTCGCTGGGTTGCTGATATAATTTTTCTACACCAGCTTCTGCAGGGAAAGATTGACAGTGCAGAACTTTCTTCCAAAATATTACCTAGAGAACTGTTCTATTCCCTTCGAAACCGTTCAAGCTTACAGATAGCTTTCTCGCGCACTAGTTACGGTATGTTCGAGCCAGCTAACTTCATGTGAATTTTTGCTAATGATGTTGGTGACGTTTTCAGCACTAGCGTGGACAAGGTAACATTAAGTAGGCGCCTCTACAACTTGTAACCATCCTGTTGTACTCACTCGATTTTGTAAGGTTTTTGTATGTTGGTTTATGTATGTTTTGTATTGGCTTGGCTTAATCGTTCTCTGTTGCCTGTGCACCCCTGATTGTTGTTGATGGGTGTGTTTTGGCTTTTGGGTTACTAATCTTTTTTTGCATGTTGGTGTGAAGGCCTCATTCACCTCAATATTTTGTTATATTCTGGTGGGTAGGTCAATTGATTCCTGGCTTCTGCCTGTAAAGTGCGTCTTCTGACTTAGAAGGGTTAGTTCTTTTTAAAAAAAACACCATGCCATGGGCCCCGAGTTCGAGAACAGATCTCCCAGTGGGTCTTTATTAAGAAATTAAAATAATCCACTCCGTCTCTGGGCTGTTGTATAGCTCGCAGCAATGCAAAAACAGGACATTCAAGTTTCTTCACTTCCCTTACCCTAATTCCCTTCCGGCCAAAACCATGCTAACGCATCAAAGGGTTGTCCCCTATGATTTGGCCACATCGTATAAAAAAACCATTTAGATTCTCGTTATTATTTCGAGTATTATTCCTCAAGCATCGTTGTAGTAAGTTATCTGTAGTCAGTAGAGCTTTCAAAAGGTAGAGCATTCTTATAATTTTTTAATGCTGTTTTCCCAGCGACTGCAGCTTTACGCCAATCACACCAAGAATCAGAAAGAATGTTGAGGGTTTTTATCATTTGAAGTTTTATGATAATATGCTGCCGAAATTTCCTTACGCATTTCTGTTATTGATTCTGGGTGGCGACGTATTGCTAAACAATAATATCTTGGTAAATTTTTCATCAACTTATTTGTTAGTTTAGCAGTTTTCTGAGGTTTTTCTTTGCCTTAAACTTCAACAGAATTCTTAGTTTTTTTTGCTATAGTAAACGTTTTTTGCCTTCTTTTGCCCTTCTGAACGCTCTTTTTTTTACGTGTAAAACGCATTCTTTTTGAACAATAGTAAAATCTAAAATTCTAAAACGTTTTCGAATCTCCATCCCCCATCCTCCCAATTATATAGGTAACGTGCATCGTGAAGATCTTCTGATCGTTGAAATATTTCGATAACTCCATCAACCCCCATTTTGCCGGTAGAACCTTCGTGATTAGCTTGACAATCTTTTTCATGCTCTTCAAAAAAAATGTTCATATTCTACTGTACAGGGGCTTCAGTTATCGATTATGCAGCAGTATCCATAGATAGTTCAAGACGCGAGGTAGATTTCGAAATTAAGATGGAAAACTATTCTGACCATATCCCTATTTGTCTTACAATTCTCGCTGATGGAAATTCCGGAGTGTAGAAGAAATTAGCACAACTTCCCAGAATGAACTGAAAGAAACAAAATGCGGAAAAGTACAGGTATGGTATAGAGAGGGCTATAATATCGATAGCGGAGTCGGGAAATGAAAGACTAATGAGCATAATTCTCGCCAACGGTGACACATACTTTCAAATTTAAATGGTTCGATAGTGAGTGCCTAAGGGCTCGCAAGCTATTATTAAGATGGCTGAATATTTTCCGAAGAGCCAATTCAAGTTTAGCCCGAGTTTTGTACGCCCAAAGTAACTCCGCCTTTAAAAAAATGTTTAACTGCAAAAAAAGAGAATATATGACTGAAATTGAAAAAAAATTGAGCTCGGCGAAAGACGGTAAGGAATGGTGCACAAACTTGAAGGAAATAAGGGGAAGCAGTCGTATTGTGGGTGGATTAAACTCTGCTGGCCAGTTTTACTCCTATTTCAGTAGCCTGCTGAATCCGCCTGTCACAGGAAGTCCAATTCAGTATGCCGAACTATATGTAGAAACACCAATAACGGAAAACCCATTCTAATGGGAAGAAATGGCAGAGGCCATACGAGCAGCTCCCTGATTTGACAGGATCTCTTTTGAGTTCTTGAAAAACGCACCTACAGTATTTTTGGAAACACCTACGGCGGCTTTTAATGCTAGTTACACTGAGAGTCAATTCCCATTTTTAAAAAGGGCGACGTAAATATGGTTGAAAACTATAGAGGGTTGTCATTTTTAGGTACAACTATTAAAGTCTTTGTATCCTGTCTATTTAAAATACTATCTGAATGGGAAAGGCAAAACCATGTACTTGTAGAGTATCAAGTAGTATTCAGATTAAGATACTCTACGGTGGACAACATTTTCAATTTGGCGAGTTTAATACACTTGAGCTGGATTAATAACAATAAAAAAGTATATTGCTTTTTCGTCGATTTCGGAGCAGCATTTAGTACCATCAATAGGGAGGCACTGTTCTACAAGCTGCAAAATTTGGGTGTCTCTAAAAAGTTTGTAAGAGTCCTGAGAAGTCTTTATTCTGGCACTAGGACGGCGGTATGGAACGGAGAAGAGATCTCAGATTGGTTTGACACGGAGTGTGGTCTTAGACAGGGATGTCCAGGTAGTCCCACTTTTTTTTCGTTTTACATCAACGATATCCATGAGGCTGTTGAGAGAGGGATCGCAATCGAAGATGTTGTGCTAAGGGTGCTACAGTATGTGGATGTTTTCGTATTCTTGGAACATAACCTAAAAACTTTTTGGACAAGATTAATAATCTAAGCGAGTACTGCAAAACGTGGAGCCTACAGATAAACCTCTCTAAATTCAAAATCATGATTTTTCACAGGGAAGGCTCTTGAGATTGTCGGCTCGAACCGCTATATTTGAATCACATGTACGCCGCGACTTTACTTCGGGAAGTATCTGGGTGAAAAATTTAATGAAGCGAAGTGCTCAATTAACGCTACTTGGAAATAGGTCTTACAAAATAGGAATGTGCCACTTTCAGCAAAGGTAGAAATCTTTAACACCGTTTCGAGATCGATACTTTTCTATGCGAGCCAGGTTTGAGGTTTCAGATACTATGAGGAGGTTGAAAAACTGCAAAGAAAGGCTTTTTGGGCTCCCACAAACAATCCAAATTATATGCTGTCAATTGAAACGGGCCTATAAGATCTCTATAGGTTTACATAGAGGTACCATTTCAATTATATCCAGAGGGTGCTGGAAATGCCAGATGAAAGACTTGCAAAAAACTTTGCAAAGATGGAACAAGTTTTCTTTATTTATTTATTTAAGCTTAATGCAAGCTATTACATAAAAAAAATAAAAAAATACAAAATAACAAAATAAATACTACAAACTAAAATAAACAATAATTCATAACAGATAATGTAAGCTACAATATAAGCTATGATAATGATAACTTTAGACTGGGAGGAAGGAGAATTAGGAAAGGCGATCAAGATGGGCGGGATAAAGATATAAGGCTTTGTGAAGGGATGATTTACTCAGATGGAAGTCAAAGGAGGGAAGGTCGTTGACTTTTCGAAGCATCCTGGTAATTGGTTCGCGTTGACCGTAGTTCGTGCGATGGCGGTCGAGTCGGAAAAGGGGAGTGGACCTAAGGTTGCGAGGATTGGTATAGATGGGTAAAGACTGCAGGATTGAAGGGCAGTATATGGCACCAGCTAGTAGCTGATGCATGAAGAGAACGTCGGAAACATCACGACGTTTACTTAGGGGTTGTAAGTCGATCAGTTTTAGACGGTTTTCATAAGGTGGAAGGTTGAATCTATCTACCCATCGCAGATCACGTAGAGCAAAGCGAATGAACCTACGCTGGACAGATTCAATTCTGTTAATGTGGGTTGTTTGCGTGGGTGACCAAACCTGGCTGGCATATTCAAGCAGAGGTCTCACGAAGGAAATATAGAGAGATTTGGAAACATAAGGATTGGAGAACTCTCTAGACCAGCGCTTCACAAACCCTAGCGCGGAGTTAGCTCTGTTAATTCTGCTATCAATATGGGAACGGAAATTGAGTTCACTATCACAGATTATTCCTAGGTCACACAAAGAGGTAACGATAGGGACTGGCACGTTGGTTAACATGTATGTTCTCGGGGTGTTGGTAAGACGCTTGCGGGAATAAGAGATGGACTGGCATTTAGAGACATTGAGCTCAAGAAAGTTTTTCATGCACCATGTGGTGAACGAATCGAGGTCCTTTTGGAAAAGAAGAGAGTCGGTTGTGGAGGAGATATGTTTAATTATTTTCATGTCATCAGCATAAATGGACAGCTCTGAGTATTTGATGACACATTCAACATCATTAATTGTAAGGATGAAAATTAATGGACCGAGGTGGCTGCCCTGAGGGACGCCGGAACGAGCGACAATGGGGTTAGAAATGGGTGAGCTGAAAAGAACATTGTATTGACGGTTGTTGAGGTAGGATTGAATCCAGGAGATGAATCTGGGGGGGAAGCCTAGGCGATCAAGTTTAAACAGGATAACGCTATGGGAGATCTTGTCAAAGGCTTTACTAAAATCGGTGGCGATAACATCAACATCTTTACCGTTTTCCAGGGCACATAGTGTTTTGGAAACGAATTCGGTAAGGTTGGTGGTTGTAGATCTACCTCTGAGGAAGCCATGCTGGGAGAGGGAGAAAATAGACTTACAGTGGAAGAACATGGAATCATAGACCAATTTTTCGAATAGTTTAGGTATGGATGATAATTTAGCAATGGGTCTGTAGTTGGATACATCGTTCTTGCAGCCTTTTTTGAATATGGGAATAATATAAGAGTTTTTCCATAATTGAGGGAAAACCCCTTGAGTGACCGAGAGGCGGAAAAGCAAAGTAAGGGGTTAAACTAGATGCATGGCACACTTTTTCAGAACTATGGCTGGAATGCCGTCAGGACCGGGGTGAAAGTCATCCGCAAGCTCGTTAATACTGGCAGCGATTTGTTCGGGGTCAGGGTCAGGGTGATACCTTTGAGATCCCCCGTGAGTTCGGCAATCTTCGACAATGTGTGTGCACTATCTCCAAGAAGAATCATATTCTCTTTGTGAGCACAAACTTGAGAAGGGGGCGGCAAATCACGTGACACGGCGTATATAACGTCTAACAATATTATATAAGGTGAAAAGGCTTACAAAACAAATACCAACACTACTGAGATAATCAGATATAGTTTCAAAAGTATATGAGGCCTATTCTGGCTAAATGGAAGTCCTTGGAGAAGAACTGGCAGTCCGTTATGTTCCACCTGCAACTGGAATGAGGAAGAGGACATAATTCATTTCTTGGCCAGCTGTCCGATTCTGGCAGAGTTTCGCTGTGATTTTTTTAATAAAAGTTCACTTACCTATGACGAGGCAGTCGCTTTACTAAATGACAAAGATTAAACTATATTTATATACAGTCGGTAATTTACAAAATCCAAATACAACACGCAGCTGGAGGAACTTAAGCTACAGTCGTCATAATAATAGACCGAATAGTTACAAAAATACAAGAGTTGACCGCTATTTGAAGGGGGAATATCAAGATCCCCTAGCCCAACACAAAAATAATACACAGAATATACCAATTGAACCTTTCCTTAACAAATTTAATCAAGGTCGACATGTTTGGCAGAATATCAAAGCAGAAATACAAAACAGATTGAAAAACTGTGTGCAATAATTTTTCTATGAATAATTTTCCATTCCCTTGTTTTTCCTTCAGTTCTAGGAAATTCGTCATTCTTGTGCGTTTCATATTTATAACCCACATGGTGATCAGTACAGTTAGAAGTCAACAATGGAAATAAGTTAAGTTGTTGTTCACAAGTGTGTTTCCTAATAAATTTATTATTTAAAATGCCGCGTGTTGTATCATTAAATAACTTTCAAAAGAAAACAATTTTAGCGTACAAAGAGGATGGTTTGAATATTAGTGAAATTTCGAGAAAACTTCCTCGCAGTCGCCGTGTAATTCGAAACTTTCTAAAAGATCCGGAGTCATATGGAAAAACGACGCGAAAGGGAAGAAAAAGAAAACTTTCTCCGCGGGATGAGAGGAAAATTGTACGGACAGCAGGTATTTCGACACTAAGTTGCAATAAAATGTCAGGTCTTCTCCAAACGAAGGTTTCAAAAACAACGGTTTGGAGTACGATTCGACGTGATCCTAATACATGTAGAGATAAAATGTAGTGTTCCATGGCTATTAGATCGTCATAAGAAAGCTTGGAAGGAAGTTTCCAAAAACAACATGGCTACAGATTGGTCTTCTGTAAGAAAAACTGGTGTTCATATTATATTTTCTGGTGAAAAGAAATGGAACCTTGATGGACCAGACGGATTTAATTCTTACTGGCGAGATCTGAGAAAGGAGCCTTTTTACCTTTTTGGTAAGATTCATTTTTTTATTTCAACTTTGTGTACATGTTTGAAATTATAGGATCTAGCCGGAAGAGATCTTCAAATAAGGCACAAAAACAAAATGCCCCATTGTATCCACCTTCACTCTGGTTCGTTTTTGATTTAATCGCAAATAACCTTCCACGAACACAAAACAGGATAGAGGCTTGGCACAGACCCTTAAATACGCTTATCACAAGAAAGCACCCCTGATTATATAAACTTATTCGAGTTCTAGGTAACGAGAATATTATGATCAAAAATACAATAGAAAAATTAAACTCAGGAGAAAGTCGCAAAATATCTCGAATATAAAACTAAAAAAGAAAATATTAAAAAAAATATTGAGGGAAACGGGAGCACGTTTCAAAATTAGTTTCCTATACTCATTGGAACAAATATATTGTCATAAAATGAAAACTATTTTATTTGAACTTTTTGAATTGAATGTTTTTTTGGTTTCGGGATTTAAAGTTTTGGCCGCTTTCGGTATTTGATATTTCCAGATTTTGCAGCGATCACCTTAAGTATAGTTCCGTTAACGTATGTGAGATGTGTATATTACAGAATATAATAGATTTCAGGTTAGTCATGATCAATAAGTTCAGATTCATAGAGCTTATTACTACTGTACGTAACATCATTTATTCGTTTTGATTTTTTTCCATCGTTTTCACAATTGATACTGTAATTACTCTTAATATAATTGAAGTTTTATAAATAAGTCTGTCACGGTTAGTTACGAAAATTATTTTTACATGTTTTTACGCCGTGCTTTTCGTAGTGCAAAATCATGAATGACCTGATCGCAATCTATTGAACGTAGAATTTCTGCCTCTATAGATAATAGAGCCAAAGAATTCAAGCGAGTTTGACGCTACCTTAGCTTGGTAGGTAGGCCTACCTAGTCTACCCTACCTCAAATAATTGTTGATCCGCTTCAAACATGAACACGAACTCTCACCACTGCAATTCGTGACAGCCATGCAAAGAAACATCCTATATGCAATGTCAAAATTCGGAAACACTGTATTAAGATCATTTCTTTTGAAAAATTCAAATGTTTCGATTGGGGTCAGCTCCTGTTTTTTTTTATTGCAATTGAGATAGGCTTTGAAATGGATAAGTTCATCAACTATTGAAGTTTCTAAATCTTGACTAAACGCTTCTTGTAAGTTTTTTGCTTTTTCCCGTATATGACCATTATCCAAATTTTCCAAGTCAATGAGGACAAAGAATTTTTCGTTGATTTTTTCATATTTCAGGCATCTTACCCGAATTTCTTATTTGTTGTATTCAAATAAAGTGAAATTTTCGTCGATATGACCGAATATTACTATATATATAATATATAACATCGCAGAAAGTAACAAACAATAAATTCAAAAACCATTGAAACAGAATTTAAAACTCACCTGCGGAATTTGATATTTGCACATCAGAAAGTTCGCTTGTTCCTGCTGTATTCGAAATGTCTGATGCAGCAGTTTGATTAGTGGTAAAATAGGCAGAAAGTTTACGAGTCTGCCATTACCTCATCATCTTTGAATTTTCTTTTCGCAGCTTGTTTACGATATTCGGAAGCACTCAATCGATGACGTAAGTTACTCATTTTATTTTAAGATAAATTAACGACGGAGACGGAGTGGGGGCAATGCGTTGAGCCGCACGACCACCATGCCATGGGCCCCGGGTTCGAGACCAGATGACCTCGTGAGCTTTTATTAACAAATCAAAATAATCTACTCCGTCTCTGGGCTGTTGTGTAGCTCGCAGCAATGCAAAAACAAGACTCAATTTCCTCACTTCTCTTACCCTAATTCCCTTCCAGCCAAAACCATGCTGACGCATCAAAGGGTTGTCCCCTAGGATTTGGCCACATCGTATAAAAACAACGACACTTTTCTTATTTATTCGGGTATTTTCGTGTGAATATTGGACGTGCAGAAAATATATGGAGATGGAAAATCTTTACGCACAATGACGCAGCGGAAAAAACAACAGAAAACACGCGCGGCGGACCTCAGTGCTTTCACTCGGCAAACAAGAGAGAAAAAGTATGATAGTCAACCTACTCACGTATATAGTATACTCACTCATAGTGCTACTTTTCGGGCGGGAAATTTCGAATACCGTATCAGCATATGCGTATAAATACGTTTATGACTGACTCGAAATTCCCACCGAAAGTGATGCGTATACACGGCGAGTCAATGTACTCGCAACTACTATGCGCTATAGAATATTTTCATCTTCATTTTATCTGTTATGTAAATATTGATACAAACATAAAAAAATTGAATTCTCCAAGGAACGACAAAATAAGTTAATCCCTATTAATTAAAAAATGTATTCTGATTCAGGCTCGTTATTTTTGCTCTCGAATAAAAAGTTCTTTCTTCGACAACCCAAAAAGTAGCATTATATCTAGTGTAAGCGATAAAAATTCGCCGCCCCTGAAATCTGCCGCCCTAGGCAGCTGCCTACCTTGCCTACCCGGTAAATCCGCCACTGGAAATATATAAATGATCTGTTGAGAAGGTCAGCGTTTCCCGTAAGAAATGGTAAGAATTAAGTGTCACTGAACATACATATTACACAGGGGTTGCGGAAACTCGAGAGAGTATTCAATCATTGGATCATTAGTACAATCTCTAAACAAAACAGTAACCCCAAAAATGTTATTCAGAAAAATTAAATATATGTAGATATTTTGTATATAAATATATTTTTTCAAGCAAATATAAAGTTATTAGGGTGCTTTTTTGTAGGGTTAGTTCATGTGAACATATTTAGAATGGAATGTAGGTATGCTATATTTTGCCTCTTTTATATGTTCTTTAATTTAACTGAAATAAAAAGAAATTAATTGATTTCATAAGTACAGTCTTGTTATATGCAAAGGTACCTAATAATAATCTGGAACAGGTGCGCAAGCAATTTTGACAAAATCTGAATAACGAACCGTTCCATTATTGCTTACATTTGCCTCTCGAAAAATATTATCCACCTATAAAAATACAATAGTGTTTACGTATATCACTTAATAGATGAATCATTATTCTAATTTTGTACTTCTCTGATGGAAAGTCCTTCGCCCCAATTTTGCAACAAATGACGAAGCTGTCTCGCCGAAATCACTCCTTTGTTTTGCGGATCAGCTGCTTTAAATGCTGCTATTACTTCATCGGGCAAGTTTTCGACTTTCGAATGCTGATGCATTATTTCTAAGAAATCAGCAAAACTCATTTTTCCTCCCTTCTTTTTCAAATAAGTAGTCAATTCTTGAATTGTTGGTGATAGTCCTAGTGAACGCATTATCACAGTCAACTCATCCAAGCTTGTGATTTGCCCAGATCGTGCAAAAAGATAAAAACATTCACGAAATTCTGCAAAAATAAAATAAAATATTTTTGCTTAAAAACATTTTAAGTATATTTTTTTTTAATATATATTTGTAGGATTTCATTAAATGAATTGCGCCAGAAAGGCTACTTAACATGACTCCTAAATAAGTTATTAATTGGCAACGTCAAAATGGATCTATACACACTTTATCAACTGGAGTCTAAGATTACCTTTCAAAAACACCCATGTGCAAGTTATAGTCAATATTTATATGTGAGTATTATGGAGATCTTAGAATATAAAACAAAATAGGAATGGCGACCACCGTCCAAGTTGTGTTGGAAAGCATTTGCGTTTGTCGGAGGAGTTCAGTTCAGGTGTAATTTTAAAGAAGGCAAGGAGCGGGGCATTGAAATTAACTTTGAAAGTAGTTCGAAGTCACTAATTCACTTTATACAGTAGACTCCCGTATAACGCGGTTAATACGTTACGCGATGTATGAAATCGTTATACAAGATTTTTCCTCGTATAACACGGATAATATAAATAACATATTTGGGATGACTATTGTCATATTTGGGATGACTATTGCCATATTCAATTTTTTTTTAGATTTTTTATTTCCTTTTAAGTTAGACTACATATGTATATATGTACAATAGGAGTATTTATAATTTAGTGCTAGAAGTAATGGTCTTCATTCATCTATAATATTGATCAAAGGCATTGCCGAGAAGTAACGAGTAATTTATAAAGTATATTGTGGGAAAAATTTAACAAAAAAACCCATTGAATTTATTTTTTAAAAACTTACTTACTAATCGTTAACCTATACTATCCTATATACTTACAAACTAACTGTCGACAAGTTGCCGGATTAAAGAATTTTCTGATAGGGTGCATACTATTACTAGCCATATTGTTTAATCTGACACTTAATAGATCTATGTTGGCCCTTTTATGAAGCTCAGAGGTGGAAAAATGCCAAGGTAGGTCTAATATCCTTTTAAGAATTTTATTTTGAGCAATTTGTAGTTTATTTATATGAGTACGTGCACATCGAAACCAAAGGGGGGAACTATAGAGCATAACTGCTTGGAATATAGCTTTGTATATGATGAGCTTATTTTCCAGACTTAAAGTTGACCTTCTATTTATAAATGGGTACATTGTTTCGATGATATATGTTTAGTATAGGTGCTTTGTCTAGTTCTATACCACCTAGATATTTTACATGCTCAAACCAAGAAATTTCATAATTATTCATCCTAAGATTTGTACTTGGTAGGAATCCTGGGCCTGGGTTTTATTGGGATTTAGTTTTATTTTCCACTTATGGAAATAATTTGAAATTATGTCAAGCCCATGTTGTAGATTTGCAGAAATATTTGTCACCACTTTATGTGATGTAAATATGGCCGTATCGTCCGCAAATATGGATGAGGAGCAATTTGGTATATTGGGGAAATCGGCTTTATAAATGTTGTAAAGAATTGGCCCTAATACCGAACCTTGAGGTACTACTGCAAGGTGTTGTTTCGGTGTGGAAGAAACTGATCCTAGATGGACCTTGAACCAGCGTCCAGCAAGGAAATCACGGATCATAGCTATTAGAGGTGCAGGGAAGCCAAAATTGATCATTTTGTGTATCAGGGCATCGTGCCAGACCGAGTCAAAAGCAGCCTGGACATCGAGAAGGAAAAGACCAGTAGACTTTTTTAAAGCAACGCTACTTTTAACATATTGTGAAATTCTTATCAATGGGTGCATTGTATTATGCCCAGCTCTGAAACCAAACTGCTCATTGGGTAAAATGTTATTTGCTTCGACATGATCAATAATTTTCCATTTTAAAACTTTCTCAAGAATTTTTGCCAAGTTACTTATTAAGCTAATTGGACGATAGCTGCAAGGATCGCCTGGTGGTTTTATTTTCTATATTTTATCTATTAAGATAGTAAAATGTCTTTGTTAAAAGCACATATAGCAAATTGAAACAGGATGATAGCTTTATTGAATTCAGTTATATGCATAACGTGTTGTTGCTTGCGGTAGGTAGCAATTCGTCATAAGAAATCGGATGATAAATATATGTAGTATATACATATGCTATTTACATATTTAGAAAAAATAAATATTACTGATGTATGTAAACAAAATTCTTTAATTCAAATAAATCCAAAAAAGAAATAAAAATAATTTAACAAATTCATTAGTTATAATTACTTAGTTAAACGAAACCCGGAAACACTTTTTGTACATTGTGTTGAGTCGTCAAAAATTACGTTCCAACGTCTTCGTTTCGGTGCAATTTTTTGTGGTGTTTTATTGATTAATATGTCATTTGTTAACAGCTTCTCATTTTTTGATTCCAGCTCTCTTTGAAGTTTAAAATATGGAGCTAGACAGTCTTACAAATTCCTTTTAAACTGCATAGAGCGTTCTATTGATGGATCCATATTTGTAAAGAACGTTTCCACTTGTTTAACAAATTCAAGTCATTGGCTCATTGGCTTAGATTTCCGAAAGTAAAATTTGTGTGTGTTTCCTTGGAACTCAAGCTTTCCTGGTGGTCACTTATATTTAATGCAGATTCCTCTACTAATTGCACAAGTTCCGATTCATTTAAATCTTCGTTGCTGTTAATAAATTCGAAACATCATCCTCATTCATATCATGAAATCCCTCCCCACCCAATACTTGGGTCACAGTTATAATGCGGTCAGTGTCTACGGACGTTAAAGATAGGCGATTTTCTGTATTAACTATTTTAGGCCAAATATTTTTCCAGCACGCATTCATTGTTGACGGCTTTAATTCCTTGAGGGACAAACCAATAATGTTTACACAATGTGAAATTGAGAAATCTTTCCACATTTCTGTCACTGTTGCACTTGAATTGCTATCAATTTTCTATTTTTTTAAATCTATCAAACTATCCCTGACTACCTATAAATCATATTTATGTACTTCACCAGAAGGACTATCTTTTTTCAAGTGGGTGTAAATTTTACATACTTTTTGTTTTATTACATGATTATTTAAGGGAATATTTTTTGGTTGCAGTTTTCCTTAAAACTGTTAAGGATCTAATAGAAGTACTCGTTCTTATTTTGTTGTCATTTTTTATGGTCCGAATCAAGGGCGTATTTAAGGGGGGGGGGGGGGGGGGCACAGTGGCACCCCCCAACCGGTCACTACCGATCATTTAAAAAACACAAGGAGATTAATTAGGTCCCGCTATAATTAGGTTTGTTTCGTTTTGCGTACACATACGTAGGCGCAAATTATCGCGAGTTGCAAAACCTCCGTAAACTACAAGCCATGAAGTAAGAAATTTTACGCACACACATTAGGGCCCGTGGTCTGCATTTCCGACAAATTTACATTGCTTCTTATAGCTGCCGGGGGGGGGGGGGGGGGGGGGGGGGTAATTTTTCTTTTAGCTCGTCCTAGAGCCTAAACTCTTACTTACATGAAAAAAATATTTCGTTTTACTTGAAGTAAACAAACGATCTTTCTAATGAAGTAAAAATATCCACACTCTATTTAAGCGAATAACAGACATTTGTAAGCCTAAAAGCGCGGAAGTGGAATTTTAAAGAAAATACGAACATGACCTTATGCTTGCGTTTTGAATGAAAATTTTGTTTGAGGCTAAATTTCACCTTTAATCAAAGATTTTTTATTATTTCGGGATCAGGATGCCGACTAATAAAATGCACTGAGCGGCCTCTAGTCTGCGCGAAAAGGGTAATAAAAATGCCATTAGTGCTGTATCCCGGAATATGGAATGTGAAAAATAAGTAAAGGTAAGGTGACGCCTTGCATTATCTTCTATCGGTGTGGGTAGAGTATAGTAGGGTTAAGAAGGGATGCAGCTCAATCGTAAAGTGTCGAGGAGAGCGATCTTTCTCCACCATACGCCGACTAAAGACATATCTTCGCAGCAGGATGACAGAAGATTGTTTGAATGGACTGGCTTTAATGCATATCCATCAAGACATTTCGTCAATGATGAACGCTACAGAAGTACTTGATATCTTCAGCAGAAAACTATCATTATTAAACATGTAATTTTTCATTGTTTTCATTATTTAACCTTTATTACAAGTATATTTCTTATAGTTATTGTTGTATGTCATTATTGTACAATTAATCCCAAAGATATAGTGTAATCCCATTTTCCCCAACCTTAATTCCTTTCCTGCCAAGGCTGTGCTTTAGCATCATATGGCATCTCCTGAGCTTTGGCAACATCATATATATAAAAAAAACAACAAAAAACAAAATCTTATGAGGACACTCCTTGCCCGTATGGCCCTTGTACCCTCCTAGAAAAAAATCCTGGATCCGACCCTGGTCCGAATTGTTGACTCATTTAAATGAAGTTCCTTAGAAATATCTTTTACTTTCTTAAAAGAGCTCAGACGATCTAATATTATGATTTTTTTCTTTAGTTGAAATGAATTTCCTTTTCAACGTTTTTGTGCCTGTTTAGACGGTTCAATCTGTCTTCACCTTTTGTCGCTCCTCAAAATGAAAGTCTGTTTACACGTGTCGCTTTAAGTCGAGACGTTGCCATGGCAATCGGTATGAACGAAATGGATAATTCCAACACTTACCCAACATTCCAATCAAATGCACCAACACGCCAATAGAAACAGTCACGTGACCAGAAAAGTTGAACGTGAGTCCAGTTCAGATCGAGATGAACTTTTTCCCTGCCCGAACTTGCACCCTAGAATTAAGTGATGAAAGTTCAATTCGTCGACTCGTCTGAACAGGCCCTTTTTCTTTACTAGGTATTTAAAATCCAACCTTTTCGACGCGGCTATCTTTCGGAATTTTTTTTCCGCTGTATACTCGAACCGCAAATACGCGCACTGATACGTCACTGATTCCTATAACGTTACTGTAGGACGGACTGAACCTCATAACGTTATGTTCAGAGTGACCGTGAAAAAAACAAAACAATTACGAAACAGAAGAAATCGGTAGCGGTGATCACAACCTATGCAAACGTGACAAAAACAAATCAATTACGAAACAGAAGAAATCGGTGCCCCACTAAAGTAAACGGGGAATTCCCGCATTTTGTTATATTGCGCGTTGTACGAGAATCGCGTTATCCGCATTCAAAGCCAGCCAAACTTGTTTTGGGAAATAAGCTCCCTTGAGTTCATTCCATCTCACTTTCTCTTGGATATTCGTTCTCACCTGGAAAAAACACGCTCATGTATACGATTCATATACGCTATCGCCATTTCTGTTTTGTTTTATATTCTAAGATGGAGATTCTACTCAAACAAAAAAATATAGTAATAAAATAAGGATGTTCTGCCCGTTACAGGACGAACACACAATACAAGAATTAGAAAGATTTCGGATAACAGTTCTATATACATATATTCATTTTATTCTCCTTAAAATAAATCATAGAATAAAGTGAAAGGAGGAACTCTTTATTCAAGTCAATACCAAAAATAAAGTGAAAATCGCTATTCAAATATATACATATTTAATGATCACTCAGTGAAAGCCAAAGATAAAAGAGAAAGATAAACGATACCCGCAGTCCTTTTATATATGAAAAGCAAGCGTCACTGAGATTTGCAAATCAATAACGTAGTTCTCTAGTGCTCCCACTTTCCCATTTTTGAAATTTTACATGTTTTCCTACTTAATGTATACATTGATAAATTTCTCATAACAATTCTTAATAATTATTTTGAATTTAAAGGATTAATTCTAGATTTATAGTAGATTTAAATTTACTTCAATGTAATAATAAATTTAATACTCTAATTCTTCGTTTTCGAGCAGTTGAACTCAAAATTATTCATGTTGCTTTCCAATGTGCGTTTTGCTGTGGTGTAGAGATATGAGGTGGTGGATCTGGGTGGCTGCAGGAATCAATAATTTTCATTAGATAAGTTTTCATAAACAAATTCAAAAAAATATATATGATTCTTTGTGGTTTCTTTTCTCTTCTTTTTCAATAGAATGGACACTTGGGTCTGAATAGGTTTTTGATGATTTCTATAGGGAACATGATTAGGTGAGAAAATTTGTTTTGTGATTGAATCATGTTTAATATTTTAATTATAGGATTGCTGTGAAAGGTTTGGACACTGACAAGGAATTTTTTGGGGGAATCCGAACAAAGGAAGAGTTGAGATATTTTAGATCGTAGTTTTATTCCTTAAATGGTTGCTGATGCTATTCTCTACAATTGAGTATAATGCAACATCAAAAATAGCTTAAATTCTTGGCACCTAAATTCAATCAATGCAAGAACGAGTCTAGTTGCAATGAATAGCCAATTGGGTCAATTTGCGTCACGGCCCAAACGGAGGGATGTTATAACACATAAATCCCACCAAAAACATTTCAAGTAAAGAAGGTTGCAAAGACTCACAAACTCAAACCGCGTTAAAAAACATCCCATTTAATATAATCTATCACATAGTGATTACAAAAATGTAAAAAAAGGATAAAGTGTGGGACGAATTAACTGTTTGCATTGAAATAATCTACAAAATTCTGGCGTATTCGATATATTTCATTCGCTGGTCTCCTTGTATTGGTGAATGCTGTCCTTCGTAGTTCTGGTGAATGGTCCGAAAGTTCTGGAAAATTACCGTTATCTGGTTTTGATCGTAGGAAATTATGTAAAACGCACGTTGCTTTGACAATGTTGATGCTTGTATCCGTGCTAGTTGCTAAAGGTCTCAATTACACTCTCCACTTTTGGAATAATATCCCAAAAGCGTTTTCGACGACTCGCCTAGTCTTAGAAATCCTGGTGTTGTATACTTCTTTTGCGAGATCCTGCCTTTGCTATCCTGTACGGAAAGGGTCTCATTAAATAGGATTTTAGTGAAAATCCTTCATCTCTAATTAGAAGGTGTGGAATCAGGCGACTTCGACCAGGCAATGCTTTATCTTCTGATAAATTAAATAAACCCCTTTCAAATTTCTGTCCTATTGCTGATGCTTCAAAAATGCCTGAATCACTATTTTTGCTATATCTTCCAACGTAAATGATAAATTTATAATCAGCATCAACTGTGGCAAATAAAACAATTAAAAACTTTTTCAGATAGCAAAAATAAGTGGAACCGCTATTTTTGGGTGGAGACGGAGTTTGATCAATACGTTGAACGGCAAGACCAACATGCCATGGGTCCCGGGTTCGAGACCAGATGACCCCGTGAGCTTTTATTAAGAAATTAAAATAATCCACTCCGTCTCTGGGCTGTTGTCTAGCTCGCAGCAATGCAAAAACAAGACTCCAGTTTCCTCACTTCCCTTACCCTAATTCCCTTCCAGCCAAAACCATGCTAACGCATCAAAGGGTTGTCCTCTAGGATTTGGCCACATCGTATAAAAAAAAACTTTATCGTGACGTGTTATTACAAATCTTGGCCTTGGGCGAAGCAAATGGATACTATAAGCCTTTTTTAAAATTAGCAAGGACTGAGTCTAATGTGTCTGTTTCTGAGGAATTACAATTGAATTTGAGTGAAGACAGTGAAGGTACAAGCCAATTGGATACCGTATAGGTTACACAAGAGGAAGAAGATATACAGCATCAACAAAGTCAGCAAAACCATTTGAAACCTAAATAGGTGCCTTTAAAAAAAAAGAAAGCTGGAAACAAAAGGCCTACGAGCGGAGAGTGGAGCCGACAAATTTATGAAGTATTTCGAAGAAAAGTGAAAAGGGTTTTAAACTCATCCCTTCGATCTCAGCGCTATGTTTTTGAGCTTTGGGAAAAGAGTAGAAAGTTTCTAACCACTGAGACAAGTGATGACAAAAATGGCGAGATTGTCATGGAGGAAGAAATGTTGCAAAAAGAAGAAGAGGAACTTGGTCCAATGCAATCAGCAAACAGTTCGAGGACTGACAGTACACATAATTATCTCGTGCATCTAAGTTCAGATCTATCAGATCCAACAACCTCAAATGCATTTACATCGGAAGGTCGTACGACTGCTGGACAATGGTATGAACATTTCCACGCACACAATTTGTCAGAATAAAATAAATTTACTTTAAAAAATATATAATATAAGTGAAATGAATTTGGTTAATATAAATAAAGTTGTTTTTAAATTATATCTCTCAGTTACTGCCAAGCCCTCTATTGTAGGAATAGCACAGCAGTAGTTTGTATCATTTTTACGAATATCTTCTTCAATTAAATTCAACAACTCATTAAAGCAGTGTCCAGCGTCATTCTGAAATACTGATAAAAGCGATTTTCATCACTTCTTAGGTCCGAAAATAGTGTGGAAAACTCTCCTTTAGTACTGCGATCCAAATTAATTTTATGCAACCATGTCCTCTTCCTGTATTGTGAAGTATGAAAAACTGTCTTGAATACATACGTATGAAAAACGCATGAGTATTTACGCATTTTCTTTGTCCTCGCATAAAGCAATTAAAATAACTGCTTCTTTATCTAAGCAGTCACACATTTTCCGTAAAGAAAAATTAAATATCTTTCGCAACTCACTCATAGAATATCACTTTTTAGGAAGGTTTTAGTTATCTACTAACTTCTTATGATTGTTTATTGTCCTAATATATCAAAAAAGGTGTAAATTCTGGAATATAAGTAATAATAAATAAAAGTTTTTTTTGCAACTTCCAGTTTGTTTACATCTGAAATATGTTCAATTTTAGTCACACCAATTGATCAAAGGCAGTTCTTGGTTATGTTTTGAAAGGGGGCATGCACGATTCAATAGATAATTATTTTCTTTCTCCTTTTTATAAATATAAATTCCTAAAAGGTAAAGATGTGCATGACAAATAGTTAGAAACAACTGGGTGAACTATTAAATAGTTAATTGAGGGTATTTTTATCTTTTTAACGACGCCTCTACCAAAATTTTAAATTTGTGTTACTTCCTTATTAGTTGTTCTATTTTTTGCCTTTGACAAGATCTCCCATAGCGTTATCCTGTTTAAACTTGATCGCCTAGGCTTCCCCCTCGATTCATCTCCTGGATTCAATCCTACCTCAACAACCATCAGTACAATGTTCTTTTCAGCTCATTATTTCTAACCCCATTGTCGCTCGTTCCGGCGTCCCTCAGGGCAGCCACCTTGGTCCATTAATTTTCATCCTTACAATTAATGATGTTGATTGTGTCATCAAATACTCAGAGCTGTCCATTTATGCTGATGACATGAAAATAATTAAACATATCTCCTCCACAACCGACTCTCTTCTTCTCCAAAATGACCTCGATTCGTTCACCACATGGTGCATGAAAAACTTTCTTGAGCTCAATGTCTCCAAATGCCAGTCCATCTCTTATTCCCACAAGCGTATTACCACCACCCCGAGAACCTACATGTACCAGTCCCTATCATTACCTCTTTGTGTGACCTAGGGATAATCTGTGATAGCAAACTAAATTTCCGTTCCCATATTGATAGCATAATTAACAAAGATAACTTGGCGCTAGGGTTTGCGAAGCGCTGGTCTAGACTTCTCCAATCCTTATGTTTCCAAATCTCTCTATATTTCCTTCGTTAGACCTCTCCTTGAATATGCCAGCCAGGTATGGTCACCTACACAAACAACCCACATTAACAGAATTGAGTCTGTCCAGGGACTGAAACTGATCGACTTACAACCCCTATGTCGTGATGTTTCCGACGTTCTCTTCATTCATCAGCTATTTGCTGGTGCCATAGACTGCCCTTCAATCCTGCAATCTTTACCCATCCACCAACCCTCGCAACCTTAGGTCCACTCCCCTTTTCCGACTCGACCGCCATCGCACGAACTACGATTTCTCCTTTGACTTCCATCTGAGTAAATCATCGCTTCACAAAGCCTTATATCTTTATCCCGCCCATCTTGATCGTCTTTCCTAATTCTCCTTCCTCCCAGTTTATATTTATCATAATCATAGCTCACATTGTAGCTTACATTATCTGTTATGAATTATTGTTTATTTTAGTAGTATTTAGTATTTAGTAGTATTTATTTTGTTATTTTGTAGTATTTTGAAACAGCTTGCATTAGCTTAAATAAATAAATAAGGTTACAATGGAGTATACCTAAGCAGATTACGTTTGGGCAGAAAAAAATATAGGTATAAAGAAGTTGTTTTATTCCAAAACAAAAAATTTATTAAGAAATGGAGATACATATGTGCAGTAAACCATCGAAGGTGTATAAATCCTTCTTTTATCAGCCAGTTTGCAAGTTAATATATTATTCCCACAATGTACTTTATCATTTTGGAGTACTTACTAATAAATATTGTTATTGTTTACTGCTCCCAAACAATGTACAATAAATATATATGTATATGAAAAGTTGACTTACCATCAATATCCTGCTCCTTAAAGTATCTAGCCTGTAAGAAAATAAAACGAATAAGCTAATAAAGTAAGTAATAATTTAGTTATTTACCATTTTAATACAAATATCTCAGATATAATCCAATTTTCAATCCACGTCTTCACAGAAATAACATTTTATTTTGACGTTTAGAGTTCATCCGATGAACTTCATCGCTACAATTGAATCACTCAATTCGAAAATGAGTACGGAATGTGGAACAAAAGAAAATGGATTATGTTTTCATTAACCCTCGTTCACGAGTGCGATTCGTCGCATGCGACTGTAAGTTGGCTGAAGTCATATACCTATTACTTGGCATGCTGGCTTTGTCTAACGTCGCGGCGATTGTAAAAATAATCGCAGCAATTCTCTTGGTTTGGTGCGATTGTTGTGCAATTATTGAACATAACCAAACATAATTGGTTTGTTTACCTTTTTGACAAGAGCTTGTTGAATGAAAAACGGCTTGTATAAATATAATATGTATGTAATATGTGTTATTAGATATAAAAATTAACGAATATTCGTTTTTCTTCCTTAAAAAAATTATTAACAACATTAATTTAAGTTCGCGTTTCCGATTCACTGTTCATATTTGTATTTAGAATGATATATATTACTTAAAAGCACTAATTATGTGCAAATTCAAAAGTAACCAACAAATTTTCGTTCGTCAACCTTGTGACGATGAAAAATAATCGCAGACTGAAACAAAAGTATTCAAAAATTGAGATGAACGAAAAAATCGCACGAAGTCGCATCGCGCGTATGAACAAGCCCTTAAAACAAACTCAAATGCATTAATGAAAAAATATATTTGGTTCCATAGCAATTTTAAAAAGATTTAATCACATCTTTGAGGTCTAAGTAATTGCTTTCATTTAATATTCAACACAAAGCGAAATATTGGTTTTTAAAACGAAATAACGAACTGAAATGAAAGACCATGATTACAAACTATATTGGAGTAGTCAAAGAAAAATTTTACTGCAGAGGTTCTTTTTAACAAATTTAATAATTTTGGCGTGCACTTTAAATTAAATAACGCAAAATTTATCTTTGAACACTAATTTTTTAAAACACTTGCTTTTAAATTTCCACATTTCTACAAAGGTCAATTATACAAATTTCTTCAGTCGAGTTATAAGGGAATTTGAAATGTTTAAAATAGACCAATTATGTTTGGTTATGTTTAACAATCATACAACAACCGCACCAAATCAAGAGCATTGCTGCGATTATTTTTACAATCGCAGCGACGTTAGACAAAGCCAGCATGTCAAGTAACAGGTATATGACTTCAGCCAAACAAATTACAGTCGCATGCGACGAATCGCACTCGTGAACGAGAGTTTAAATTAAACTTTTAAAAAAAAGAAGAATAAAGCTCAGACGACATTATTCATTGAAATTTATCAACAATTTCCTGAACTTTACCAACGCCATCTTGATAACTACAGGCCGTAAGGTAGAAACGATGACGTCAGCTTATGAGGAAAAAACACCAGCGCCGTCTATACGACCAAATGAAAAGTTGTTATCAGCTGTTCAAGTGACAGCTTAGAAAAAATCTTATCCAACTTTTCAATTGCATAATTTATTAATATGTGTATCCCCATTTACCAACAAACTATAACAATTGCAAACCACTATTTACACATATTCTCCCAAATAAATTTTTATATCAGATCACTTCATATTTATCGTACAATTTGTTGTATAATGCCAGCAATTAGAGAAAAATCTAAGCCAACTCTTCAAATGTAAAAGTTGTCAATAGATTTGTCCCCATTTAACAACAAAACTCGAATCACTAGTACCACATATTCTCACACCATCACAAAACTATTATATTATCACTTGTAATAAAGTTAAACGTAATTTCTTTCACTTTTTAATGCATTTGAGAGTTGTTTACATCCGCTAGGTTGAAGAGCGGACGTCATTACTTCCCTCCATTTGACATTTCTTTTGGGTATTGCCAATATATTTTGACCGGCGATAACTCACACATAATTAAATAGATCTAAACGAAACTTTTATCACGACATTATCTCACAAGTTAATTTTATCATACACTAGTTATTTCACTTAAATAATGTCAGAAACTCACACAATATTACTTTAAAGTCCAAGGCGAATTAGCCGAAATTTTCAGTTTAACTAAAAAATATATACACTTCGCCACTTGAATGTCACAAAACTTTTACCGCGAATTGCTCTTTATACGATTCACTATTAGTTTTTGGTTAGAACGATTTTAAAAGTTAATCACACTTCTTATAATTAAACAAAACTTCGAGGGAAAGAATTTCGACTTTTTCACGTTTTTCCTCATAGTGTGATGTCACGGGTCACAACTGGCTCTACCTTACGGCCTGTAGTTATCAAGATGGCGTTGACTTTACGATGTTAAAAATCCGAAGTATCGAAATAAAATCATTTCCAATCATTCCATTGTCAACATCATTTGGTTCGTCACGAACGTAAGTGTAAATAACGAACTGGCTCCATACAAATGTGATTCCAGCTTTGTTCAAATGAACATTATCGATTTTGTGGTAGTCCCCCATAAATAAGAAGAAGAATTTTGAATGAACGATTTCTGAATTGACGTTGTAATTTCTGAATTTATTAACTAATTCAAGCTTGCTAGAAGTGTTTTATTTATACGAAATGGACGAAGATGACTGTGATATATATGCTGACGTTACAAAATTCTGCAATAGTAAGTATATATTTTAAATAATCTTTTAGTTGGTTTCAAAACTGCATTTCCTGCTTCTAAACAGACGATAACCTTGAAGAGAGAATAAATCAGGCTGAGGAAAATTTGGAATTTAATGAAATTCCCGTGTATGAATTTCAGCATATATTGAATAGTCCCAAGAAAGTAGTAAAAAAGAGCCCGATTAAAAAAGATTCTCCTGAAAAGACAGCTAGTCCGAGAAGAACCAGGTCAGCAGCAAAAGCACAGGAAAATGGCTCAAGAAATCAAAATGTATCCAATGAGGATGAGGTGGTTAATATACCTGAAGAGTCATTGCAATCAAGGGTTGAGGAACTATCTAGTCAGCGAGCACGGCGTTCTCGAGGCAGTGGATCTACGGCTGGAACTGGTAGGGGAAGGGGACGTAGGCCCAGAAATAATCTTACAAATTGTTTTGAAGGGGTAATAGCGGCTTTAACCAACAATTTAAATACTTTGCCAGCGCCTCCACCGCCCGGGAGCCAACGTGGAAGAGCACGACGAAGATACATGGCAGAATTGGCTGCAAGATCCAGTGTAGTTGGAATTGTTGATTTAGTCACAAGTCCATCACTGCCCTTACTTAACCTGCACACAGTGGTTAGTTGAAATTTTGGTAAACAAATAACGATATTTATTAATGCATATCATCAGGTCTCCCTAGATTCAGATGATGAATGCCCTGAAGCAAATTCATTTGATTTATCTTTCGAATCAGAAAATCCAGAAATTTCAGTTAAAGTGAGATGGGGCGATAATATTGAAACATTCACGCATAGAAAGGTTAGTTGAATTTACTCGTTTTGTTTTAATTAATTTTAAAATTTACTTGCAGTACCAAAAGTTCTCCGATCTAATGAACATTTTTGCTAAACGTGAGGATGTTGCAGTTAGCGACATTGTCCTAAATCTTGAAGATCGCATCATCCTTCCTACTGACACACCTGATAGCATAGATTATAAGATTTACCAATTCATTTGTAAGTATGCCTTGCAAATGTCCGGATCTTCTTTACATTTAATCAATTGTAGCTGGCAGAATTATTAAGAATTCAGTACTGACAGCTGCGAAGCCACGGAAAAAGAATGCAAATGAATTAAATTTGAAAATACAATCAGATGCTTGGAAGAAACCGATCTTAGTTTCGTTGAAAAAGCAAGACAACTTTAGAATACTTTACATAAAGTGTTCGGAGGAACTAAATGTCCCGGTCGAAAATATCAAGCTGAGGTATCATATTACTTTTCTGTTATTTTTCAGTATCACATTTGCGAATTTTCAGCTTTGATGGCGAACCCCTCGATTTAGACAGCAAACCAGAAGATCTTGAGCTCGAAGGAGAAGAAATCATTGACTGTCGGCTGATAAGATAGCCAAAAATGTTGTCTTTTATTCCTAACTTTTAAATAGACTATATTTTTTACGATAGAATTTAATTGTTCTAAATGTAATGTTTGCTTTAATATTTATTTGGCATTAAAAGGTAATTATTGCTGTTTTTTCATCGGAAGTACAGTCTCATGGAAACATTTGGAATATTTTGTTAAAGGTATTAAATTAGCGTGACACATGCATGTACAACCAAGAAATAAAATAAACTCAAGAACTGAAAATGCTAAAAAAAACTAAGAACTATTTCTTTATAGAATTTATGCTTCATTTCATTCCAAACCCAGCTTTCTCTGTAACCAAAAAAATTCAGCGATTTTGAGAAATACATAATTTTTTAAAGTCATTGTTTATTGGCCATTTATGTGCCAATTTAGAATTATTCATTGTGTTTTTCTGTGCATTTAATTTACTTTTAAGTTGATATATATATCCTTTTCTAATTGTTGTTGCGAAATAAATGTGTCTAAAAAATTAATTGTTTTTTAATTTGACCCTTTATAGGCTCTGATTTTGTTTGTAATTGCATCTCTGGCGTCTATGGAGTAGGGATATTGTGTCCGGAGATCCCAGGTTCAAATCGCAATGACGGCGATCAATGATTGTTTTCTGCTGACAAGAGATTACGAAAAAAAGGGTTGGGAGGTTGCAGAGCAAATGTTAGTGGTTCGGAATCTACTTTAAATTGTAGGTCCACTTTTCTCGGATCGGGTGAAGTTCTTCTCCCACCCCATGGGGTAACGAAAACAGGGTGCAGTCAAGAATTCAGCGCGCTTCAGTTTTTTGCAGCACATGCACATGAAGCACGCGCAGAGTTTGAAAAACCACTTCTTTAACGCAGCCCGTGAGACGATCGATAATAGACAAAGATTTGTAAATAATTTTTTAATTATGAGTCCACAAATCCGCTTAAAAATTTATCTCTTTTTCTTTTTTCGTTCGGACTAGCTGAAAATATCATGTAAGATAGACGCGCTTGCGCTATTGCTTTCCGTAAGAAATGGAAGAATAAAAGTTAGAATACACGGAATGAATACAAAGTGGGAAGAAGATGAAATTGTAGAGAAAATAAAAGTTCAAAATGATTACTTTAACGAAGGTTTTATGAAATGTTTAAAGATTATTGAAGTGAAAAAGATGAATCAAGTATATTACTCTGCGATTATAGAAATGGAGCATAATATACATGAAAAAGCAATAAAAAAAAGGAAAGATTAATATTGGTTGGGACAGATGCATGGTATATGATGGAACTACGGTTAAACGATGCTATAAATGTTTAGGATTTAACCATAAGTCGATAGAATGCAGGAATGAAGAGGTGTGCTCTAAATGTCTAGGCAAGCATGATAGTAGAAGTTGTGGAAAAAATATAATTCAAAAATGCAATAATTGTGGCAAAGCGAACGAAAAGCTAAATTTAAAACTTAACGTGGATCATTCGACCTTGAATAGAGAATGTCCGGTATATTTGAATAAGCTAAAAGTAGAAAAAAATAGAATGGGCTTTTAGCAATTAAAAGGTGTATATTTAAATATTCAAGGGCTGATGAATAACTTTGCACAATTGGAAATTCTTGTGTATGAAAATAATTATAACTTTGTAATATTATCAGAAACGCATTTAACAATTGATGTTGAAGACAGTGAAATTGACTTAAATGGATATATGATGCATAGATGTGATAGTCAATTTTCTAGGACTGGTGGTGTGGTGTTATATGCTAAAAAGGAATATAAGTATGAAGTTATAATTAATTTATCAGTCGGAAGGAGTTATTGGTGGATGGCTGTCAAAGTTTGTAGAGAGAGTATGTGGTGGGCAATAGGTATTGTATATAGATCACCTAGCTCTAAGATTTCTGAGTTTGTTGGATACTTCGAAGAATGGTTTGAAGATCTTGTGGAGAAGGGTATGAAAGTGATAGTTGTTGGAGATTTTAATATAGATTTTAAAATGGAAAACGCAAAGAAACGAAAGATTAAACAAATAATTGAAGACAATAACTGTCAACAGTTAATATCGGAATATACGCGAGTGACTGAAATATCAAAAACTCTTATAGACTACGTTATATCCAATGATAAATCAGTGAGTGCAAGAACAAATAGAGCATTAAATATAAGTGACCATGAGACTATTGAGATTAGTATTGAATGTGAGTTAAACAGTATGAGTAAAATGAGGAAAAGAATTTGTTGTTTGAAGAAGGGAAGATTTTCTACAGGCTTTGAGAGTTAAAGGTTTAAATGACTTAATGGAGAGTGGTGTGAGTGAGAAAGCTAAACTTTTAAGAGATTGTTTTGAAAAATATGGTGGAAGAAATGAAAGCAGAAAAGTTTGTGAATGAAAGGCAAAGAAGAACAGATCAGTATAACAAAACAGCTTTGTCAGACTCAAAAGAGGAGTGGGAAAGATATAAGAAAATAAGAAATATGTATAAAAAGAGTGTAAGAAGAAACAAGGCTAACGTTATTAAAGAGCAAATTGGAAGATCAATGAATCAAAGGACTATGTGGAGGACAATAAAGAATTTAGTCTTGAGAGAAAGTAAAGCGGAGATAAATGAAGTAATGTTTGACAGAGTGACAGTGAATGATAATCAGGTTAAAGCAGAAAAATTTAACATGTATATTGTAGAGAGTGTGCAAGAGATTAATGAATCTATTACGAATGAGAGGTACGATGCGTTAAATATAGAAGTACACAACAAAACATTTATTTTTAAATATATCGATATGTATGAACTTATTGATACAATCAAGATGCTGAAGCGAAAAAGGGACTACAATCAAATTAGTCCTGATATGCTGTTGGACGCGATGCCAGAAATAGGAGATATTTTTCTGGATATTATCAATGGATCAATGGAAAATGGAGTGTTCCCTGAATCGTGGAAAGAGTCAGTAGTAGTACCTGTGGAAAAGCTGAAGAAGGCTAAGCAATGTATGGAAAAGGTTATCGAAGAGGTAATACAGATACAATTAGAAGAGTTTATAGAAGGCAATGGATTGCTTATACCACAGCAATCTGGTTTTAGAAAGGGACATTCGTGCGAATCTGCGTTGAATTGTACAATTATGGACCGGAAAATTGAAATAGATAATAAGAAATGTGTGATTGCGGTGTTTTTAGATTTAAAAAGAGCGTTTGAAACTGTGGACAGAAACATTTTGTTGAAAAAGATACAGTCGTATGGAATTTCGGGTAAGGAATTAAACTGGTTTCCGTCATATTTGAATGGAAGAACATATAAAGCAAAAGTTAATGAATTTATTTCGAGAAGTGTGAATGTGAATCTTGGGGTTCCGCAAGGGTCAATACTTGGAGTAACTTTATTTCTGCTGTACATTAATGATGTGTGTAGTGTCCTAAAAAATTGCAAAATAGCATTGTTTGCCGATGATGGGTTGTTATATGCAGTAGGTGAGAATGGTCCTGAGTGTCAGCGAATGATAAAGGAAGATGTAAAAGAGATATATAAGGGGTTGAATATGAATAAGCTCAAACTGAACGTGACAAAAACTAAATGTATGGTAATGAATACTAGTTTTAATGTGAATATTGAAATTGATGGAAACAGAATTGAATGTGTGGACAATATAAAGTACCTAGGAGTTATTATTGATAGGGAACTTAATTTTAAAGAACATGTGGCTTATGTGTGCAAAAAGGTGTCAAAAAAGACTGGCTTTTTAAGACATATTAGGAACAATTTATCTCTGAATGATTTGATACATGTGTACAATGTAATTGTGAAACCCCATTTTGAACTCTGTCCAACGGTGTTATTTCTTGTGAGTGGAGAAATGTTTGAAAGAATGCAAAAATTGCAAAATAGGGCCATGCGTATTATACTAAGATGTAATAGGTATACACCTGTGAGATGGATGCTGAATACTTTGAAGTGGATGAACGTGAAGCAGAGAATAATATTTAATATTCTTTTGTATGTTTTTAAGATGAAATATAGAATGTTGCCTGATTATCTAAGAAGTAATTTAAGATTTGTGGGTGAGGTCCAACCATATAGATTGAGAAGTATGAATGATTTTAGGATTGAAAGATGAAGAACTTCCAGATGTCAGAATTCTCTTTTTTATAAGGGTTTACAAATGTTTAATAGTATGCCAAGTATGATAAAAAGTGAATCAAATTTGAATAGATTTAAGAGTATGTTAGTAGAATATAGAAAATTAAATTTTTAGAAAGCGAAGTACTGCTTATGTATAAGAGTGTATGATATTTGGAACCAAAAGGAATGTATGAGTGTGTTGTATGGCATAAATATAGCTAATAAATGAATTGAATTGAATAAAATATCCCCTTTTATGTATTCAAGTATATATTTACTCGTACTGTTTAATCTTAAGTTTACAAGTAAGCATAAAATTTGTCTCGCAAATTTTTATTAAACACGAATTAAAAATAATAATAAGGGTCAATCCAAGAAAACCGGACATAGTATGTCAAATAAAAACTTTTTAAAATTATGTCTTTTTGAATTTAGGACGAACAAATGAATTTTTAAAAGATTGTTTATTGGAAAGTCAATCTGAGGTAAAATTATCACGTTTTTGTGTGTGTGGTCTGTGAATTATATATATCTACAGGAAACAGCTTG